>CM019753.1:29687695-30007695 GCA_009761765.1 Phenacoccus solenopsis
AATGACCAGGTCGCGACCAAAAAAGATTTTCATAAACGCGCGACTATAGGGGGGTTAAAGCATATTTCTATTATGTAAGATGATCAATAAAATATAAATCAATAAAGACTTGAGAACACTCATCTTTATGAAAAATTCCTTGTAGTACAATAATTTTTTGAGTTTTAATAAAATTATAACCACCCTTAAATGTTTCTCTCCTACGTCATAAAATATATTAAAATACGCTACCATCATTAAATTGATTTTACGAAATGAGCGAAAGGAATTTAAGCATTCCATATTTCCAAGTATTCAGTTCGTTGACTTCGAAAGAGTGAACATAAGCTGAAAATTTTCTTCGCCAAAATTTCCTTTTATGTTCACTATGAAGTTTTTATATTGTTGTTCAACGGTCATAAAGTGAACACGAAAAGAAGACTGGTCACGAGGGTGGTATAATTAACGTATTCTCGTCAGCGATGTATTTACGAGAGTAACTGTCAACAGCATATTCTCCACTATAATACGAGAGTTTTGACACGATGACCGTAAATAACTCGGTGAAAAGCTTATAAATCAACACGTGATTTTGAAAAAGAAAAACCCTCCGTTAAAACGTGTCTGAACAAGCGGAATAAAAATTTGCTCGACAGTTGGCTAAATTACAAAATTATATTAGAAGTTGCGATTCGGTATAAAAATATTTGAGACATAAATATACAATTCAATTAAGTACACGACGTAAGACGCACAACCCCGTATACAACGGTTACACTTCTATGCGACCTACGGTCATACCGACTTAATAAATTATCGATAACGTGCGGGGAAAAAAAATAAAAACGAAAACTTTTATCACGTATTCGTTATTGACCCGACCCGAGTGAAACGGCCGTCGAAAGAAATGAACTTTTCTGGAAAAACAGCTACGTTTACGACGTGGTACGCGTGATTTTTTTATTGTTATTATTTATACGTACTCGTTCTATACGCTACGAAATATGTTGATGCGATAAAAGCGAATAACGAAGCCCCAAAGGGATCCCTCTCTGACTCTGCGTATAGGCTGAGGAAAGCTGTTGCTTGTAAAAATATCTTTAAGGTTAACATTCTATACGTGCGTAGTCGAATGGCGTATTTATTACGTTTACGTCAAACGTTCGCATTACCAACGAGGTTAACGAGTAGGGATGAGTCAAAATTTCAGCCGCCGAACTTTGCATTACGGAATTGCTAATCAAATACAATGTCTGTCAAAATCACGTTGTTAAGCTACACTCTACAGGCATATACTCGGCAAATGGTTTCGACTAATCTTAGTTAAATTATAACCAACGACATAAGGCGAACAGTTCGTAATGTTTTGTCTTGTATTATAAAGAGAAGATAGCTACTAGTGGAAGTTTCCGATTAGATTACAACGCCGAATATATAATTAGCCTGAACTTAAATTTTCACAGATCATAAAAGATGAAAATTAAGCTTCCTAAATCACCAATTACCTCGACTATTTACAGAATTTATTACTATAAAGTACGAATTAATTTATTCCATTCCAGGCAAAAATTCTTTTGAGTTTTGCTCAAAAAGAATTTAAAATTTCTCACTCTAAAATTAAAAACAAAACTTTAATGTGTACACTAAGACTAAAAATAAGATATAGTGATCATTAGAAGCAAGAAAACTGAACAGTTGACCTTTGAGACCATAGAATAACCCAGCATTCTTCATTTGATTCTTCTGTATTAAATCTATACACAATAACGTCATATAATCTTAAACCACAAACTTATAAGCCAAACTATATATGAAGAGAGCAGTCTAAATTGCAAGTTGAAACTTACGTAAGTCTGGCGGATGCATTACACGTAGAGGAAGAACAGAATTATTTGTATTAGAGTAAGTAGGATTGTTGCTTTGCCATCTTTGTTTATTGGATCACTTGGAAATATGATATAGAATTATCAAAATACAATGGCGCTGGTACAAAAGTACGTGAAACCTGACCTGTTCATAATATTTACCTGTAATCCACACTGGCCCGAAATAAGGAATAGCATATACCCCCGTGAGAAGTTGTAAATAATAGACCTGATATCGTAGTACATATATTCTACGAAGTTACTGTGATTACCCATCATTGCTAAAATTTTTAGAATTATACTTTCATTCACATTTATGTTGTTGAATTTCAAAAATTGGGCTTACTACACTTATATTTCACAAGTAGCTTAATTCGCATAACATAAACAAAGTAGCTTACGCAGAAATCCTTAATTTGAATGAAGATAACCGTAAACTGGTTGCAAGATATATGGTGCACGACCTATGTGATAGCATAAATCCATTTAATTCATGCATAGAAAATGGTGTTTGTCTAAGAAATTTCCTAAAGATTAAGTAGAAGCAACATAGAACTATATTATGACTTATCTATTACGTAGATGGCGAGACAATGGTCAAATAATTTAAAAAACTGTAGATGGAAAACAAATTTTAATGGATAATGAAGATATTGCTCCATATAATCCAAATTTTTTATCGCATTGTCAAGCGCATATAAACGTAGAGATATGTTCGAGCATTAGAAGTGTTAGTACCTTCATAAATATGCATATAAGAGCCATGATTGTTGTAATTTGGCTGTTTCAGAAGAGAATACTTATGATATAGAAAATAGTTGTTTTGAATTACGATAAAATCAATATGTTCCTGAAAGCTCAATATGTAAGTCTCATGTAACCGGTTTATAGATTGTATACCTTATTCCATACATGAACAGTCGCATCCTATAATAAATTAAGACTCCCAGTTCATCTTCTGAATGCCCAAAATGTGTATTACGATTGTGATAGCAAAAAATTCATACCGTGCGCGCATATGATTACTTACACGTATTAAAACTAGTGTTTCAAAATTTAGAAAATGATATCATACGTTTTGAAATGGTCTTTTATCCCCGTTTATAATTTAATTATGTTACCAAATTAATCCAAAACATAAATAAACCCACAATTTCCTGTTATAACGTTCATTTCAAAATTACATGAATGAGTTTTTGAAAATTTTTGCGGTGGTGTGCAAGTAATTAATTGCGGGTGCGGTGCATTAAATCATATTAAAATTGACAATTAAAACTGATAATATCTTATGCTTATACATTCAAGATCCGCGCATGCGTGTAATGCATATCGCGACTCCTAAAAAATTTAATGTTGAGGACCATTGAGCTAGTACATTAGTAGTCTATACATGAAAGTCAATGATGTACATTAAATACAGAAAAATGAAATGAAAAATGGCGGTTTCTTCTTTGGTCTCAAAAAGTCAAATGTTCAATTTTCTTTGATCTTAGATTATGAAGTTATGTTTACTTTCTTCTCTGAAAAAAGTTATTGAGAAAAACTGAAAAAAATTTTCCCCTAGAAATATACAAAAGCCAATATCAAGATATTACGCAATATGTTTTAAATGTATTTAAGATCACTCGACGTTATTGTGAAAAATGTAAATTAAATATACATTAAAATCAAATAAAGAACCTGTACTAAAATATTACATAGTAAATTTGCAAACCTTAACTATGGTTCATTACTGAAAGGATTACGAACGCAACCGACAACCGAAATATTCTAAAGGCCGCGACATCACAACCATAATTCCCACCAACGATGTTGAATTTTCGAACATCAATTAAAATCCTAATCAAACCTAGCACTCCATCGTTTGGTAACGATTCCGCAAATGCATTATTAATAAGCGGTTAATCGGTACTGTCGAATCATTCGAACTCCATTACTTATTTTAATTCGATGTCATGCTAATATAGCCCGAATCAAAACCAAATACCGGCTCTTACAGATAAAACTTTACAGTTTCGCAACTTCTAAGCCACTCAGCTACCTTAAAATTTACCAACACCAGAGACTCAGTTAATTCGTATTTGGTGAAATAATATTTACTTTGTTACAGGAAATGTAATTGTTATCACGGCAATTTTGGTCGAATCGCATCTACGAACGCCGCCCAACTTTCTCATTATGTCTTTAGCGTTCGCTGATTTATTAGTTGCCAGCTTCGTAATGCCACTGGGTGCGGTTTACGAGGTGACTAGCGAATGGCGGTTTAGTCCCGAATTGTGTGATCTATGGACTGGAAGCGACGTACTTTGTTGCACCTCATCTATACTACATTTAGTAGCTATTGCTTTAGACAGGTAATTGATATGTGAGATCTAGGTACGCTAATTTTATATGAGTATCTGTGTACTTACTTCATGTACATGAACGACCTTACGTCGCGCTTCTTCAGCATTTTCCATAGTAAAATACTCTAATGGAAATGTCGTTCAGTTTTTCTTTGCGGCCTCTTTTATTATTCGTATTTGAAATGCGAGGAAGAGGAAACACAGTTACAATTATTTAATGCTTATCGTACACAATGTAAAAACGCTCGATTCAATTTTCTTTAAAGATTTTAAATGTTCTTTCCTATTTCGCGAACAATTTATTAAACCAAAAGAAATAAATACTCGACGTGTTTTCTCAGTCACGTTACTCTAAGAGTTGTAAATTGTGGCCTCGAATTTCACATACACAATACCAGTCGACCACGTAAGTAGTTCTCGCTGGTGTTGTATTTACAAATGAAAAATTCATTTTCAAGATAGAAAAAAAAACTTTGCCAACTCATAGAAACTAGAGGAATGCAGTTGCTCGAAATAAATTTAATAAATAGGTACTTACCTATTTTATGAAAAATAATTATTTAATCGATGTATAAAAGTCGTTAGTCGCGCATAAAATACTTTAGCAGTCGGCAAACGAAGTAAAAAAATTATTAAGTTTTGAAACTTTAAAGCGAAATAATTCTCGCGACAGTGCCACCCCAAGATGAACACAACTTTGCCATTACTCGTAGAAAAACTTTAGCAAACTGATAGCGTTCCCGCATATAAATAACTTCATATTATTGCCTTTTCAACTTGCACGTCTGAATATCTACGGAAAATTGCTTTTTTCTAACCGAACATTCGGTACTGAAGCGCGACACCATTAAGTAATTGACGCGTTTCGATACAAGAAATAGTACAAATCGAAAACAAAATACGCTTCGAGAGGGAATTTCATTTGCGAAAAATAATGTCGGTTTATAGCTTCGTTTCGACTCGGTTAAATAACTGCTAAAACTTAACATCGCCTGATAGATTGTAAATCATGGATACCTGGTATTTGTCTTAAACGAAAGACTTAGCTACTTTGAACTTTCTCGATTTGGTGATTAGCGAAACAATGGTTTGCAAAATTTCCGTAATTACTTCGGTTAAACTACAAGTAAACTATGATACGAAGGAACAATTTGCGGCTTACCAGTACAAGAAGCATTCGAAGCGACGAAAACGAAAAACCAAATGTTACCTGAAACTTTCAAACAACTTCCTCAAAACTTCGAAAACCTTGGACATTTTTATCGCCTTCCAAATGTTTCTCTAATCTTCTACGATGATCGTTATCCAATATGAATGAACTGTGTGAAAGAAAAAAACATTGAATCAGGCTCGCTTAAAATTTCTTGTATACTTGAAATTCGTGAATAATTACACTGGATGTTTCATGAAACGTCTCATCAGATAAATACTTCTATTTGATACGATTGATACACAACTGAACTGCATTCGATTTTCGACTAATTACAAGTACCTAGTGTACCTATGAGTAATTTCGTGATTGCAACATGCCTGTTCAATTTTGCGTGGTAAATTGCCAACCATCTTATGCAAAGGTATCGTCGTTTGACTTCGACTACTCAAAAAATTCACTAAGCCAACTTATATTTTGAAATATTTTTTATTCGCTGTAACCATCGACTCTAAACTTTATTCACTACCGAAATATTAATGATAGAAATGCGTAAATTGCTTCAATTTATGAAGCATACACAGGACCGAGGAGCGCCAGATATAGACTCGAGGTAAAAATAACTTTTGGGACTAACTTACAAAAAAAAAATGGAAATAAAAAACGTAAACAACCATGCCCCATTATTGTAGTTGAGTTTTTATTTTAACTGGGGCTGGTTCAGGTTTGCACATAACGTTGCTAACCCCTTCATGTCTAGTTGTGTACAGACCATACCCATTATAGTCTGAAAATCCTTGCTCTATTCCTTCTAAAGCCATTCAAGAAGTTGAATTTAGAACAAATGTGATATTTTTCACCATGCAATAATCATATGAACACATAATTCTTAAATTATGACTACTTGAGGCTACTCAAATCATTCTCACATTTTTACAATCTACCATTTTAGATCCACCTTGACTCATATTAAAGAGATCATATTCTGGTCATGAACCAACCCTATATACGAAGTTTGACCTTTGTAGGTCAATTTGGAAGTATCATGAAATTTCCTACAGCAATTTCCCCTCTAAAAGCCGTTCTTTGCTCTAAATCCCATCCAAATGCATTTGGGAAGCTAAAATTAGAATAGGTTAGTCACATGAGCTCATTTTACTATGTGACACCCAATAAAAAATTTTCGACCTCTCGTGCACCCCTACCACATTTTGAGTTTGAGAACTCTTCCTCCTCCCCTCCAATACTATGTGTGAAGGTGAATTTGAGATATAGTATACTTTTTATCTCCAATAATTGTATGAGTTCATATTAATTATATTTTCACGAATTTGAGGCTTCTCAAGCTGTACTCAAATTTTGATTAGCAGCCATTTCGGATCCATGCTAACCCAAATTCAAGATGTCATATTCCGGTCATCCAGTAATCATTTGAATCTCAAGTTCTTCTTGGAAACCTAGGCTCGAAGGGCAATCTGCCCTCTCAGCCCATTCCTCTCCTCGCTCCTGAGCATACAATTTGTTTTACTGACAAAAAAGTTCATGTCAAATTGATAAAGGGGAGATAAAAGGAAGAATTTGAAAAACATTGCAAAAAATCGGTTATTTTTTTTAATTTTTTGCGAAGAACTTTGAAAAATGCACAATCAAGGTACGTTTTAAGACTCGTTTTGTCAAGTGGAACGTGTTCCCCATAACTCACAATATATCAAACAGGCCGGTGAAGACAATAAGATATAGCTTCTATATCCATAGATAATAAATCTACCATACTTCAAGTAAGCATTTAAGGGTATACTCTTTGTTTACATTTTGATGAGAAGTGGTTACTTTTGAACGTCAACTTAGATCCGTTATTTCTACCAGACAAACCGATATAATTTATTCCGACTGGTTTCATTTTATTTATTGATTTTTTAAGAAGAGGTGACTCTTGAGATAAGTATTTTCGAATACTTTCTTTTCTTTTTGTTTAAAAAGAGTTGAGTGGGCGAGAATTGGCGAGGTATGGGGAAATTTTGAACTTCAATAACTCGTTTTAGAAATAACATATCGAAAATTTGTTGAAATATAGGTCTTCATTTAATTTTAAAGAAGGAATTAAAAAAAAATGGGGAATAACTGAATTTTCATCAAGAAAAAACCGATCTAAAGTTGAAAATTTTTGTTGAAATTGGTCAAAATCATTCACTATAATTATCACTTTTCGTGAATACAAATTTTGAACGATCATTAACATCGCACAAGTTCGTTCAAATCTTCTTATCGAAAATTATCAAAATGAAAAGAGCAGAAGGAAAGACCGAAGGAAAAGGAGTGGAGAAAATTTTGTACAGAAAATGTTAAAGACGAGTTCTTCCTTTAAAATTTTTTTCTATGAAAAATCAACAAAATTTTATATATTATGTATATTTTGGCCACATCCCACTTTTCTGTAGAAATCTTATATGTTTGTAATGGGAGAGAACACAATTTGAAGCAAGACGCATATTTTTGTCATTATTAGTCACCGAGAAAAAAATGTCAAGTATAATTTCCACGAAATCTGAAATAGGAAGTAAAAAACTACAATTTCTTTAATTTTTTTACACAAACTAGTTAAGGATTTTTTGCCTAGGTATGAGAAAATGAATAGAACAAGTTCCCTTTGACAAAGCGATTTTTCAAAAGTGGACATTGATACGGTGTTTTTCAATATTCTTTCGTTAATGCTACTTTTCTCACTCAAACAAAATTTTCATCGATTAAACTACATCGTATATTATGAATACATACTAGTATAATACACACTATTCGTAAATTCAAGTATTCAATTACCGCGAGAAAATTTTTTTTTTTTAAACTGGTATACCCCAGTCCCTTCAATTCTTCGAACGAGTAAACAACAATACTTTTGCAACATGATGGTTGAATATTGACTCCAAAAGATGACAAGGCGTTTCGTAAAGCACCCAGTACTTTTCCATTATATATATGTAACTAATGATTTTTCTTTTGTCAGATATTGGGCAGTAACTAATGTGGAATATATTCACAAACGTACGCCTCGTCTAATGATGAAAATGATCGTAACGATCTGGTCGATATCATTTTTTGTTAGCATCGCTCCATCTTTAGGAATGAAAGATGAAGGATGGCTAGAGCGAGTGCTCGAACATAAAATCTGCATCGTAAGCCAAGATCTACGTTATCAGATATTCGCTACTGTTCTCGCATTTTACGTGCCGTTGATAATCGTTCTGTTTCTATATTGGAAAATTTTCCAGGCGGCTAAATCGCGTATACGTAAACATACAGGTATGCAAGGAACTTCATCCGGATCTGGCGCTTACGCAGGTCCTCCACACGGAGGCGCTATCGCAGGTACGTAAACAAAAATTTTAAGTGAAAAAACTCGAACTTTATAACAAATTTTTGCGAGTAAATTGGCAATTTTCAATTTTTTAATTTATTAAAAGTAAATCTAGGATTTTAAATTTGAGAAAATATTTTGCTTCGAATTCATTCTTTTTTCAAATTTCCGCCCATTCGGAATAAATTTTTATAACGAGAAAACTCGACGAAACGATATTAAAAATTTCATTGTACGTAAGTTTTAAAAAAAAAAAAAAACTATAAATTACGAGTTTCGCTTCATCATTTGAGAAAACCTTTCTCTATTTTTAATATCGAGATTTTAAAAATCACCGAATCTTTTACCGCTTGCTTATTGATGCTACTGCATTTGAATTGAGTAAATAAAATAAAATTAAAAATTAACGCTATTCCTAAAGTTTTCTCTTATACACATCAAGTCCATTTATATCCGAAAATTTCTATTTCAAATCTCCATTTTACTTGAATTTGCTTTTTGATCGCTTGAAAAATTAATATCGTTAGGTATAGGTACCTGTTTATAAATTTGAAGAACTACATTATAAATTTGGGGGTAGTTTTTACGATGAAACGAGAAGATGACCTCGCCAGTATTTTACATTCCTCTCTTGTGGCTATAGGAATCGTGGTGAAAGAATTCATCTTCGAAATAAAAAATTGGAAAAAATAATCGAAAAATCTGTAGCCATGTTATTAAATTGTTTTTTATGTTTTTTTTTTATTTTTTTCAATAGAAAATTACGAGAATTTTGTCTAAAATGAAAATAGGGAGAGATTACTTCGTACAATTTGCCAAAGGCCATGAAGACAAGGAAGGAAAAAAACATCACTTCATAAATTATTCTGAAATAAAAACAAATCTTTATACACATGAAAAAATTAAATATTTTTCACGCAGCTCAAGTTATGAAAATGTTGAGTGATGAAAAATGAGTCCAATTTGGTGGTTATAATCTGATCTTTTGACTTAGAAGAACTTTCAACTTCGACAGTGAAGTTGTGATGTTAGAGACTATGTCTGCTAAATCATTTCTAAGAATGCCAGAGTGAAAAAGTATCCTAGCCTATTATATGCTATTAGGATTTAAGAAAGGGCACCGAAAAGCAAAGAATCACGAATCATAAAATTTTGAAGTGTTTTTGAAGAAACTTGACAAGTCGAATAGAATAAAGTGATATTTTGAATCGTAAGTTCAACTACAAAACGTTAAATGAAAGGATGAAGAACTTTTGAGTGAAAAGAAGTGAAAATTTGAATAACCAAGTAATTTTGGAAATTTCTGATTCTTTATTTTTTGCATTATTCAAATTTTTGAATCTTTTTTTTGTGGGAGGAGTGGGGGTCACTTTTTGGCGTTTTGATTTTTTCAAGCACTTTTGCGATTATTTCACTTGAGACTAATATATAGTTTAAAAAATAATTTTCAGTGAAAAATATTCATGATTTGTGCCACAAAATAATATTTATTGCTTTTTTAGTTGAGTTTTCAATAAAAATCAGAGCTATTACAGTCCACTTCATTTGGGATTGTGAGTTCGGAAAAAGGAGAGATCCTCAAATCTTCGCTTTTCAGTTTATTTACAGTCATACATTCCTTGCGCGAAGTAATATAAACAAACATCTATCTAAATTTGATCAAAGACTACCCACATGAATATTTCTATGTCATTCATTTCAAATTTTGGATTCAATTCAAAATCTCCAGAAGACCTGGAGAAACCTTAAAATCTTCAAAATTCTTAATTCTCGGCTCACAAGGAAAAAGTGAATCACAGACACCAACACACTACACTAAAATTTCAGCCTCTTAAGAAAATTTCAAAAAGAATTAGGGCAATGAGTGTTTTATTGAAAAATTCTTAGGAATGAAATTTCTTGAATCTACATATCTCTTCACCAAAGGCACCTAGAAAGTGCATACTATCTGTACACATAATTAATTGCGAACTAAAATATGGCTCTTAGAATTTTCATCAAAATAGGTTCAAAACAGGGTAGCCCAAGAAGCCCTATATTACTCAAATTTAATAAATACGAACTCAAATGATTAGTAGAACTGATAAATATGTACAATATATCTTAAATGCAACATCCTAAGAAGATGTTGAAGGGATAAGAAAGGATTGGCGGGAATGAAAGAAAAGTTGACAATTCTGAATACGATATCATATTCTTATAATTATTTATGCCCATAATACCGATACATTAAACTTTTTACCTTTCTATCGAAAATTTCGAGGGAAGTTGAAGCAAAAGCACCATTAGAAAAAAATCAGATCATGAAATTGTTTGCATCTTCCATATTTCTTCACTGAATGCAGTTAACAAACTCAAATTTCCTATCTAAGGTTATTTTAGAAGTACGTAAAACATACTACTATTCCCATGATGGCGGAAGGTGGGTTACTATGGGTAAATGTTACCCTTCAACTTTTTTGGAGGTTGGAGAGAGGGTTAAAAAGGATCGTTACTACCGGGGATGTTTATCCAAAACAATGAATATCGGATTACAATCATTTGAAAATATCAATTTTGATATCTTAAAAGTATTAAAAAAAATAAAATAATTATTTTTTTCAGTTTTTAATGGTTGAAAAATTAAATTAATACCAGTTGGAATCTTGATCTTTGGGAATTAAAACTAAGCAGTGACGTAGCCAGGATTTAAATGTTCAACTAAATGATAATTTCACTTTGAAAACTAGAAAGAAATTGAATACTTCTTAAAATCAAAATATTATCATATATTATTTTGATTCTAAATTTGAAAAAATAAAAATAAACCCCACTTTTTCCTGAAAGTCTCCGCAAATATTGCAGGGAAAGGAACAAAATGATTTTTTTTATATTGTTCTTTGAAGTATTTTCAAGAGAGTACTGTTGAGATAATTTGAAAATTAAGGTCTTAAAACGAGAAAATGTGGCATTCAAGAGCGCATTTTTAGGTACTTTTCAACTAGAGTTTCGTGCCTAAAAATTAAGACACTAACAAAGTCATGTAAAATGAAAATTTTACAATGCAACGTTGCCAATTTTTCACCATCCGAATTGTCAATTTTGGATTTTATGCCCAAAATCTTTTTAAAATGCTCAAAAAAAAAATTGTTGGTAACACCGTATCATGAAAGATGGGAAAGATTTGAAAATCTTAATAGAAGAAATTTCAAATTTTTTTTGGAGCGTCAATCTGCAACTATTCAACCACCAGTAGGCCGATCAAGATGGTCGCTAATGGGCTAGTGAGATGTAAAAACTCAAATTGGGCCCTTCTAACAGCCCAGTGTGGTTATGGTTATGAATCGATCCAGAGGCTATAGAGAGGAAAACCATCTCCTGGGTTCTGAAATTTTGCATGGGAACTTTCAACTCAAGGATAACCACCTCCTGAAATTTAATCAAAATTGAAGAACATTTTTTTTTTTTCTTTCCACCCTAATACTTAAGTTATTTAGTATTATAAAGGTAGAAGACGTGTGTAACGTTTACTACATATTATACAAATACTGTAGATTTTCTTCAACACGAAATCATTGCGATACACAATGCGCGGAAGAGGAGGGAGGGGAAAGGCTGAATGTTGCGTTACTCATATTAGTGGTGTATTGAATTTTTTTTTTTTAATTTTAAAATGAAAAATAAAATTATTAGCATCCGAAAAGTGGAAAAAATCGATTATATGATACGTTTTTCGCATTTGGCGGTCCAAAACATTTCTAAATCTCAAAACTGAATACGTAAGATAAATCTACATAAAAAAACACGTTTTTAGGATACTTTAATAAAGTGGTCGTTTTTCGCTACTAAGGTATTTTTTACATTTGAAAATTTCAGATAGCCAAAATCCCATGAAAGAATGAACCAAAATTATTCAAAATTTTATCTTAGATACAACACTATGATACCTACCTATGTCCGAAAGAACAAAAAATTTCCTTCATTCTGAATGAAATGAATAATACACTAAAATGTGTGTGGAACGGGAATGGAGGGGGCAGGGGACCAAAACCTGGCGAAATTTTTTTTCTAGTGTAGGCACACCACCAGAGGGGTATAGGAGCCAAAAAGCGCTTGGGGCCAAAATCACCCCTTATTCGGGTATACCCTTTCGCAACTTGAAAGGCGTGTGACTATAAGAGAGGAAGCGAATGGTCCTTCTCTTTCCGTTCCCGCCCATTAAATTTCTTACTGATGAGATACCAAAAGCATACCTTCAGAATCACACAACATTAAAAATTATCATTATACCTGAAATATAATCAAACATTATTTAATCTCCTCACCCCCAAAAAAATCACTGCGATAATATGTTGTGTTTATAAAAGTTATTTATGCTAAATGTAAATGATTTCTTATTTTCTGCTCCTTCAAAGCTTCCACCGCCACTGCCTACTTCAACCAATCAGATTAAGGATTCTGGATGTAGAGGTGTACAGATTATTAGTTCTCTGAAAGTGTGAACGTGCTCATTTCAAAAACTCAGCTTCAGTGGTGCAGCATAACTAGTCATATTTTTTGTTTCTCTTTCACCTCATACTAAAGTTATCATCCAGTTACAACATTAAAAAATTATTTATTCCTGGACTATGAACTAACGAATATCGAGATATCTAACGTCATAAAGAGCAATTTAAAAAAAAAAACAAGAGTATAAACGAAGGATAACCTCATAATGATTTGTATATTTGGTCATTAAATTAAATCACAATTTCAAAATTATGTTGGAAAAACAATTTTTTAGTCTGCGCATTTACAATCCGGTAATATTCGATTTACATACGTTTTTATTTAATTTGAATGAATATTTTTCAAGCTCTTGAGAAATGAAAAAATCCGTATTAAATTCATCGTAAGTCTCGAGAGAATATAACATGCTTAAGGTCATTTTTCAAGTTCTCTTTAACTTGTCTTTATTAGAAGGAAAACTTCGGGTATTCTACCTTATTTCTCGATTTTAATAAACAAAAAACCTTTCCATCAGAGATAGCAATGCACTCGCTGCAAATTTGGTTGATTAATTTTCATATTTTCGCGAAGAAATATATTTTCTTTCGCTATGATTCGTCGAATTGAAATATTTAATAATTTAAGAATCATTAATTTAGAGAAAATTTAGAAATTAAAATTTCCTACTTTCGCTCACTTAAGGTAATCATTCGAACGATTCAACTACGTATTTAAAAAATTTCGCAACAAAATAATTTGAGCAGGAATCTCTGAAGTTGAATTTTTGTTTACGTACCTACCTATATCTAGAATAACGTATGTTAGGTAATTTCGTAGATAGTACATATTATTCATATAGAATGTATCCGCTTATATACCTTATACCTAGTATTTGCAACGGCGCGAGAAGTTGTCGTTCCGAAATGAAGAAACGCGCGCGAAATACATCACATCGGCGGCACTTCCACGCCAACGTATTGCTTCGATGTTTCACGACGTATTGTCGAATTCATCACGCTCACCGAGTCATAGAAAAAACCTCCCTTTTAGAGACTCGAATGAGTTGCAACTGCTACAGAATAGCAATGAAAGCTCACTTTTAGATACAGATATTCGTTCTAACTTCGAACCCATTACTTTTATTAAAAAGAGATGATCGAAAGTGTAACAACAACGAACGCGATACCCTAACGCGCCAACAATTTCGTATATAAGAAAAAATTACCACCACGTTTCCAACAAGAAAAAGAACAAAAATTATCTGCTGGATATTCGCTATTCGGTCACGTAAATACCTGACGCGATCATTTAAACGAACGCAAAAGACGTAATGATAAAATGACGCGATAATCAGAAGGGAACAAAATGTTCGTAATTACAAGTTCGAAATTACTCGCGATACGAACGTTGATAAAAATAGTTTACGACCATAGTTAATTTTCAAAAGGCTCGCCAAATAGACACTAACGTCGTGAAAAAACGATAAACGTGTTCGTAATTACCGAATTACATTTATACCTTCGATACTATAACAGACGAAGCTCCAAGCTCGTTATCTTGTCTTTGGCTGATATTGTCCTTCTGTTACAAAAAAATAAAAAATAAAATGCCGCGTTATTTGTAACTTTTTCGACATTTTGAACAACCGAAGAATATCATTTCGGTTCGAATGTTCGTTTTTCATCAAGTTCATTGTTCTATCTAACTTTTATAGTTTGTTTATTTGCCATATTAAAATACTTCCAGTCGAGTTTACCCTCTTACCAAAATAAACAGAAAGTTGGTCGGCAAAAATTTATATCTTTACCATTGTGCAAATACACTTCCATGTGTTTTACAAACACGCTCGAACAGCTCGTGTGTCGTGAAGTTACTCGCGATATGAAAATTTTTCTTCGCATTCGTATTGTTGTTCAACGACATTTCGGTAGCTCAAGAGCAGACTTAGTTGAGATGACTGATAGGATTTTACGTTCGTAAGTACATATATTTTTGTCGGCGCTGTAACAAGCATCACTCTTTTGTGAAAACCCCAGTTCGTATACTTATTTCTCGATATCGCGAATAATGAATAACGTTTCGATGGATGCGACGAATGAATCGAGAAATTCTCATTAAAACGGAAAGAAAAATGCATTCAGTTTTGCCATTCTTAATGCAGCACGGATTTTTATAACCGTTAACAATTACAAGAATAATTTAGTCTTTTATTCGGCTTCCGGTCACGTTTTCGCCTTCGTAGCAACCGCGAAATTATAAATTTTTATATAAAATTTATATTCAACTCGTGTTCTGCCAACCATCGAAATAGGACAAAAAAAGAGAAAAAGATGGCGAGATTAATAGAAATGATGTATACAGACTCGTAATTCAAAAAAAAAAAAAATTGAAAAAAAAATTGAAAAATAGTCGTAAGTCTCTAAACTATCTATGTGGCCTATCTCCAAGCAAAATATCGCACACGAAGTCGCGTCATATTTTTCGGCGGTAATTTTACCGGAAAGGTCGTTCGATAAATTTCTAATCTCGAAAGCCTACGAAGCGAAAAACAAAAACAAAATGACATGTCGGAATTTTAATAACCTCGTGGCTTCGTTCCGTTTATAAAATCTCGTCAAATTATTTTCCAACAACTTCGGCGTTCGAAAAGCGAGATTACCCTTAGTCTACTTTCGATACTCGATTTCCGTTCACCGTAAGTTTCGAAAAGCTGGATGAAAAGTAATGCGTTAAAAATTAACGTGCGGAAGCCTCAAACTAAAATATCTCGTGTCTTCATCTTGAAGCGAAGTCGATAAAAAATGGGGACTCTCAAAGGTTTAAAATTTCGTCTCACAAATACTACGATTTGTTAAGATCTAACAACAAATGTGAAAATTATGCAAGAACTCACCATTCCTGGTCAAGTAGTCAATGAGGTATTAGTCGCATATGACTCCTAAGGCATGATAAAACTTCACACAAATGATTTTTTTGCACTTATCCGTAAAGGAAGTCACTCGATATTTGACACCATAATTTTGATAAAACCAACAGAATTGGAAAGAGCGTGTCAAATAAAATTGTGGGGATACATACTTCTTTTTGGACCATAATAACTTATCCCCTAATTAAAACCTTCGCATGGTATCATGATGAGGGAAGAACAAATACTAGCAGCGCACTCTAGAAGGTACAAATATAAGATACCACACTTCTCCCACCCGACCCTGTTGACGGGGATTCCCTCAGCATGGTACCACGCATGTTCTGAAAATTCATTTTGTAACTTTGATGGTATCGTGATGAGGAATTCTCCGCCAAAAAAAAGAGTGGTTACATGTATGTTAGGATGCACAACCAAAAACTACAAAACGGAAAAACATTAAATAAACATTTTAGAAAATTTTAATAATTTGGTTACTCCTTTACTTGAAAAAAAAAAATCGATTAATTCAACATTTTGATTTACATACAACATCAACTATATGTAGGCATCGCTGTATTTTCAGGCAAATTGTTGGCGGAGATTCCCTCACCATGATACCATTGTAGTATTTTTAAATTGACGATTGGCAAAGTTTCCCTCATCATGATATCATTTATGATTGTGGCGGGATTCCCTCACCATGATATCATTTATGGAAAATTGTGACATGATACCATGCAAAGGTTAAGCTACAGCGATAGATGTTATACATATATATAAACTTTGAACGTTTCTATATACATATGCAGCGAAGTTCCTCCAATTTTTAACCCTTATTGTGCTAACTGGGTCAGTGAGACCCGAGTAGTTCATTTTTTTTTTTTTTTAATGAATAATTAATGGTTCATTATTGTTTGAAAGAAGCCCTGAAAAAAGCCTACACCTCCAACATCAGATTATGTAAGGGGTTCCGAGGTAGCGCCTGACAATACGAAGAACGCAACCAATATTACTCTTTGGTTCTTATAGACCCAGTGTTTACAAATAATCGATTTCCCCACAAGCTCTGAAAAATATTAGCATTAAACGTATTCAATGATGTATAAATTCTATAAGTAGTAAGAGGTTGTGTCTAGCAATGATGAGAATGCAATCAGAATTATTCTTGGGGTCTGATAGATCCCAGTGAGCAATGAATTTTTTTTTCAGTTTCTGACATAGTAATATGGTACAGGTTCAATGAGTTCCGTTATAACTCTAATAGCATGAAACATATAAAAAGTTGTCGCATCGTCGAGGATCAATACTTTCACTCCATATTTATCAGGTTTAGACTCGATGTATACCTTGAAACCACATTTGCCGCGAAATCCAACCAAGTGCTCATCGTTGGTAATGTACTGATGAGGAGAGTATGAATTAGTGCAGTTTTTCTTGAACTAGGCCCAACTATCGCGAATAGGTGCGAACTTATCATTTTCTTTTCTTTCCTCCCCGGTTGTTTGGACTTTGAAATCCACACGCCGTACTGGAATTCTGTGACAAGGGGAAAGGAGTTTTAATTTTTTGAGCAAAGCTATAACTCTAGTAGGATATCAATTTTGCCAACTGAAAGTAGCTAGAAAGTTTAAAACATGAATATTCGACTCATACCTATAACCCATTGTAAATGGGTTTTGGAATCCTCACTTCGTACGTGTATTTTGCTAAGGAATGATAAGGAGGAGAGGTTGATTTTTTGAAAAACACAATAGCTAGACCTTTTGTTGGAACGATATTTTACTCATCCAACCGATTTTGGAAGAATGTCACAGCATTCATTCGAAAAATGACACTCCCTCCTCCGTCAAAACACATTTGAATTCCAGTTTCCAAAATCTATCGAAAATGGGTTACACTATAGTCAAATATTACTATTCTAATGAAGGGTCTAGCTACTTTTAGTTGCCAAAGTTGATATCCACCATGGTTATGCTGGATGCTTCATTACATATACACTTTCAATCATATTTACAATTGCGTTGTTCTAAGTAACTTATCAAATGCGTAAAGCAACCTATTAATCGAAATACAAGAACTAAGTATGAATTCCAATATCGATCGAAAATGAATATCATTTTTTTCGGGGATAACACGTGAGCTTAATGTCGAAAAATCCAAATGCATTACCCAGGTGAATACCCATTTTTGATAAATTTTCCAAAAATTGAATTGGTCTTTTAATGACAATGATGCTCATTTTACATCTTTCATGGATCTACAATCTCATTAACCAGAAGTAGTGTTGGAGACATTGCATAATTTTTATCTTGAAGAACTTAAAGAATCAATGTATCTACAGCAACCGAAAAGTACTTGAGAGACAAGATTTAGATACTTCAAGGGGTCCCATCCCTTATCAAACCCTTCTGAAAAAATGGCATATTCCAACTTCGGACATACGTGCCTTTATTTTTCACATATTACTCTTCGCATATGCTTTGAATTAAAAAAGTTAATTTTCTATACCACTTTCTAGTCTACAGAAATGAATTAGGTACCTCTGCAAATACGTTGTGTTAAACATCGAAGCACCACTTAGGCGATACAGCCGTGCGAACGTGAATAAGACGAGAAGGTGATCTAATTTAATTGGCATTATATGTTCAGGTTTAGTAAGCGGCTGTACAGGACAAACGGGTGTAATAGCTACAGCCATCGTCGGTGCAATCGGCCAACCTCTTCCTACGATTACGGAAGGCACGACAACAAATATAACCACCATAACGACCGGTACCAGCGGCAGCTCTGGTTTACCTAACAAACTTATAGCTGATTTTGAAACGGACGCGCCGACCGAAGCCACTTCTAGTACCGCTCAGGCACCTATGCAGTTACCATCGAAACCTAAAAAACGAAAAAACAAAAAAGGCCCTTTGGATTCCAAACGGGAACGTAAAGCGGCTAAAACTTTAGCTATTATTACCGGCGTATTCGTCGGATGCTGGATGCCGTTTTTCGTACTAGCTTTGATATTACCATTATGTCGTAAACTGCATTGCGTGGTACCTCAGTACGTGCTTTCGTTTTCCGTTTGGCTAGGATATCTCAATTCGACCATTAATCCGTTCATTTATACTACTTTCAATCCGGAATTTCGAAACGCTTTCAGGCGCATATTCCGAGGACAACGAGGACCCCGTCGGGCCGGACCGCCGCCTCGTTATGTATGACTAGATCCGCAAAATGGTTACCTGTATTTCGGCTTCTTGTCGACTTTTGTTTTCATGTTTATTTCTATACAATTATGGAATTACATTGAAAAGTATAAACCCAAAAATTGTTTTACCTTGTTTTGTTAATAAGGTTCGCAATTCTTCGTTTGACAATCAAATTTATATTCCAATGAACGTATAACAATAATTTTACAATGTGCACTTTTATTTTTGAATGTAGTGGAGATGGAGGGTACGTAACACTTCCATTTTCACTCCGCTCATGAGATTTCATTTTTCCGCTCACGCTCGATAAAAAATTGTGAGCGTTGTGAGCGACTGCTCATGAGCGCTGAGTGACCTATTATTCGATGGTAATAATATTTCCAAATTGAATCATGCATAAAATGTCAAGCTCTTTCGAATGAACTGTTTCCGAACACTCCAACTCAATTTTAATCCTGGATATTAATAAAAAAAAACTTCCTGGCTCTTTTTCAACATTTATGGGTGATGAATTCATATTATACCAGTGCACTATCTCCGTATGTTTAATTGATGGTAACGTACTTACATTCAAATTATTTCAATATCATACTTGTATATCATGAACATAACAAAAATTAAAAAACTTCTGGATGCGGATCCGTATTTAAGAGTGAGAAATGTTGGTAACTGACTAGAGCTACAAATGTTAAACGCAGTTTCTTTTTACTTCGATTTTTTTCCTTCAATTTATTCGTAAATACGAACGAACAATTTTTTTGATAATTTTATTTAACAAAAAAATCGTGGTATTTTGAAAAGTAGGGAGTATCAATAGTAAAAAAAAAACAAATGTGAACATGATGAAAATTAAAAAATAAATGACGGAGCAAAATTTAGAAAAAGGCAATAAATTAAAAATAATTATACAAATAACAATAAAACTTTAATTTAAAAAACTGCAAAAATTAAAGAAAGGGAATGAAAAACAAAAAATAATGTCCAAGAATAAAAAATAAGTAATTAGCAATTGAGAATCAAAAAATTTATGAAATTCATAAATTTAAAATCAAAGAAATTTTATAAAATCTAAAAAAATAAAAAATAAAAATTTAAAAATACCCAATAATGATTAATAACATAAATGAATTGAAAAACTGAATAAATGTCCAAAAGTTGAAAACAAATTGAAAATTAAAAAATGCCTAAAAACATTGAAAATATCGAAAAAAAAAAGATTCAAAAATTGAAATAATTTGAAATTGAACAAAAATTCAAATTTCAAAAAATGTTCAATAATTCATCAAATACCAGAAAAAATTTGAAAAAAATCAAAGAAATCAAGAATGAAAAGGAATGAACCATTTAAAAATCCGAAAATTATAAAATTAAAAATTAAAAAATTAACAAAATCTAGAAAGTCTAAAATAATGATAGAAAAATAAAATGATTGGATAAATGTCCAAATATTGAAAACAAATGTAAAAATCAAAGTCTCTGTAGCTGCACAGGACATGAAAATATAAAAAAAAAACCAAAGATGTAGAAAATATCGAAAATTGAAGGATTTAAAAATTGAAAAATTTGCTACTAAACAAAAATCCAAAAATTCAAAAAAATTCACGAATTCCAAAAATTGGAAAAAACTTCTAAAAAATAATACAATTTTCAAAAATGAATAGAAATCGCTTCTATTTTCACAAATTACCAAATCATTTATACGAAGTTTGGAATATTCCCATTACAATGCAACACTAATTAATGCATTGTTATAAACTTCACCATCTACATCTGACATTTTTCCAGCCGTAATATCTTCATAAGCTTTTAAAACATAAAGAAAGCTGTTTTTTGTCTCTTTACCTTCTTTGAGCCCTTAAGTTTCATTCAACAAATTTAAATAACTTCTTTTATCCCTCTGTCTCTTACCATAATTGTAGCATACTGTTTCACTTAAATAAAACTGATTTTTTTTTAAACTAGAAATTGTGAAAAAATATCTATAAAAATTAAAAAATGGCCAAAAATATTGAAAATTTCAAATATTAATAATATTCAAAAATTGAAGAAAAAAATATAAAATTGTAAAAGTTAACTAATGTGCAAAAACTCAAAATATAAAAAATTGAAAAAATCAATAATTGAAAAAAATGTGCAAAAGTTAAAAAAAAAAGAAAAAAATTGAAAAATCAATAAAACTTGAAAAACTTTTGAAAAATGAAAACTTCAAAAAATAAAAAAATTAATATCATATCCATGAAGTATTTTAAAATTTTAATAGAATTACGAGACCAATTTTCAACTCTTCATTATTTTCATCTGAGAGTAGGTAAACAACAAAAAATTGTATGTAGTATCATTATAATGGAGACGACTCATAATTGCTGATTTGTTAAGCAATCAAGAGAAATGCAAATATGCTTCAAGTAATAGCAATAGTTATTCATAAGGGACTTTTTTTCAAGAATTAATTTTTCAATTTTCATCTATGTTCAAGTTTTTTTCATAAAATGAAAAAAACTTTCGAGTATTTTTCTTCACGATCACATAATTTATGTTACAAAAGACCAATGAAGGGTTCAAACGAATCGTTTCAACAAAAATTTGCATATTAACAAACATTTCTAGCTCTTCTTTAATTCTCTTTACCTAGAAAAAAATCCCAATTTTTATAATCATCATACCCATCAAAAGAACCAGGAAGACAGAATTAAGCATCATCAAGGAGAATTCCATTCACCCCACTACTTTCATAAAAAATAGGATTGCGAACCAAAACTAATTTTAAGGTACTTACTGTGATATTTAAATTTAAGTTCTATTCCATATGATACGAGCATATCTTTGTTGTCTAATTTATCGATATTCATGTTATGTCTATCAAACGTGAATAAACGAATTAGTATTAGAAATTAGAATGACAAAGAACTTGTATACGGGTAACTTTAACTAAGAATCAATTCTTAAAATATTTCGCTACCAATAAAAAACTATGTAAATATCTATTTTCGATCAAATGTAAACAAATATGTACACTCTACAATGTTCTGAAACATTTTTTACTAATACGAGTATGTGTTCTTTAAAATTATAAAATCAAATAAAGAATATTTCAATATTTTGTAATAATATTGTAATACAATGATTATTTTATACCTGATGTATACTCAAGTATATAAGTCATTCAATTGTTTATGTTCACACTGTATTTACTACCATGTACATCACTTTAGTGTAACTTTTTTTTAAATCGAAGTCAATTACCATTTTTTTCTTCCCATAAAAAGAACCATTAATCAAGAGAGAAATCAATTATGGGAACAATTACTTCGCAAGTAACATTTATCTCAAAGCGAAGCGGGAAAATGTGACGGAATCATTTTCTTTTAATTTTCTTTTTTAAACTCGATAAATCAAAAGACGTTCGCATTTAGCGATTGAAATTTCGACATAAAAGATTTTATGCGAAAGAAAAATATTTACTAATTTACGCAAAAAAGCTGGCTACTACATTTTTACAAGCGAAGGAGAGTTTTTCATTTCCTTTTCTCAATATTGTGTTTTGTAAAATGGGAGTTTTTCTTCGAGCAGTTCCAAGCACTGCTATTGAAACTGGAATTCGCAATACAGTACGAAGTAGCATAAGAAGTAAATAGGAAATTATTTATTCAAAAAATCATTAGAAGAATGGTTATGGTAGTTGACGGATTCATCAACTGAAATATTATCTTCTCGACAAAGAAAATAGATTACCTTCAACTTTCGAATATAATCAACTGGAATTTTCGAAAATGAATAAAACTGATGGGTAATACCTTACGTACCTATAATTGCTTAATTTCACATTAAAATTTCAACGTTTCGTGTAATTTATTCAGGGCAATATTCGAATTTCCAAAACACTTCTTTCGCAATTCAATACAAATGCTAATTCCATCGATATAATTTCTGACAGAGCGAAATATTACGGAGTAATCATTCATTTTCCTTTTCGTCTCGCTTCTATAGAAAATTTTGAAATTATAAATCGCAATATGCGTGGGTGTCGGTATCAGATAATAGAAGTGAAAAATCGCGCTTCTTGCGGTATTTTTCAATTTTATAAATTTTCAAAAAAGCACACCTTTTTATCGAAGGGAAACATACATCATTAACAAACATCGCATAAGTCAAGTTTCGTCATTTTTTCACATGTTTTTACTGTCTTAATCAATCACCCGAAGAAAACACGAAAACACCCTTTAACCATAACGTTAACTTTTTTTTATATTCGGTTCAATACCTACGATGAAAAATTTTCCCATATGAAAATAACGCGCAAGATGAGTAGGTGAGCGATGCAGAATCTTTAATAATATCCCACTAAATTCCGCCGGCGCCGTTTGTAATATTCTTCTGTAAGAACATTTTCCCGTAATGGTCGTTGATCCATAATTTTATTTCTGATCAGTTGATAATTTTAATGGCATTATGAAATCAGAAAATTCGTCTAAACCGGGGTCGCGATAACGATAATTTAATTACAGTTGAAAAAACATATATTTAACCATAAATGTAAGTATACTTCATAAAGTTTAAAAAGAAGTATCGCGATTAAAATAGATGAGGTGAGAAAAACCCAGACAAAACTTTTAAACGAGTAGAGAAAGTTTACATAAGTTCAACGCTTTCAACTTGAATACGAAATGGAAATAATATGATTATACTTTTTGCATGTGAATTTCCAACAGTTATAATTTTCTTCAACTACGGTATACTCCGAAGTATTATCTTCGCGAGGTTTAGCATATTAATAAATTTTGGTAAAAGATCAACTGCTCCATTAGTTCACCTAAATACTTTTCCATTATATACGCATTACTTAGTATGTTTTTGGCGTCGGCCATATTTTATTCTCGCGTGTTTTTCTTTCATCTGAACTTATAGAAGTTTAGTTCACAGATTTCTGTGAAATACGGAATACCTACTCAACGAGTTAATACATATAAGCGAATTATTTAATGTGTATAATTTTTTACCGAATATAACGACACTGATGAAATTAAGAATATTTTATAGTATGAAGACATCAAATTGTTTATACCTGTTTTCATATTCTCAGTATGAAGTATTCATAGGTAAGGATTGTGGTTTATACTTGTATACAAACTTCATTTAATATACCAACGCTCGTTTTAAGATAAATAATATAATTATTTTTTTTGTGAATTTTAAATAAGTACTTTTTGTCTACTTGATTTTTGTGGATGAAAAATCATGAAAATAAAAAAACTGATAGTAATTTTACCATTGTATTGATGTATTTGCTTGACCTCGAGGATGCGATGAGTTGCATCCTTGAGTAGACGAATTTCTTGTCCCCACCCCCATGAAAAATAGAACAGGAGAATACACAGTTGTTACCTAATGATAGGAAAATAACGACGAAATAATCAAAAGGAATGAACCGATTTCACTTTGTTCTTTCGTTCACAAAAAACAGCTTTTTGGGAAGTTTGGGTCATGAAATTTCTTGAATCCTCTACATTTCTTTATTAAATCAACGTAGAAAGACCAAGCTTTGAGTGTGGAGTTAATTGGGATTAAAATACGACCCCTGAATCTGAGTCAAAATGGATCCAAAACGGCTGATCGTAGAAATTGGAGAAACTTTGACCCGCCGCCACCACACAAGCTGAATATCAGATATGTATATAGGCTTTAAAAGAAATAAGCAATATGTTAGTCGTTGATGCACTAGGGATTTTGCACATAAGATATTGTAATTAACGCAGAGACGGAAAATTTAATACAAAAATTCAAATATGATGTATAAGAGGAAAAATAAGTCAGTATGAAGGTGAAACAAATCAAGAGGAAATGTATAAGTATCAAACGAACCAAGGGTACCTTGCATTTACTTCAAGAGAGTTTTTCTTTTAGAATTGCCTTGAAGTTACGATGTAAAAAAAAAGCAACCCCCAAATCACTGGTGACATGCAGCATATGAAAATTGCAACACAATAGGTACCTTAATCAAGAGATTGTATTATTTTATTCGCAATGATTACGTCCCTGCTCCTCATATATAAGTACGTTCGCAGTACCACTGACGAGAAATACATAGCACGAATTAAAACATATTATATATCTTCCGACTTGTTTAATAGGTATACTTGCCATTTAAAAATTATAACACAGATAGATAGATCTGTTCAATTATATTGTCGTACAATGATCAAAAAGTAAAAGAAAAAAAAAGCAATATGTTAATCACGTTTCCTCTACAATGGTCCAACTAACCTACAACTAACAAATTTCAATAAATGAAACCAGCAAGGAGGCTTTGAGCTTCAGGTCACACATTTCTTCACTCACGCTGTTAAGAGGAATTGACACTGAACACGTTATAGATCATTTCAAACTCACACATTCTATTTAATCCATCGATTCAAGTAAATCCCTTCCTCTGATCTGCTTCACCCTTAGTTTCTATAGGACTGTTCCTAAGTATGGTAAAAAGAGACACAGTTGATAAGTAGTGAAGTACAGTCATCCATTTGAGTTAATGTAATGTGTGAACTTCTTAACGTGTGCACGGGTAATGAGACAAAGAAACGTTTATATTTTCCACTACATTTGAATTTATGTACCAAAAGCAACAAGTTTACTCTCAAGTCAAAGTCCAATACAATCATATAATATAAATTACTCTATTCAATCAAAAGTTATTCGGTAACTTACCTAAAGCTTCTTATAAATGAAGACACTCACAATAATCACATGAACCAAACATGAACACAAAAACGTGTTCCGCAAAAATCTGAGAAAATGCCGAAAATGGAAAAATAGATGGAAAAGAAAAACCATCGAACTTCAAGTTTACAGTTTTGACCACATAATCTGATCAATTTCTATTACATTTTTTTTTCAATGGTAACACTGCAAGAGCTTTTCAAGTAAAAATATCATATTGTTTTCAAATAAGTTCTTATCTTCATAATTCGTGACATTCGCCGATAACGGAATTGCGAGATTTAAAATATTTTCGAATGCCGAGAGAATTTTTATTCAGATATTACATAATTACGTTGAGAAATAAAAGGTCAATCATTATTTTTAATTTCCACGATGCGTTATAATTCTAATTTTACATCATCAACTGAAATTTACTTCGTTGTTCAACATTATTGAAATATTGGAATGTAAGTAAAAGATATTACGCTTTTATCACAATTTCATTGGTCATTAGAAAAATTAATACTTTAATGATAATGATGCATTTTCAACATTTACTAAAATAACCAATATTTCCGATAAAAACATTACATTTGTGGCTATAGTTATCAACATTTTAAAACTATATTCCCATAAAATTACATAACATGTAAAATTTCCTGTTATATTTCGGCGGAGTCCCTAAGCATCCATATAAATCGTTCACTTTCAAGCAATCTGTTTTACTTAACGCCTTCCTTTGTCCTATTGTTTTTCCTCGTTGTTTTACCGAAATCGTTGGTTTCGATTTACTGATACTGTAATCAATCATAAAATAATTGACACCGAAAAACAAAAACTTTCTTATGCAAAGAAATTCTAATTTGACTATACCTGAAAAAAGATCTACCGTAATGCATTATACTGTCATAATCGTACTCGAAACTGTACGTGGTGTTTTCCAAGCTTTGTTTATCGAAATTCACTCTATACTCTGAAGAATTTCAAAATCATATAAGTCGTTATTAATTTAACGTATATTTGTCAATAAATTCTCTGTATACTCACGTGGTATCACATTTTCTAAATGTATTTTAACAAATTTATCCCTATCAGCTCTCGACTGCTCGTGAAAAATTCCTAAAGCGTGTAAAAGTTCATGTAAAGCTCGTCCTTCGCTTCCCAAACAATTCTGACTACGATCATCCGGTGGCTGTAATGAAAGAATCTGAGGACCACCATATCGACCAACGTAAGACCAACACCTAAATATATTCAAATCGCTTGATAAAAAGTTAATGGGACGCTTGGTATCACTCAATTATTAATGCAATTATTACATACCTACCCGCTTGGATATTTAACCGGCCATATTAACAGATAATCTTTTGCTTTGCCATCCCAAGGTACGAATTTCACGCAAGTCATAAAATTAAGTTGTTGAATGGCTTGATAAATTGTAATGTAATGTTCGGTCTCTGTATTTAAAATTTAACCCAATAAAGTATTACTTTGCATATGGTGTAATGGTTCTATCTATCGTATTATAAATTTATAATATGTACATATAATGTAAACTTATTACCATATAAAGGACTTATAACGTATGGAACTGTTCTATTTTTCCATAATTTTTCTGGAAATACATCCCATCGAAGGCCAACTCTCCAATAATTATATATCTGCAAGTTATAGATGATATAGTGTTCACAGTTTCTTTCGTTTTTTATTTTTTATTTTATTTTCATACTTGCGGGAGGAAAGCGCTACTTTACCTCCCGCTCGCTAATCGCTCGGATCTCAAACGAGCACTTTTCTTCCGCATTTAAGAAAAATTTCGTTAACTACTCGGGAGAAAAATGGATTCTATACTCGTGTGACTCATCACCTCGCTTTGCTCGGTTAAGAACCACTTTTACCTCCCTAGTTGTGAAATATACTATTTCAGGCCTACCTCGTTATTCAAAGCCATATCTCCTTGAAATAATCCAGGTTTTACTTCAGGGTCTTGCTCCATTTCAGATAATGTTGTCACTTCATCTTCTATATTGAATCCAACTACAAATAAATTTATAAAAATTTAAAACCTTTAGAAAATGCTTACCTACGCACTTTTTTCTAACAACTTTTCAGTTTAATCACGATAATAGGCAGAAACCGTACCGGGTATAGGAGGATGAACAACATCTGGAATAATAGGCAACCTAGTCGTGTTAATACTTCGCGCATTCGTTTTAAATATAAATAAACTGTACGTGATTAGCAAATAAGGTACACTGAACTCGCGAATTTTAACGCACCAAATGAATATACTCATTTTAACTGTTTGGTCTATACTTCATTTTCTTCAGTCTTCGTTCTTACTTATTTTAATGGCTGTTCACTTCGGAATGTACGAAAGAAGTTTCATTATTGTAAAATAAAGAATAAAAAATCTATTAAATACCGATGGATAGTCTTCCTAACAGACATCGATCGTGTCTTCAGTGAGACTGATACACGTGATATGAAAAAAGTGGCCACTATGTGTGTCAGAAATGAACTTCTTACAGTGAGTCTCAGTTTTGGAGTGGAAACGAGATACTTCATAGTTTCATACGATTAAATAAGTACGACAGGATGTAAGTATATTAAAAATCCAATTTATCGTAATTAACTTATTTTTTCTCTGATACCAAATTTGAAGTGAAAAGGTAGTCCGAATAGACAATATTTAAAAAATATTTTTGAAGATAATAAACAAGGTTATATTATTCCATTTTGAAATCTTCATAGTCTACGCCTATTTCAGATAGGTACTTCCGAGTTTTATCAAAGACGTAAAATAAATTTGATAATCGCTAGGAATGTTAGATTGTTTACATTTTTTTCCATTTTTTCACTATCAAAGAACCAAAATATAAGAGACTTTTTGATTCCTATCTCATTCGCAGAATATTGTTCATAATGGAATTATTAAATGAAGCCTAAAATGAAGAGTACCGTTGGTTAATCTTAATTTTGTTGATATGTCTTGTTAATTTCTTATGCAAAAAGTAATGCTCAATGAAAATGAGAGAATTGATTATTTCGAACACCATCTGAAGGTTGAATGATGCTCGTAAATACAAAATATGCTTCTTATATCTATTTTTTGATATACGATTCATTTTAGAAGCATTGATTTATAGTTCTAGTTAGTTTTTTTCTAGACAGGATGAACACGAACTTGACCTGTTGCTATGAACTCTGGTCACCTGTTATTCCAGCGCCCATTGCGGCTACATAGTGTTATGTATTGACCTAAATCGATTGCTCGGAAATTAGCTCGACGTGATCGAATTTATTTTGTTACATAGTTCGAGATGATATTTTTCAGAAAATATGTTCTAACTATTAGTTTCGGTATATTTATAGAGGTAAAAAATGTAAAAGAAAATTTAAATGAAAAATTTATCAAAAAGAGCTGTGTAATTGGTAGTCGGAAAAATACATAATTTAATCAATAGTCCCATAATAGGCCTGTCTAATTTAGGAATTTTTGACGAATTAATTTTCAGTAGTGATTTTTTTTTCAGGAATGTCCATAGAATATCATCACAAACAACGAACTAAAAGTGCTATTGATAAATACACAACGTTGCCCGTAGCAAATGTATCAAAAATTTCTAAAAAACGAATTTTTCATCGTATTTTTTCTCTACATTAAAAATTTTTTCTTCAAGTTAGGTATAGGTCCAGAGTTGAGAAAAATTGAAAATGGCGACAATTTATCATATTAATTTAAGAACACGCTCCCCCCCCCCACCACCAGAAACAAAATCGAAAGAATTGTCTAACCATTGTTTCTATAATGATAACCAATACAACAATAAGAAGTTAAATTTTCTCACCCTACTCGAATGTTTTTTGGATACCGTGAATTCAACTTTGAATTAAATTTACATTTTGATCTAAACACAAAATATATATTGTTTATCACGTTTCCTCTAGCCAAGTGTTGCGATCTTTACTTTTATGAGCTCATATGACAGCTATTTGTATGCTTTGAGATGACTTAAGCTAAAAAATTGTAGAAAATTTCTTTAAGATTTTCAAGCTTTTTGAAATGTCGAATGCGTTAGTACATTTTCCTACACTTATATGTATATTGACATGAAATTCGGCATTTTCCTATTACTGTTCTGCCTAAAAACTATCTTTTTGGCAGACTTAATTTGAAAGCCCATTAAAAGACATATTATTCAACAGTCATGCAAGTCCTTCATTTGATAGAATGGTTCTGCAATTGAGAAAAATTTCGCATTTGGCTCATTTTTTATTCCAAAATGAAACTAAATATGAGAAATAAGTGACCTTTTTCCTCCTCTCTCCTGCTTCAGAAAGTATAAAAGTATTCGCGTTCTCAAAAATGTAGGTTTGTTTATATGTGCGTGAAAAACAACTTATCATTTGATATGTTTTAGAAGAGAGAGCCAGGATAAAGCGTTGAAAAAATCATGCTAAATGTTCCAAACACCCTAAAAAAGCTTTCAAATGATCTCATGAAATCTCAAATTGAATCATCTGATGTCCATGATTGAAATACCCCTTCACATTCCTTTCCAAATTAGGTAGGCTGTCAAAGCTATCATTTTACGAGTAAATTCAAAACTTAGCTAGAAATTGTTTCTTTTTTTTCCTTCTTTATTACCGTACCCCTACCTACTTTCTGGAGGCAACCATTCGAGCTTCGAAAATTATTTTTGTGCGGGTTCCCACATTAATGTGAATCAGCATAGTTTTTGAAATTTCAAAATTCCGAACATATAGCTCATAGAAGAAATTTTGTTTATGGAAAATCAATAGAAAATTCACAGTAGAATAAGATTGTACAAATAGAGCATTAAAAAGATAAGGCAGATCTGATGCCTATACTTTTTGTGAGGCTATTCTTTATATATTCTTGAAAGGAAATTACTGTGTTGCAAATTACGACCCTTTTGTGCTTGGATTCACTACAAATGCATGTTAATTTATCACTTGATTGAAAGAACTTGGGAACTATTTTATCGCGTATTTTACTAGCGCTAAATATATCACGAACATAAAAGTATAATGTATGATGTAATTTTCTCTCTAATTGAAGTGAAGTCGCATTTAAACCTTGCTCGCATGTTTCACGAATTTGTTTCAGATCATTCTGTGATGATCGGTCATAATGGAAACGAAACGAAAATATCAGCACTATCAGATTCCGCTATAGCAGGTGGTTTAAGCGGCGCATTAACCCGTCTTTTATTACAACCGCTAGACGTGATCAAAACAAGATTTCAGGTAACTTCGTTACATTATATGTCATTTATAAGCATATACGCGGTAACAACGACCTAACGAAAAAACATAAGGATAGAATTTCAAACTATTATCATCTCATGGTAAATGAACTTGGCTCTCATCTCATGATAAATATAAAGTTAAATAGGTTCACGAGAAGAGCAAATACATCAGTTCTGTTATTCTTTGAAAAAATAAAGGACAAACGAGGTAAAATATTTTTACAAAAGGACGATTCAACGAGCAAAAAATTTTCGTATTCGCGATTTCCATGAATGTGCGAATGTACTTATTAATAAAAGCCATTAAGATAACTTCTCTTTATCGCAGTTGCAAGTGGAACCGATATCACGTAAACATGAAATGTCAAAATACCGAAGTATGCCACAAGCGTTCAAAGTTATCTGCAAAGAAGAAACAGTTTTCGCATTATGGAAAGGACACGTTTCGGCGCAGATCTTATCCGTTTTATATGGCGTTGCTCAGGTGAATTAAGAACAAGATCTTAAGCACTCGCTACATGTTCGTATTTCACATTAAACAGGTATAGTTGGGTATGAGAACTTTATTGTGATTCAAATTCCATAAAATTCGTCTTCAGTGACGAAATTCAAGGGCTACGAACATGTAAACTTTTGGTAAAGCTTGAGTGGTATGTTTGGCATTTCATAGTTTATTATTAGTTTACAGCCTACGAAGAAATGACCAGAATCACAACACATTTAAATACAGATTCGTTGCATGGAACTTTGTTGAATTTCTGTAGCGGAGGCATAGCGAGTGGTTTTGCAACCATCACATCATTCCCATTCGATTTAGTTCGCACTCGTTTTATTGCTCAAGGACAAACGAAAGTATGAAAGTATGAACTTCAAAGTTTTTCACTTGGTGTTAAATTTACAACTTATGTGTATGCTGCTTTTCGTGATTCATTGTTCAATAATTCATATCTCGAGTGATGAATGGAAAAATTTACTCTGTCTAAATACTTCTATGTAGCCAGGCCTGAATTAGGATAATGTGCTGGGATCTGGGCCTAGTGGTAATTGAAGCCCCATTTTTTTCATTAATACGTCTTCAATTTTTTTTATTAATTTACACAAAAAGCAATTTAAAACATCAGTAGCGTTAATGAGTGATCGGTAGGATATCAATACTGTAGCATTTTATTGTCAAAATGATGTTTTCCTCAGATATCAACTACTCGATAATCGTTTACTTCTTATCTATTGATGAATCAGTCTGATTTGATACATTGTGCTCATTGCATTCGTTATTATCATCATTATTATTAAAAACACGTGCTTGAAATATGTTAAAATGAGCAGCTAAGAACTTTTCAGTGTTATGCTTCCTTTCTGGTTGGTGGGCGGAGGGAGGGTAATCAGTTACCTACGCATTATTCAGTATGTCATTTCCTTTTGTGTCTGTCGTTTTGCTGCTCTCAGTAAAAACTATATCTATTTAAATTAATTGTTATTAAAAAAAGTAAATATCAACTATTTACTATTGAAATGAGTTCTTTTACTCAACAACTACACTTCAACGGCGACTTACTTTCACTTACGCTACATATCAGTATAAAAAGGAATTAATTTTTTTGAATGAATTGAGAAACCATATTAATGTAAAATAATAATTATGTAGGTAGATCCAATAAATTACATTACACCTCGAGAAAGTATCTGTAATTTCACCACAGTCAATATTCTTTTCGTTATATCGGATTCAATATCTCTAATATACCTACATATGAATGTTAAGGTGATCCTAGCACATGAACTCATGAAGTTCGTTTCTTAGTATCTCTCCAGAGAATAATTCCCAAAAAGAATAAGATGAATCCTAAATAAAATATATTTATCATTGGACAGATAGCTTTTAATAGGAGTTAGTTAAATCATGCGTACGATTGAGATGGTTTTTTCATTTTTTTTCTCTCTCAAGGATTCATAATGCTGCAAATACCTCAAATCCATCATCTTGAATTTTTTTTTACTAAAACTAAAATTAAAAGTAATTATACCTAAAAAAAATATTCTTTTCGATTTAACATTCTAAGAATAAAATTTACAATTTGTTATAATTTATTTATTGTTTAAATTGAGAAATTTTTTATTTCGAATTTTAAAAAGCTTTTTTTTTATTATGTAATTGATGCGTAGTTTATTTATTAAACCATAAAAAAATTAATTTCCAATCTCAAGGAGCTCTAAACAGGAGAGCTCATGAGTTACAGCCTTTAGCCCTCGTTTTAAACCGGGCCTTAGTGTACTAACAAATGAGGTGATTTCTTCGAACCAATGAGTAATTTATGTTCTTCACAGATTTATCACAGCGTGTACGGTGCTGTTTACCAAATAGTTCAAAAAGAGGGATTTAAAGGACTCTATAAGGGTTTAACACCAACCTTAATTCAATCTGCTCCTTATGGAGGATGTCAATTTGGATATTTCACTATATTTTCCAAAATTGACGACCATTTTCGTAAGTCATGACCTATATTTTTAATTGTAAGTACCATTAGATATAGGAATTCGTGGAAAATATCCTTTCCTGTCTAACGAGTTTGAAAAATTTTCATTGACTTGTTATTTTTATTACGAACAGATATCTTCAGTCATACCTCAAGCGGAGGTAAATCTGCCTCAAGTTCCTTAACGGCTGGTTTTCTAGCTGGGATGTGTGCTAAAGCCACCACATACCCTTTAGATCTCTGTCGAAAAAGATTACAAATTCAAGGATTCCATGAAGCTAGGAAAGGTTTTGGAAAAGTAAGCGAAACCATTTTCTGTTATTTTTTGTTTTTTAATAATTCGTTGTAGATGGTTCTAGATTTTTCGAAATACTTGTTTGATAGTTTTTCATTGTTGTTGTTGTTTTTGTTTCGATTTTTCAAACCGTATTATTTTCATTTCAGCCATTCGTATGTAGCGGTTTGATAGATTGTTTTGTTAAAATTTATGAAGAAGAATCTTTTAAAGGTTATTTCAAAGGCTTACAACCATCTTTGCTCAAAGCAGCGATTACAACATCGTTGTATTTTGCCTTTTATGAACAAATACTGGAACTTCTACAAATAAATAAGAATCGTTAATTGTTTCATGGTTCAGTATTAATTAGTTTGTATGAATTTTTGCTTGTGTTTTAAAATGTAATGGAAATAAACGTTATAATTTATTGTTGAAATACTCGAATGTATAAATGAGAATGAACCGCCATTTCGAGTCGAATCAAAAATCTAAAAAGATGACCCTGAGATATCCGCTGACAAATTATGATCGATTTTTATACAAATTCGTTTGTGTTAAAAAATCTGGAAAGAATATTTCCACAATTGGTCATTCAATTACAAATGTTCTGAAAGGTAAGAACCCTGTCACTTTTAATAATAACTCAGACTTAAACTTCTTCACAATTAACATAAGTCATGTTTGGAAAAATCGAATTATTTATGCATCATTATATTTTTAGTACTTGTAGCTTTTTTTTTCTAGATGAAATTCCTAAAAATTATGGAACATGTAGGAGTCCTAATGTTTTTTTTAATCACTAAGAAACTCCCAAAATTCTAAGGAATTCGTTATAAAAATAAAATGTACTGGGCATGAATGCAGCATACAGAAATAATATCTAAAAAAAAACATTTATTTCTGTTATTATTTTACATTAAAAGAATTGATTGAAACATATCTTCGTTAAGTTCGGTAAGTATAATTATACTTAATTTGAATTTTATTATAGGCAATTTTCGATTAATTTTGATGTATCTAATTTAAAGCTAATATTCGATTACCCAAATTAAGTTGATGGATTCAAAATGAAAAATAATGAAAATAATGATTAAAGAAATAAGTTGAATGGAAATGAGCTAAATAAAATATGTTTTCATTTCACTACCTAAATTACAGTCTTGAAAAGTTTTTAAAACAAAACTAATAATATACTGCGTTTATTAAGTACGCAATACGTAAAATTATATTATAAATGAGTGATAAATAAATACAAGTGAGTAAATAAATATTAAATAAATAAATCATTTTCATCGTCGTATTCCATCACACTTCATTCATTCTTCGTGCCTGAGCAACGCAATCTTAAGTCTTAAAAATCTCAAATTTCTTCTACTCATCTTTTACCGTATGAAATTGTATAACCTAAATTTAACATAAGCGTATCTTTAAGCGCTGGTTGGAGCTGTTTTTCCATATATTTAGTAAGTAAAGATCGAATTCCGCGTAAGAAAATATCTTCCATTTCCTGACTTATATCTTCATTCGTTGGACTCCGGCCTTCTGGTCCATCGAAGAAATTACTTCCTGTGACCGAACGCCTTTGATCTTGCATTTCGACCGGTTGACAATTATAGGCGTGAATACTGATGAAATTCGGATCTACGAATGTTGCCGATGTTCTGATACCAACAGCTCCTGTTTTCACCGGCTGCGGAATAGCCACAAAGCCCAAACCTGCTTGCCTTAAACGTAATGTCATGTTGCATTTGTCAGTTACAGCTTCGAGCGGATTTCCATACTTCAAGTATTCCTCATTTAGTAGTTTAACTGCAGCGGTTACAATTAAATCTTTGAAAATAAGTTTGGCTTGTAAAATTTTGGTGTTTGGGTCAAATCTGCATTTTTCAATTTTCGCCCAGTGAACACTACCCGGTACCTTGACTCGCATATCGGTAACGTACATATCTACAGGAACTGATTTCAAAGGTTGATGCAACGCGTAACCTGTGAGATCAATCATTGGCAGATTAGCGGTACTTAGTCGGTTAGTCGATATCGCTCCTAGGGCTGTTTCTAATCTGGCTAAACAACGATCGTTCGCTGATCCTTCGATAGATACTACACGAGACTCTACAATAAATAAACATTTTATGAGTTAGGTAATCTCAGTTATACGGAGATGTAGATTAATTTTTATTATGTAATTAATTATGGACCTTCCGTTGCGGGTGCCTCGGTTATCTCACCGTCGGCAATATAACTATCATTAATCGCCTTTGTCGAGACATCCGGTAACGTCATTGCCAGTAGAAACATCCAAACCTTCATGGCCATTTTTCTGAAAAAATTAACGATTAAAAATCAAATTGTATTAATTTTATTTCCTTTTTTCATTGATAATGATTTGCATACCTCTACCCAACCGTGTAGGGGAAAAACAGAAAGTTTGTTTTGTTGTTCACATGTTAGTTTGTTTTTTTACATTCGTACCTATGTTTCATAACCACGTGGGAAATGACCTCATGACCCATAAAATTCTTTTCTATACTGATACAATTGAGTCTCTATGGAAATGAAATAAACAAAAACCCATTTTTCGCGCACGTCGCTGATTTAAATTTTTTGCACATGAAAAATGTTAAAATACAGTTGATGTCATTCAAAATACAAAGTAGGTACGTCTTTTTTTTTTTTCAAGTGAAGAGAAAGTGCAAATCGTGTAAAATTATCAGCAATCTAAAAGGAAAGGTAATTTAATTATTTTACGGATTTTAGAACGATATCATAGCGGAATTTCGTAATATTCGTAACATTAAAATGATTACATTAAGCGAATAACTTTTATTTTCATAATCATAATCCACTTGAGAGAGCACCAGGACAGTGCGTTTAAATAGAATAATCCAGATCTTTATTACGCGGATCATAATAGATAGTTGAAGAAAATGTCTTGAAAACTGCGCCTAAATTTTACTTACAACTAATTCTTAGTGCAAAAAAGAAGGGACAGAATTTTCAAATAACTTTTAAAAACCACTGGCTGTTCCTTGAAATTTTCATAGTTGAATCCTTATGAAAAAATCTCATCAAAATCGATGTATTAAAAAAAAAGCTGAGCTAACGCGTGCAAGCTTTTAAAAAATTCTTCCACTTTGCCTACATATAAGTTGATTTATAGGGGATTAGAATGTTCAAAATATTCGATACCTTATTCTTAAATATTTTGAAAAATTTAATAATTTCTTTAGATACCTTTGCATTCATTTTATACGTATGTTGAAGTTTATTTATCTCTATTTTTAGATGAATAAATTTCCAATAAAATATTTACAAAGCTTAAATCTCTCGAGAATGTGATTATTAATATCTCTTGAAGAATTCTATTGAAAAGTTCAAGTTTAAACCTACAGATTAACAAATCGATTCTTTAGACTAAGGTACCTATTCGTTGCTAAACTGAATTTGGAACAGAAAAATATTAATATTAATTGACATTAGGCTTAAAATAAAAATACCAAACGAGAGCAACGTTATCATTAATGTACATAATCACAATCAATAAATTTCACGAATCTCTAGAAAGTAGTTTCATTTAAAATAAGAATAAAGTAAATTAGGTATAAAAAATAAAAATAAAAATATTGGTACTTACTCAATATTCAGATTTTATTAGATACCACGGAAGTTACTAGAAATCTCAGCAATATGCCGCACAAAAAATGCAGGTACAATATCACTTGCCACAGTACAGTACTGATGAATCGCAAGTAGCGAATATATGAAAGTACTATCTTTAAAATGATAGAATAGATTGTTACAAAGCATGTGCACTGTGCCGTAGCATCTAGTGAAATTATATCTTTGGTCACGCTGTTTTGAACACATCCTAATGCTTTAATAACTTCAACAGTAACCAAAATAAATAAGTAAAAATATTCGATACTGGAGGATATAAATTTTCGTGGACACCTGTTGATATCAAATAAGTAAGCGCTGTGTTATTTTTTGAGACCTAGGTATCGAAGATACAATTTGCAAGAAATTTAATTAAAAATCAGAATACGTATAGTCTATGATGCAATCCGAGGTATGAATTTAATTAACGTTGATCTATGAATACTACTCGTGCGATTCAATGCAAAAGATTTTCCGCCTTAACCTTATAAACGCAACCCAAAATACTCAGCGATATACTGATGTCGTTGCCTTTTTTTTAGTTTCAACATAGGACCTAAATTTTTAGTTGAACGACTGCGATACAATTTTAGTAATTGTTCGTTCGCACAAAAAGCAAATATTAATAAAACATCATTCGTCACAATATGCATAAAATGGGTCGTTCGTTTACACGCATCATTTATGGCGGTCATCGTCATTTGCATAGTTTTACTTTTTGTGTGAAAAAAGAGGAATACAATTCTTCGCAAATTTCTATGAAGTAATCATCGTTGTGTAATTTCTTTCTATCAGTTGAACCAGTTCCACTTCCTCTTTGATGTTTCTACAGATATGTTTCCAGTTAGCATCCAATTTAAATAAATAACCTTTACTGGTGATATGGCGTGAAATTTTATTTCACGTTTTGCAAAATTACACCAGGTATTTTCTTCAACAGTATTTACATGCTACTGCGTCTTTCAAATGCATTTTATAAATATTACCGACAATAGGGTTATTGAATTTAATTGGATGCGTACAAGTATTCACTAGTTTAACGTTACATTTCTATAATTCATATCTGAATCTGTACTTAAGACTATAGGTACCACCTGTACAAATGTATATGTGACTGTGAATGATAAGGGAGAGAACAAATGTAACTCCAAACAGTTTTTCTCTTTTTAAAAAAAGAGCCCTTGCTACAAATCACTTTCCAATTAGATGAGAAAATTTTGGGTAATTGTTTTGTAACATTCATTACTAAGTTTGTAAACTTATCATAATTCATAAAGTAAAAAAAAAAAAAAAGTAAACAGCCATACCACATAATATAACCAAATCTTTACTAAGGAATTTTTTCAAATTTTGCAGATGATGTTAACCTCTACCTCTATGCGCACGCTCAGTATTAACTATCAAGGATAAAAATACACTTATCCCCTCAACAGTAACTCAAGAATTTGAGTTTAGGATACGTGTAGGTCTTGGAGGGGCGTGCTCAGTCATTTGGGAGTCCCAAGATAAATACCTTGAAAAGGCCTCAAGAGTCCGTGGGACCCGTCAAAGATTTTGAACTTTTTTTGAGTGAATTGGAAATCTATCCGAAGAAGCAAAAAATTTCAAGATAAAAAATTAAGAATTTTTCAATTTTATAATTTTGATAGGCATTAACAACGATTTTTACTTGACTATAAACTACTCGTATATAATTAAACAATAATTGTTTCTAGAATTTTTCACTTTTATTAGCCAACTCATCAATAGCTTTTCGTAATGTTTCCTCGTCTAACGTTGGCTCGCCTTCGCACCTGATGATCATTAGATTTTCCAAACGTTCTTCTTCTATCGTCGATGTAATTCTTGTTTTAATTAACTTTATATTTAAAAAATAAAAATTTTCTTTTCACTACTACTTCCACACCATGGACCTCTGGCTAAGTAAATTACCATATGTACGATATACAGAATTTCATGATTTACAAAATTTGATAAGAAATAAACAAGCTACCTTCGTGTGAATGTTAATTGAAACGTCGATAAAAAGTACCATATTGTCACAAAATGACACGTTATCTATCATCTTATACGTTATGGTCCTATACCTAAAAACAATGACAAACGACATATTTCTTTTAAAATTATACCAGTCACAATGATTCTTTTGATGTGGCACTTTAGAAAGCGAAAAGAAGTGCATCCGCATTTAATCAAGTTTATACGTATTTTAACCCTATTAAAATAAATAAGTAAAATGTGCAACAATGAATATTGCATACTACGAAGCAGTTGCAGAATAATCAACGCTGAACTAATTTCATTGTTTCAGATGGATCAAATTCTACGCGAAAGCTCTCCAACCCATCGTGATTCTATTAAAACTACATTCAAACCGCTTCAAGATTTGAAATTTTTATACCAACAGAAAAGCGATACGACAAGCCGTAAAGCACAGGTGTCAACTGAATTGCCTATCATTTCTGCGAAGACGGCCCATAAACGTGATTTCTTAACAAAAACTTGCTCTTACACCAAAACAATAAATGAAGCTTTGATAATGAAATTAAAATCCGCTCAATTACACGATGAATTATCTTTGATTGATTTGAAAATGAACCGAAGTACGAAAAAATTTCATAATGCACAATCACAACACGATAATTTTGCTAAATCTTTCGAAGAATTTCTAACTCAACAGTATGAACACGTTACTGATTCTTTGGTAAAATTGGAGCAATCGGAGAGAGAATCGAATGAATTGAGAAACAAGCTGAACCAACTTCACCGAGACAGAGTAGAAAGATCGTTAAAAATATACGAACTGGAAGAAACATGGAGAAAATACAAAACTAGTCAAAACTTTCTTGTACATCTATCCAGTTTATTACAAAATGATAAAAAATTCCATAAAGAATTCCGTAATTTACAAAGCGACGAAACATTTACGTTGGAAGAATTGATGTTAAATTTTGAACATCTCAATTCAGACAGCGCGGAATTTAGGGAAGACGATTTTAAACATCTGACAGCGAGAAAAATAATGGAATTTTTATCCAAGTTAAAACGACAAAATTTGAAGATTTTACATTATAAATTACAATATCAAAAATTAACTAATATTCTGCACGATACCGATAAATTCTTAGAGGAAAATTTCCAAAGTAATTTTCACGCATCAGAAAAACTCATAGATGATATTCAAGAAAAAACTACAAATGTAATAAAAGATGTACAAGTAGCTCAAAACCAATACGAAATTTTAGAAAAAAAAGTTCTTAGTTTGAAAGAATACTCCCCTTTACATACCTTTATTGAACACCTGTACGAAAAATGTTTTAAAATGAATCCGTCGAAAAAATCACATCTAACAATGGTGAAGTGTATAGAAGATTATTGCCATTTATTGTTTTGCGCATTAAATTCTTTCGATCATAATACTATCGCAAAAGCTACTTCTCTCTCCAAAAAATAAGATAAAAGAAGTCACTGCTGCATTATCTTCGAGGTAGATGTAGGTATGACATTAAATTTAATGTAGAACTTTTAAGGTTAGTAGGAATATCTAGTGATTAAAAAATTGTGAATAAAGAAGTGATTATATATTTTGCAAGCAATAAAGCTTGAAATTTATTCTTGTGCATTTATTTAAATTTTTAATTACCTATAAGTATGATTTGTTACGAATAATAAAACTTATAACAATATTACTGTCTGTCAAATACGTGTAGCTTGAGACTTTTTGACAGCGCAAAGTTAGGCAACAATTCATGCATGGTTACTCAAAATGTGGATTTGATTACAAAGTAGGTAAAGGTGTTATTACCTTTGACTGTATACACCTAGACCGCTTGAACTCATTGTTTAGAATAGCACAATTTCTGTCAATATGGAGTGAACGTTCTCAGACCAAAATGCGCCTGCGCATGCGCGAGTTCAAAGTTATCAATATTATTTTATGTTTTGAGTATAACAAGTTCAACTGGTATCAGCTGTTCCTGTTGTTATCTTTGACTCGCGCATGCGCAGACACATTTTGGTCTGAGAGTGTTTACTTGATATCGACAGAATTTTTCTTTACAGTTCGAGCGGTCCAGCTCATCGAATTTAACTGGAAACGTATTCACCGTACTTTTTTGTGCTTTACTGTTTCGACTATTTGGCCAGCATTTTCAATTTGAACACATTTTGAACAGTAATGAAATCATGAAAATTGTCCCACTTTTTGTCTAACTTAGCGCTGTCAAAAAGTCTCAAGCTGTATTTGACCAACAGTAGAGCACTCGTCCGTTTGGTCGAGAAACCAAACAAATTAGGAACAATAATAAAACCATTTTTTTAATATAATGAACATGAGTTGAAATTTTTTAAAATTATTTCAAACAATTTGAACCTTTTTGAAGCAATATCATAACGCACATTTCGTTGATTCTCATATTATCTAAGGGCAAAAATCTGCACATATCATCTCAAAGAGAAAGAAGGACCTAGCAATTTCACGCAGGTTCAAAAATTCCAATTTAACTCTTTTGGGTTTTAAAATTCAAAAAAAAAATTGTCTGGACAAAAAAAGAAGCAGCCCACATAATCATTTTATTTCGTAAAATCTTGACAATTCCAAAAAGTATTACAGATTAGAGTAGTTTTTGACTAATTTGAGGTCGCTGATTTAAAATGTGATGCGAGATTTTCTCTTCCCATCTACTTTAAGTAGTAACACACGTAGAAAAAAACTGGTAGTGACCACAATAACTCATAGTCCCACAGTTTCGCTACCACTGAACTGCTGGTTCACCAACTAACATTAAAATAGTAGCAGTATAACTTACATATACTTCACTACATATGTAGTAGTAAACTAATTAGGACCCGAACGCAAAGTGGCTGACATCTGGTGGCGAAAAGTATAACTGCTCAAATGAGGCTATATGGGGCATGTATAATGTAAACAACGAAAATTTCCATCATAAATTGTGTTCATTTTCTATGTGTATTCATTATTTAAACATTTCACTGTGTGAGTCCACAACTGGCGACTAAAATTCCCCGTTTTCAGAAATAATAACACCATTTGCATATAAACATGACGCTAGTGCGCTACTGCTCGGAAGGGTCCCAATAAACCTTGGTCTGATTGGTGGAAACTACTGAAAAAATCATACATGCCCCATAGAGCCTCACTAGAACACTAGCGCTCAAGCGGTTGTTCGGGTCCTAATAGTTTTCAAAAACGTCCAGTTTTTGATTTCAACGGTTAGTTCACCAATAACTGCGAAAAATTGCTGGGCAATCATATTTACCTTCTGATTTCAACTAATATTTTAATTTGATTTCTTTTCATATTAATACCTACGTATATACCTGGCCCAGATTACAATTTCCCCCTACGTCAATTAATTCCCCTTTACATATAAATAATAAAAATTAAATTAAAACATATATTTAGTAAACGCATAATTACAAGTATTTATACACAGTATATGCAATTCATTTTCAAATAATGTACTCATACATTAGCAGATAAGTACATATACACATAAATACATACTGCTGGAGTAAAAGTTTAATTCTCACAACGATTAAATTGAAATATGCGTACTGCAATGTATGTACATGTCGACCATTTATATATAGCAACGATTACCATGAAAATATGCAACATTCAATGAATACATACATTATTATAATTTATAAAAATTGAAATTAATCACATATAATTTTGAAATGTATGCGTTTTTGAAATGATTACAAGCGCAAAAAAACTCAGTATGTACTCGAATATTGTTTACAAGAATTTGAAAGTAAAACTTAGATCTCTTACTCTTATAGATAGTCAATTTATAACTCATATCTACGATTATCAGTGACCAAAAAAAAGTAGAAATGAATCGGTCATTTTGAAAACGCTTTAAGTCACACATTTTTCACTTTTCACTAAACTTACAAACAGAATGTTCTCAAAAATGCTAAAGTAGCTGGAATTAAACACAAAAATCATCGAAATAAGACTGTTCTAGGTAGAAAAATATTCAAAAAATAATGTCAATCTCATTCTAAAGTTCATATTACTGTGCTACAGCAAATCTATCCCATTTTCGTATTGTTTCAGATGCACCATGAAATGTTTTGAGCAATTTACAGAAAATGAACAGCAGGAATTTATTTCTAAAATGGCGACTTTCAAATCGAAAAATTGTCAAGATACTTTCTTGCAAGGTTTAATGGAGGTATATGACGTTAAGAGAAGACGCGTTCGTAATACCAATGAAAAGAAAACTACTAAGCCTACTGTTCCACGAAAAGGATCTTGCAAATATTTCGTTCTTGGTGGTGATGCTGTTCGTATGCAGGTTAGTAAAATGCACCCTAATGAACATTCCATGTAAGCTAATTTAATCAATTCATTGAAAACGACTTTCTCATTTCTTCATTAGGTTTGTCAAAAAGCATTCTACAGTTTGTATGGGAGAATTCGTGAACTAGGACATGTTGGTAAATCGCCAGTTGATAAGAGACGAACTCATTCTAATCCTAAAGCTATTCCTGCTGAGTGGATTATACGCATAGAAGAACATATCAACTCGTTTCCAACGAAAAAAAAAACGCATTAGTTTAGATCCTCGTTTAAATGTGAAGATCATGTTTAAATTATTTCAGAAAAAATTTAAGAATTCGCGCATACACTATACATTTTTTCTAAAACATTTCCAAGAAAACTTCACGCTATCTTTTGGTCGTCAGCAAGTGGAGTCTATGAAAAGTTTGATATTGATATTAAAACAGGTTTATTGTCCAGACCAAACGAGATGAACTCGCCCATGTAACACTGTTGATGTGGACATTGTAATCGACTAAAAAATCGATGTACAATTACAAAGCCTTCAAGCATTGAAAATACGAAACAATAATAAGGGCGGTATTGCTGAAAAGTAATAATTTCATTTTTTCAAAAAAATGAACAAATTTTACAATATTTGGGATTTTTGTGATTTTAATTTTGTGTCGAGTCGACATGTCAATAAAGATATTGATACTCGACAGTTCTATAGAATTTGATATCGACATAACGTCGTCAGCATTTTGTAATGAGCCGAGAGAGTAAAATGTAAAATTCTGAAAGGTATGAGTATTTTTGAAGGAAATTAGCCAAGTATGTTGAAAAAATTCACTTTTTTTTCTAGTCATTGTTTTCTTAAATTTTAATTTGGTGTCGAGTTGACGTGTCGATAAAGGTATCGATATGCGACATTTTCATAGAATTTGATGTAAACATAACGTCGTAAGCATTTTTCAATGAGCCCAGAGAGTAAAATGTAAAATTTTGATAGGTATGAGTATTTTTAAAGGAAATCAGCCGATTATGAAGAAAAAATTTACGTTTTTTTCTAATCATTAAGGTAAGGGTGCCGTATACGGACCCATTCTTGATATGGACCCCGGTCATATCTCATCTAGTATGACCGCCACCTGACAGAGAAAATATAAGACGTTGTGTTCCTCGAGACACAGACTAAGTACATGTAGAAACTTCCATCATACAAGCCCAAAAAATAAAATTAGAGCAGAAAAATGAAAATTTAGTTTGCAACTTTTTTTTCCGCGTATTACATTTTTTATCATAATTTTTCAAAAATCAGTTTGAAACAATTTTCAAAATATACGTTTTCTAGCAAATTTTAAGCCCTTTCCAATGTTGTAATCAGTTTTTGTCAACGGATCTAACTTCTTCGCGGTAAGTTGATTTTAAAATTACAATTTGTGGTCTCCTTATGTGGACCCCGTTTTGTTATGTTTTTATCAAGTTATCAAAATGATCAAATGTTCTTAATTTTTCGCTAATTCTTGCTTGTAAAGTTGCAGATAAGGAAAGTTTGGAAAGCATGGATGCCCAGGAAAATTAAATCTGCGGTACAAATGGTACTAAAAAATGAAAGTAGACTGGTGCTATCTATGGTATCATGAGACCTATGACGCCACAGTTGAAGAAACCGGAAGTAAAAAATGATATGCCTGTTTTCTATGTGCCTCAACTCATAAATAATGTTTTGAGGTAAATAAACGTATCTGCGCAGTTCTTCATCACTTTTCTTTACAATAGAGATACGTTGAAATAATAAAAGTGGATCAATGGGCACTGATTGGTCATGAATTTTAATAGTGTTGGCAACATTTGCTAGAGTTTGAACTCTGTTGCTTCGTTTGTAGTGCACATTACCGCACGTTACCGCATCAACAGATGTTGCGCATGCTCATACATTACGTACGTTTGTTTTCCTTGCAAAACAACATGTGGAGCTGATTGCACGAATAGTATGGGGGTAGAAATCAGTGACGAGGAGGATGTAGATGATCCAGAAACAATATATAATAAATATTTCAGAATATATCTATAGTTTTTTTTTGTTCAGTAATGCAGATTGAAGGGAGGATTTCTAAAGGAGGGGGAGGGGTGGTAACAGACATGAACATACGAATAAATTTTTCCAAAATTAATTATTTTGGGGCCCCCCATTTTGGGCCTTTTTTGACTTTTTGGAAAAAGTTCTTCATGTACCTTATAGGAAATTGAACGGGGAATATTTTTTAATATTACCAATTTTTGCGTAGGACGCACCATATAGAAGATATAAACAAAAAACTGATTTTCATAAGGAAATTCTAAAAATTCGTATATTTTGACCTCCTCATTTTGGGCTTACTAATGACTTTTTGGGAAAACTGTTTCACCTATTCTGTAGGAAATTTAACGGGGAACATTTTTTCACATAACTTATTTTGACGTAGGGCCCTTTTTTTCGAAGATATTAGCAAAAAACAGTTGAAAAACTGGTTTTTGGGGGGGTTTTAACCCCCTCCTGGAGTTAGCTCACCACCTGGGGGTGACAACTTTTTATACCTTGTTAAGGACACCATTCTGCACAAATAATGTAAAATTCAGCTCACTACTATTTTTTTCCAGGTTCAATCCTCATTTCCCTGGACTGTGTTTTTATTATTGACAGAACACTTAACCATGGAGGAGCAGGTCATGGTTATGAATAATAGGCGTCGTCAAAGACGCCTATTAGAGGAGTCCATGGATACGTAAGTTAGTTATAAATAATCTACGTAAATTAATATAATAATATATAATTTTTTCCTTTTTTTTTTTTTTACAGCCCAAGAAGAAGAAGAGTCAACCCGGTAAGACGGCGCTTACCCTTTACAAGCAACGTAATTTCACCAATAGAACCACCAAAACGGTACAGAATCATCATACATGATAACTAATTCATTTTTTTTTTGTATTGAAAACTTTGTTCAATTAAATAATATTGTATTATTATTTTATTTTTTTATTGGGTTATTGTGTTATCTATGTATATGTGAACTTTTCATGATAATCCCTATGATCCTTCAGCATAATTATGTTGCATGATTTTCAATTCAGATCTGTAAAAGGCGTGGAAGGGAGGAAGGAGGGAGAGGTTTGATAACATATTATGTTGGTTTGTGATTATGAGTCATCTCAACTTACCATTCAAATTATGAAATCAAGTCAACACGTTGAAATTATTTATATATTTGTAAAGCACTTAGCAAATAACAAAAATACGAAATATGGAGATTTGAAATTATTTCAAAATTTTTTCACGAGACTTGAGACTTTGACGGTATTTAGCGAGCGCAGTGAATAATCTGTAGGGAAGTCACGCCGCTGTATAATTTATACACATTTTTTCGAAGATGAAAAAAGAAAGCAAGTGCTCCGTCGTAAAAATTGTTCGGTTCACGTGGTGCTAGTTGGCTGTCACGTATTTTGACAATGAAAAATAAGTTTTTGTTTCAATTCAGTTCTAATGTTTTATTACCACAAAAATAATAAAGTAAATGATATGGCGTAAAATTGATTTTGCGATTGTATTACTATTGATTATTTGCATATTACATTTTCGTTGTTCCTTATTTGTGTATAGCAAAAATACTATTTTCCCTTTCGGCCAAAATTATAATTTAAAAACAATTTTCAAGTTTTAACATGTGTAGCATTCCATTTATTAGGGAATACGAATTTTTAATTAAGTTTCATTTTTACAAGAGTAAATGCAACATTAATAATATTCTCAAGTGTGATTAGTTAACAAAACGTTTACGTCACGTTGAACGTGACTTGTTATAATGACCACTTGTAGCGTCGTAGGTTTGTTGACGCAACCAGTTGGCATCCGGTGACTTGTTATAACAGCCACTAGGAGTGTGATGGTAAATAGTGATTTTTTTTTTCAAAATTTTCAAAGGTATTATACATTTCGGTTCGGGTACGGGATTTTGTAATTACATACTTACCACTTTTGAATATCACTACTGTAGTATTATTTTCGTGATAGATTAGACCAGGAAATACTTCTGGTGTGAATTCAGAGTTTTTTTATTCTCTTCAAAAAATGTATAAAAGTTTGGTTTTTGATTTAAATTTCCACTACCTACATAGTGAACAATTTGAAAATTTTGAAAGTTTACTGGAAACCCTAACTTCTGAATTATACGAGCACATCTTCGTGTGCCTTTCTTAGCCATCTCTTCGGTTTTTGTTCCTAAACACACAATACTGCCCGATGTGAATATGTTGATACTACACTTTGGATTTTTAAGTCTCATAGTAAAACCGTTAAAAATCCGAGGATTATACTCAACATTAATTCCTCGAGCAGCTATATCATGTAAGTCTAAGATACAACCCAACTGAGCGGGTGCTATAATGTTTTGCACTTCAGACAGTTGCATTATGACTGAAGGTGATTGCGTACATCTCACGTATTTATACAAAATTCCAATTGTTTTTTATATTTACAATTTTCATTTTCAACGTCTATTACTAAAAACCCATATGGTTCGTGCCAACACTCTGTACACATATTTTTTAATTTTTCAAATGTTGTCACATCAGTCACGTATTCAGTGAAAATTTGTCGTAAATTAACAATGTCTTGCCGAAAAAGTATTAGATAATTGAAATTTTCACGTATACCAGTTTTTTTAGGAATCTTAGCATACGCTTGACTTAGATGTAATTTTATCCTGTTTTTCAGTTAGTACGTCGTCGAAAATAACAATTGAACCTCGCGGTATAGCCTCAGGTTAGGGTAGATGTTCAACTTGTACATTGTGAATTTTAATTTTTTTTTCTTCTATGTCCTGCATTATATGAATAAACAAGTTCGTGTAAAGCTTCATATTTTTCTTGATAACTAGTTTTCGAACATAGGTATAAATTATGAAACGGTTTCACATGTACCAAAATGGTTAATAAAATATTTGATTTCCCAGAACCGCTTGGTCCAAAGATACCACAACGTAGTATATCTGGAAACATGTCAACATGACGTTTTCGTTTACAAGTTGAATTATCGAAATTAATTACAGATACAAAGTTTTTCAATTTTTCTATTTGAACCGGTAGGTTCGCCCCCACCAAGTTCCCGAGAGTGGTCACACTGGCGTTGGTCGTGCACTCGGCCGACTGAATGAGCTCGGTAAGATTAAGGAAACCAGTTCGTGGTGTTACGTTGTATCACTCGTTGTTAGCTGTCGAGTCGCATTAGACAGCCCGTATCGTTAATGATTCTGTAGTCGGTTTTGCTATCGTAGCGTCGACATACTCGCGTACTCCATCTCGCGTTTTCGTGTTATTCATAGTATGACTGTAAATGTAATTCGTCTATCTTATTATATGCCGTGTTGAATCATTCATTAAATGGTTATTGTGAGCTCGTGTTCTGTTGTTACTTTGCTTTGAGAGCTCGTTAGTATTCTCGTTGATGATTGCGTATGTTCATTGAGACGGAAGCTCGACTATTCGTCTACGTTTAAGAACCTACTGGAGTTGGAAGTGCTCCAGCGGATATGCTCGTGCCATTCCTTACCATCTCTTGCACGTAGGCATTCTCACCCTCGGTAATTTACCACCCAAGCCACTTAACATATTACCACTTCACATTTTTGAATAATTTTTTTTTTTTTGAAGTCTGGGGTTATTTATACATTTTTAATAGCCATATAGGTAGGTATCGAAATTATCTCCTAAGTTTGAGGGACAGTTAGTAATTGTTAGCATCGCGAACAATATTAGCATCGTTGGTGACTATATTTTTAATTTCCCCATTTATTAATTTTTCCATGACGTTACCATTGATTTTCATCGCGTTTTTATAATGCAAAGTAAACCCTTTAACTTTAGTGGCTTCCTTCCCATCATTTGTTTTATAATAGTAAGACTTGGGCCCTGTACTTAGGAATTTTGTGCTATATAAAGAACATCTACCAACATGTACACGCCCAGTCATTACACAGACGCCATACCATTAACATCTAACATTAACGCATCACACGACATATGATTCCCGTAGCCTAGTGAACTAATTTCCAGTCTTCCACGCAATAGTCGCGAGTTCGAATCCACATCAATATTTTAATTTTTTTTTTTCAATTTTTTTTTTTAATCAAATTTTTTTTCACATATTCCCATTCCCAATCACTTGAGGACAATCATTATACACACAAAAAATTTTTTGCTCACATAACCGAGCCAAAAATCAGGATTGTCCTCAAGTGACCCATATGCTACTGATATATCTACTTCACTTATGTAAGTATCATAATTTCGAATATTTATAATAATATTACTTGTAATTCTTTACAGTGTGCGTACATCAGTAAGTTGGGTGGCAAAAATGAAAGAGAAAGGGTACACCTCCTCCTCGGAAACGTTTTCATAAAAGAATATATATCCAAATACAATTTATTTGGGAGAAAGGAAAAGAGGTGTTTAAAGGACACCTTATGCTTCCAAATTGCCTCTGGTAAGTAATTTAATATAACATAAAGAGTGCCTATTCAAAAGTACCTATATACGTATATAGTTCTTTATTTTACTCATATTCTGTTTATATGTGTTTTAGAATATTGGTTCAAGAGTACGAATTTAACGAGAGCAGAAATTAATAAGGTTACCCCCTCTTAAAAACATAGGCTATAATTTTAAAAAAAGAGGATAATGGAGGTGGCACCTTGAATAATTTTCAAATGTATTTTTACTCTCATTCTTATAGTTTTTCTTTTATATCTATTTACTTTAATATATAAGATACTAAAAAGCCCAACTGCTTCCAATTTAAAGTAAACAGCATAGCCATATAAAAGATATCTATAAGCTTTACTAAAGATGTAATGAAGTTTTATATTTTTTTTTTGGTTTTGGTCATAATGTAGATATCTATTTACCTTGAATAAGATACTTATAAGCCTGTTTGGGAGGATTCCCGCCATTAATATGCTATGATTTTAAGTAAATAAGATATCTAAAAGCTATACATATAGCATGTAATAATAGTCAATAGATATCTATAAGACTAAGGTGGCCGCTAGGGATTAAGATATACCATCGGAGCATAATAAAAATTCTGAAACAAGACTTAGAAGACATACGAAGCTGCTGCCATCGCCCAACCCTCAGGGGCTTCATCTCGACCTCTATAATACATCGGTAAAGATGGTAGCATATGGAGAAGTAGTAGGGAAGACATCCCAAGACACAGTGTATCCCCTCCCCTTATCAGGGGTGTAGAAGAGTGGGGATAGTATCTTGGGATGTCTTCGAAAAAAATATTTTTGTATTTTTAAAATTTTAAAATTTTTTTGTATTCAGGTAAAAGTAAAAAATAAATCTAAGGTAAGTAATCTAATAATAAAAAGGTTATTTTAAGCTGTTGGAAGAAATATTGATTAGTACTGAGTGGTTAGAGGTACCGTTATAAGTGATGACAAGATTTTTTTATTCGTTCCATTTTTGTAGTTTGTCATCGGAGTCGAATAGTTTTTTGAAACGTTTAGGTAAGTTGAATTATATTCGTCAGTGATAGCGACGATGGAAGTACCGAATTTCGTTTGGTACCTGGCGAAATGTAGAACACTGAATTTGGTACCGATAGGGAAATCTTGGAACTTGGCGAAAAGTTGGTAAGATTTCTCTTGTCCGAGCAAGTTGAAGTCGTTAATGAGAGCGTCCATCTTGTTCGGAGCGTCGGAGACAACTGAGGATACGGCTGCACCTATCCTGTATTTATAGATTTCTGGTCTCCCCCCACTCCAACTACTTACCCCCACTCCTATTTATGGGCGTAAAGAAAATATATCGAGCTAATACCTTTCGACATAATCTTAATCTTAATATATATATGAATCTGCATAGTTTGAGTTTTTTCTTTGTGACTTTTCACAGCCAAAACTACCAGTCCGATTTTGATGAAATTTTGGGTTCCCGTCCGAATTAACGAAAAGAAGGTCTATGTCCTAAATCCAAACCCCTAACCCCAAAATGGGGGGGAGGGTCAAAATTTTGAATAAGATCCTTCTAAATTTCAAAATTGATTTTTTTTTTTGATAAATGGATTTTAGAGTATAAATAAATTTTTTTTGTTCTTACCATTTTTCATTTTTGGAGCACCCTTACCCCTCAAATTTCACTCGAATGTGGCATTGTTAAAATCAAAAATCGTTAAATTTCACTTTTTCTCAAAAATAAGTAATACATTATTTGCGCTATATTAACCCAAGTATTCACGTAGATTTTCAACAGTTTTCGACCATATTTGGAGGAGGGGGTGAAGAAAAACCAAAATTTCTGTATTTTTTCTTGCTTTTAATTTTTGAAAAAATTTTTTCCATCAACGCGTTGAAAATAACAACAATAGGAATATATCGAAGTTTCAAAAAGAATGGATTAAAAATAAGACTGTAATCGCGAGTTAGAGATTCAAAAATGTTTAACGTTTAAGCGCGTTGAAGAACATTTTCGTTGCGCTCGCGTTTCGCCAGACGCGAGATACACGAGGTAAACATGTTCGACCTTGAATACTCGCGTCGATATTCTGCTGAATGTTCAAGAATGTTAAAAAGGGTATGAATTACACAATTTTTTTTTAACGTGTTCGGTGTTCTCCATACACCGTAATTTTTCTTTATGAATTTTAACTTGAAAAGAAATCAAAGTAGAATGCATATTTGGACGGTTTATCAAAAAAATGACCAACTTTTGAAATAATGAACCAGAAAATAAAAAAAATAGATCCGCGTATGTAGTTTTACAACAGAAAACAAACAATATATTATTTTGCACACGAGCAATTATAATGAGTTTTAGAGCCAAAAATTGGAACCTCCGTGCACGTTTTTGCGAAGCGTAGGCGCATGTATTAGCACAATGGTCTGTCAAACTTTTTAACGGTTTTTTGACTGATGACTTCAGGATTTTTCCTTAACACGCCAGTTGTTGATTGCCACTACCCACAGCTTTTTTCAATTTGATTGAAATTTGCATTTTTCTGCGATATATATGAACTTTGATATTTCATCTATTGAATGATAACTCGATTTATCGAATCTATTTAGAGTGGTTTTTTTTCATAAGCCATAATTTCTATAAGCTTATCGAATACATTTGGAGTGATTTTTTTTCATTTGCAGTAATTTTTAAAACTTCGATATTCGATTCATCGAATATATTTGCTGTGATTTTTTTCAATTACGCAACTTATGGTGGCGTTGATGTAAGTAAATTTGTATTTTTCTGCGAATATACGAACTTCGATATTTCAATCTATTGAATACTATTCATCGCATACATTTGGAGTGTTTTTTTTTTTTGATTTGCTGTTATTTTTATAAACTTGGACATTCAATTTATTGAATACATTTGCGGTGATTGTGTTACAAGGTATGGTCCAGATTTTCCCCTGATTCGTCCAAGATGCCAACATAAAACTAAAAAGAACTTGCAATGCAATACATTATCGGCATTGGATGTTTATAATTTTCACAAGTTCTATAGTAACCAAAATAAACAGTGGCAGGATAACTTTCTCATATAAAATGTCATGCAAGTTAGACCAGTGAAAAGACGTCGAGTTCCGGTAAATGATGCAACTTATTCTCCTTCGCAATGCTCAGTATCTTATTTTATCCGTAATGGTGAGAAAAAATTGGTCCAAGTTTGTGTTGCTGCTCTCTCGAAAATATTGCACCTACCCAAGTCGAGATTTCAAAGAATTTCAAAGCAGTTTTATAATACTGGATACCTCAAAGAACAGAGAGGTGGTACCAGACCAACTACTCTTCAAAAATACAACTTCCAGAAAGATGACATTCGCGAGTTTGTAGTACGGCTAAAATTCAAAGAAAACCATTACTGCCGAAGCCAAAATGAAAGAAAATACCTAAGCAGCGATTTAAATATCGAAAAATTGTACAAAATGTACACAAGTTGGAGCCAAATAGAAGACACGCCGAAGAGTCCTTTCACTTTTAACATTTAGTACAATATTGGATTCGGTACTCCAGCTATAGATGTTTGTTCAACTTGCCTGAGTTACGAAGAGAAGTTAAAAATTGAAACAGGTAAACGATTATTCAGAAATTTTTTCAAAATAAAAATAAATCGATTTTAGTAACTGTAATTTTTTCTTTGTGTGCAGATGAAGAGCAGAAAACTTATCTTCAAGGCTCATTTCAGATACACAAAAAAAGGGCAAAGGCATTTTTTGAATTTCTGAAAGAAAAAGATGACGATCTATTCATCTGTTCCTTTGATTGCCAAAAAAACTTGGTTCTGCCGAAGGTTCCTGATAGTGCCGCCTATTATTCTCGCCAATTATACCTCCACAAATTCACCGCGGTGATCGGAAATTCAAATTCGAGTTTGACGCCTGAAAATGTCAAAAGTTTTTGTTGGACGGAGAATCAATTCAAAAAGAAAGAATTATGTAATCGTCTCGGTCAAGGGTATACAATCGATGAAATAAACACCCATAAAGGTTTTGACTTAGAAGAAGATATGAAAAAAGTCTAAGAATATCTGGATATACAGATTATCATCGCTGACTCCAGTTTAAGTAATAACGCCTGTATACCGGGTGACTACTTGATTCGAGCACCTAAGCGAAAAAATTAGCAAAAAGGTGAATAAATTCAAAACATATATGCATTTTTGGCTACGGAAGTATAAATTAAAATTTTACATTTTATTGATAAACGCTTTTAGGCATTAAATAAATATTATTTATGCCATTTATTCTTGTTAACATCGTTCAAATATATAATTTATTTCTATCAGGGAAAGATTTTTGCGTTTGGGGTGCTCGAATCAAGTAGTCACCCGGTATACAGAGTGACCCATTTATGACGCACATTTGAATTCGGAGAAAATCCAGGAAAACGGGAGCAGCCTCACGCGTTAGCAAACACATCAGCGGAGTTCCACCACTCTATAGGAATACCAACCAGGCGGAGTTAACAGATTTAAAGTTGATGTGGTGGTGTAACAGCATGGTTTTTTCCCGCAAGCAGCGTAGTTTATTCTCAAGAATTATTGGCTAACAAATTCGCATGCTCGTGTATGTGAATTGTTCGAAAACTTAGACCATATATATATACTACGTATATGGACTGCTAATTCTTATCAATTTCACATTAACTTCGTAGAAACTCGTTGTAACGAAGTTTGCTAGAGTGAACGTTTCCAAATACTGTGTTTGTATTTGATAATAGATGTGTTCTCTGATCTAACAACCCCAACGCACAACACTTTAAAAGCACTTTTAAAAGACTCCTGGTGCACCATGAGCTTACAGCATCCGAAAACGCAAATTGTGCTGATGATGGTGATATCGAGATTTTATCTGTTAAATCGATATCTAGAAGTAGCGTTTTTCGACAGCACACTGAGGAAGCGTTATCATTATGTGACATTGATACCATAGCAGAAGATTTTCAACTAGATGATTTTCAAGAGGAAGTCGTAGACTTGATAGCAGGGTTTATTATACGAAAGTTGGGCGATAAGAAATTAGCAACAATTTCCGAACTACAAGCATTAAAAGATTTGTCAAATGAATCCGACCTCATCCGCCTCAAAAATCGTGGAAAATTGATTATACCGTCTGAGGCAATGGGAAATGTGCGCAGAGAGGTTGAAAAATATATTCGTAAGTATGAGACAGCACTAATGAACGAAACAAAAATACCTAGGATTATAAATCAAATAATATGCGACTTGGATGATGCTGGATTATTTGTTATGTTTGATGATCGGATTGCAGCTCTTGTGATAGAACTTTACGTTAAACTACGTTTGAAGTACATCTGTAAACGTGTTTCTGAAATAGATAAAAACATTAGACATAAGAACACAAAATTAGTTTTATTTAATAATCAATAAAGCCATTCAGCATTGTTGGTATTACATTCATTTACAAAAATCTTGAATACGCCAGTGTTATATGCTTAAACTTTGTCTTCATTTCAGATCATTGGCATTTTCAATTTTCACTCCTAAGTAATAGAAACATAAAAACACACAAAGTAAAACTTCTTTTAAATTTTAGAAATGATGGAAATTAACGAAAAAATATACTTCCCGTGCATTGAATTTAATTGATAAGTCTCAAATAAGCTAGTCTTCTATGCTTAAACTTCGTCTTAATTTCAGATCATTGACATTTTCAACTTTTCACTCTTAATTAACCCTGGGAAGTCCATGTCAAAAATGATGTTACTTAATAGTAAAGACTAGGTGGTGTCACCAATGACATAGTACTATGTGGCGTCATAGGTGACATTAAAGTGATTATATAATAAAGCCTAGGTGGTGTCATATATGACTTTACGTCAATGAATATATTGATACTAGGTGGCGTCGTATATGACATTACCATGCTGCCCTGACAAATACCATGTGGCGTCATGGATGACATCCTTCTTTCTATGTGAAACAAAACTAGGTGGTGTCATGGGTGACACATTGATTCTCATAACGGTTGTTAGCTTAATGCATGTTGCTTCATCAATCTCTTTTCAACCAATCGATTAAAAAGTTGTCGCTACACTACATCGAAACATCCAAAGATGTAATTTTCTCGAACAGCCATCATACATCTATTGTTTTCCACTTTTGTAAAAGAAAAACTTATTTTTTCTTTGGCTGAGCTTTCAACTTAAAAACGACAGCTATTACAGCCTACCTTATTTGGGAAGGGGTTTCAGGGAAGGACGGGGACTTTAAATCTTGTGAGTTTCAACCAGCAGGTAATGGAGGATCTTCTGGGTTCACGTTCAGTTCTTGTCCTTAGTTCATGGATCTTCCCATTGCGTTGTTCGATTTTTATGATTAACGAAATATATTCTACCGTCGTGTTGCACTCGACGTTCCTATCTAGCTATGCTTCGGGATTAGGATTGTCATCTAGCAAATGTTCAACTTTCTGGTATATATCTGGCCCTTCCCCCCACGCGTAGTGTCTGAGCGTATTCATTGAATTTTCTCAAAACTTGCGTACTTTTTGTTTTTTCTATACTCCTATGAAATTTCTTGAATCTTCCATATCTCATTACCAAATTGATCCAGAAAGATTAAACTTTGTATGTAAAGTTAGTTGATGACCAGAATATGCGCTCTTAAATTTGGGTCAAAATGGCGTATCATAAAAATTTGAGAATAATTTGAGGTGTCTTAAGTAGTTATAATTTGATAAATATGTCTTCATATGATTATTTTATGACAAAAAAACTACATTAATTCCACTTGCAACTTCTCAAGTGCTTTTGGAAGGGATAGGGTAGGAGATTACAGATTTGGTATTAAGTATGACGTTGAAAACATGAAAGGGTTAGCAATGTTATTTGCAAAACTGAACAAGCCTTTATTAAAAACTTAGCTTCAGTAATGCGACATGGCTGCTTCCGTTTTTTTCGTTGTTTTCAACTGCTCAGTAAGTTTTGTCGAATTTGAATATTTATTGCTTAGCAAGTTTCGTTAAATTTGAATTATCCTATATATTTTTAAATTTTTCGATAAATTTGTCGAATTTTTTTTATTACTTTTAAATTTTTCGATAAATTTGTCGAATTTTTTTTATAAGAGAGAGAAAAAAAAAGTTACCTTTACATATCAAAAACTTGAACCGATAAACAAATAACTAGGTACTAAGCCTACAACCAGATTGACTTTTTATGAAAATTAAAACCGATATATCATTAAATTGAAAACCAATATTTCAACATAGAAAAATTTTAAGATGCTGCCGATGACTTTTTTCAAATTTTTATTTATTGAAGTGGCATTTATAAGAGAGTTTATAACTATTATTCGTTTTTACATCACTGTCAGGGTGGGATACTACATTTTAGTGAAGAGACTGGAGCGCTTAAGGAAGATTAGGATAGTATGAATTAACTGAGTATCGTTAATCTTGGGTTGTAGAGAATTACCTATAGTTATGGTTTGACGGAGATTATTATTTTAAAAAATGAAAAAAAATGATGCAATTTTGATAAGAATAAATTTTGGATTTCAAAATTGAGTTAAGAGAATTATGTATAGTTATGGTTTCACGGAAATTATTTTTTTTAAAAATGAAAAAAATGATGCAATTTTGATGAGTATAAACTTTGGATTTCAAAATTATCTGGTTGCATAAATCTCGAGCTTTTCATTTTTATTTAGGTACTGTTGGTTACTGACGATTGTTATCTTGATATGACGTTAAAATTTCATTGTTATTTATTATTCATTTCGTACTCGCACTTAAAAGAAACGATCAAAATTATTTGTTTATTGATTATTGATATCGCGTTAAAATTGTATTGTTATTATTTTGAATATAGCCATCAAAATTTTTTTCTTAACTTCCAATTGAGATCAAAATTAACGTATTTTTCCAAATTTTCGTATTTTTCCAAATTTTCGTATTTTTCAAAATTTTCGTATTTTTATTTTTTAAAATGGAAGATGTTCCGGATATCGCGTTTCAAAATTTACCTGGTGACGACGTGGACGAGAACGACTCAGAGAATGAAGGAGACCCCATGGAAGATGATGACAATGAATCAGATGAAATTGATGCGGAGGAAAATGAGAACGATTTGGACGAAAATGAGAATCAGTGGAATGGCAGGAATGGGTATAGGTGGAGTAGAGTCCCTCCCCAAAATTTCGTAGGCCAATTGAATATACAACTTAACCAACCGAGGGCGAATGGGGAAAGAGCCGAGGAGGCAAATAACGCGATTGACTTTTTTTCATTATTTATAGATGATTCGATGTTGAAATTGATAGTTGAATACACGAATGAGTTCATAATGGAAGATATAAACGGCCTAAATGAAGCCGGTCGTTTTGTGCAAGCGGGAGTGCATGAGTTATAAAGTTTAATTGAGTTTCGAGGTTTTTTAGGTCTCTTAATATTTGGTGGGGTTATTAAAAATGCCCAGCTCAGAGTCGAGGATCTCTGGTCCCCAAGAATAGGTCCAACAATATTCCGCGTCACCATGTCAAAAAATCGCTTTAAATATTTGTTACGTTCTATACGTTTTGAACCGCGAACTGATCTCAACACCCGACGCCAGCGTAGAAATACAGATCGCTTTTATCCCTTTCGAGAAATTTGGAATCGTTTCACCAATAATTGTCAAGCAAATTATTACCCTAGCGCTGTGATCACAATCGACGAGACGATTTTGCCGTTCCAAGGAAATTGCTCATTTGTTACTTACAATCCTCAAAAACCGCACCCATATGGATTAAAAATTATTTCGATGGCCGATGCCCGTACAAATTACTTTATGGGTGGTATTCCTTATGTTGGTCTTGAACCAGACGTCGGTATAGAAGAAGTTGACGAATATTGGCAAGGACACTCGAAAGCTACACGTTATGTGCTTGAATTAAGTAGGCTGTTATGGGAGACACGTCGCGTAATTGTAACTGATAATTATTTTACAAGTGTAGAATTGGCTGATGAGTTAACTAGGCGACAACTATCGCTGGTTGGTACACTTCGCCGAAGCAAACCTCAGATACCACCTTCTTTTTTATCAGCAACTCGCGAACATATAATGACGTCTAGGTTTGCATTTGCAAATGAAAAAACGTTGGTATCCTTCGTTCCAAAACCCAGGAAGGTAGTTTTATTACTTTCTACTTATCATCACGATAATTCCATCGACGAAGCAACGCAAAAACCAGATATTGCGCTATTCTACAATGCACAAAAAAGCGGTGTTGATAATCTCAACAAACTCATGATGATTAAATCCTGTTCGAGAAAATCACGTCGTTGGACGGTTCGATATTTCTATGGTGTTGTAGACCTCGCTGGAATTAATGCATATGTACTTCAGAAACTAAAATTTACAGAAAATCAAGTAACACGTGAGTCTTTTTTGAAAACATTATCAACTGAATTAGTATCACCATTAATTCGTTTAAGGATCGAGAATCAACATATTTCAAGAAATTTAAGGATGGAAATGTCCCTTTTCTTAAATGTGGTCTTCGAGCCATTCGCGGAAAGACCTAGAGGCGCACGTCTTGGCCGATGTTATTTTTGTCCCAGGGCACTGAATCGCAGAGGAGTAGATTACTGCGAAGGGTGTAACCGTTCCGTTTGTGCGCAGCACAGAATACCAATTTGCGGTATATGTTTTCAACAATGGCAATAGGTGAATATAGTATTTAAATTTTATAACTTCCAACGGTATATTTCATTCAAAAATTAACATTCTTTTTTTTATTGAAAAAGTTTCATGTACTTGACCTAAATTTTAATGAAATAAATTTAAAAATAAGTTACCTATCTTACTGAGATAAATATTGTAATAATTAAATTTTAAACAAAATTTTAAATTACTAGTTTTCTATTATGAAATCTCAAGCAGACTTTTTAATATTTTAAAATGTAAATTTTTGGTAAATACCTTGAAAAAATATTCCTCACCATGTATTTTGTCAGCATTTTTATTCACCTATTTATTCGTTCAGTTTCTTCGCTACATATGCATACATTTTAAATTGGTTATGAGTTCTACAAAGGAAAAAAACATTTATTCGGAAAGGTAAGAAAAACTCAAGTTTTCTCCGTCAAAAGATAGTTTCATAAGGCGGTAATTTAGAATGATGCTAAGTAAGTTCGTTTCAATTTTCTAAACCTGCATATGAAAGAATAATAATAATTATAACCAAAATATGGACTGGTCTTAAAACATGTGTACTAGACTTCCGCTTCCTACTCGAAAGCGACCAATTTGTTCTTATAGTACAAAATGAACAATTGCTCGAACATATTCCTCGAAACTTTTCAATTCTTTCAATGTTAATAACAATAATACATCTCAGTCAAAAAATCTCATAAAATTTATCTTGAAAAAAGTATTATGAAATTTCAAGCAGACGTTTCAATATTTTGAAATGTAAATTTTTGGTAAATACCTTGAAAAAATATTCCTCACCATGTATTTTGTCAGCATTTTTATTCACCTATCTATTCGTTCAGTTTCTTCGCTACATATGCATATATTTTAAATTGGTTATGAGTTCTACAAAGGAAAAAAACATATATTCGGAAAGGTAAGAAAAACTCAAGTTTTCTCGGTAAAAAGATAGTTTTATAAGGCGGTGATTTAGAATCATGCTAAGTAAGTTCATTTCAATTTTCTAAACCAGCATATGAAAGAATAATAATAATTATAACCAAAATATGGACTGGTCTTAAAACATGTGTAGTAGACTTCCGCTTCCTACTCGAAAGCGACCAATTTGTTCCTATATTACAAAATGAACAATTGCTTGAACATATTCCTCGACACTTTTCAATTCTTTCAATGTTAATAACAATAATACATCTCGACCAAAAAAACTCATATAATTTATCTTGAAAAAAGTAATAGTTTTCATCAAGCGAGTTTTGGAATCAGATCGGACTATGTACTCTGAGCCCATCATCTTAAGCTCTAATTTGATTTCAATAAAAAGAGACCAAAAAAAAATCACACACCAAAAAAATAATATTTATGATATAACAATTTTTTAGTGAATTTCAGAACGCGAACGAACTCGACTTTCTCCACTGCACTTGGGCTCGTTTATTTCTCAGCGAAACTCAAATCAACTAATACTGAATTCTCTCATTTCTTTCGTCGTATTTTCGCTTCTCACATTTGGAATTTTTACTAAAAACATAAAAATCCTCCCTTCCAACATAATTATAGCGATATTCTGCGTTGCACAAATCACCAAACTAAAAAAGACTCGACTGAGAGCCGAAACAAAAAAAAAGTAAAATAAATATCCTATTAATTTGCATCGAAGGGGGTTCGAAATCTGAATTTAAAGAATCACCCTAACGTTTGATGATCAACGCCTCGGATGCATTATTTATTTCGTCTTCAATCCACATTAACTTTTCCTTACGATTAGAACCTCTGACATAATGCAAGCATTAAAATTTTACCCTTGAAACTCCCTTTTCCATTTTATTATTTTACATGCATTCGTCGATGATGAAACGCATCGACGAGGCATGTATATTTTCTTTGTTTTAAATTTTTCATTCCTATCTAAATTGATAATCCTTCTATATAATTTCACCTAAGGTTTTTTTTTTTGAAATTTTACAAATACCTGATCCGCGAGAAGCGAGGATACGATTGTTAACAGCTTTTTTGAATTATCATTATTATTATTATTATTATTATTATTATTATTATTATTATTATTATTTTGCTTTATTTTCCTGTATTGCAAAAAAAAACTGAAAGGTAAACATGGCAAAGTTTTTTTTTTTTTTTTATGAGCTGAGAAATAAAATTAAAATTAAAATCATAAAAATATTGGCCATAGCAATGAGTTATATTTATATTTTTCTAGCTCTAAATTCGAACAAGAAATTACCGAATTATCAAGAAATTATTCTAACTTTAATTTCATTCAATTTCTTAATTTACAAATCAATTTTGGAACCCCTAACCGCTAATTTTTGTATGAAGTCATATTTGACACCACCTAGTCTTGTAATTTATATCACAAGAATGTGTCACCAGCAACGCCACATAGTTTACATGATGGTTCACCCAAAGTGTCATATGTGACGCCACATAGTCTATAACTCTGTGAACCACTGTGTCACCCATGACACCACCTAGGCTAAATAATGTACATCAGTTGAGTCACCAAAGACGCCACCTAGACTAAATCATGACGTGCGTCACCTATGACGCCACATAGTCCTTCCACGGTTAATAGAAACATAAAAACTCAAAGTCAAACTTCTCATAAGTTAAAGAAATGGTATAAATTAATAAAAAATATACCACTCGTGCGTTAAATTTAAATCACCGGTATTTTCAACTTTAGAATATAAAGGGTGATAACTACAACACAGGATTTGGAAACGTTCACTTTGGTTACTTTTATTACGTTGATTGATAAGAATTAGCAGTCCATATACGTAGTATATATATATGGTCTAAGTTCGAAAATGAATTTGAAGGTGTTGCTCCACCTAATAATGCCACAATTACTCGATTAATTTCCAAATTTGAAGAAACAGGCAGCATTGAGAACAAAGAAAAGAACAGAACGCCTACTGTCATGACGCCAGAAAACCTACAGCGCGTTCGGTAAAGTGCGAATCAAAATGCGAGACTGTCAACGAGGCGACGCGCAGCCGCTTTACAAATATCCAGAACAAGTACGCAACGTATTCTCAAGGCCTTGAAACTGAAACCATACCGCATGTCCATGGTGCAGGAGTTGAAACCACCGGATTTACCCCGCCGCCTGCAGTTTTGTTCCTGGCTGCTTTGTGTTACTCATCAACGAACATCTTTTTTGGACAATTTTTTTTTTTAGAGATGAGGCTTGGTTCTACCTGAACGGTTTCATTAATTCTCAAAACTACCGCACCTGGTTGTCTGAAAAGCCTAACACTTACAGAGAAACTTCTTTGCACCCTATTAAAGTGGGTGTATGGTGTGCGATTTCAAGGCGCCGTATCATCAGTCCAATTTTTTTTGATCAATCAGTGAATGCCGAAGTCTATCGTGGAATCATTGAACAATATTTGAACAGTCATTACGCTAGGGGTTACGATAGTCATTTCATTATACAATATTTAATCAAAAATACGGTAATCCCAAAAACAATTTATAACGGTGGTAAATTAATGCTTTTAGAGGTAGAGTGCCTAAAATTACGAATTATCGATAATAACTGTTTCGTGATGTCAGCCCTCTCAGAATTTCCAAAAACTTTTGGTCTAGAAAATGAACTAAGAAAAGGTTATTTCCCTCATTTGTTTAACACCCAAGAGAATCAAAATTACATAGGTCCTATACCTGATAAACGTTTTTACAGCTACAATAAATTTCGCGAACCTAATCGATCAAAATTTTTAGAATGGTATAACGCTCGCGTAGCCGAAAATTACGTGAAAAAAGAACTTTACGAATACTGTAATTCGGATGTCGATATTCTTCGAAGAGGTTGCCTAAAATTCTGTGAAATATTTTTGGAAATTGCTTATATCGATCCTTTTCAATACATTACTTTACCCAGCGTATGTATGGCTGTGTATCGTGATAAATTCTTAAAACCCGCGACAATAAGCGTGATAAATTCTTAAAACCCGCGACAATAAGCGTGATAAATCATGAACCACGAGATCAGTTCTCTAAGGCAGCGGTCGCTTGGCTCAAGTCGTTCGATAACTGGAAAAGTATTCTTCACGCGGCCAATGGAGGGGAGGTAAAAATTCTAGGCGCTAAAGTAGATGGCTATGATCCCGCTATCAACACCGTGTACTAATATCAGGGCTGTTTCTGGCACGGTTGTCCGAAATGTTGCAACGAAGATACTTACTGTAAACAATGTAAATAAAACACGTATGGGTGATTTGTATCAAAAAACATTAGATCGTACCGATGAACTAGTCAAGGCCGGGTACCATATAATTGAAACGTGAGAATGTATTTGGCTAAAAACGATGCAATATAGAAAATGCGAAAAAATCGAAGTACCTAACGAGCCTCTTAATCTTCGCGACGCGTTCTTCGGTGGTCGTAAGGAGGTATTTAAATTAAACGTACTAGCGACGGCATAAAGGAAAAAATTATTTTAATTATTTAATTTTATTTAGACAAGATTTAATAAATTTACGCCAAATTTCTACCGAATATGTTACCAATATAACATTCGAGCAATTTAGAAAAATGTGCAACGATTGTTGGTACGAACCCTTTGGTTTTTTAGTGATCGATATAAAAAACAAAAAATCCAAATATAAAAATAAATTCGAATTCGCTATAAATAGTTGAACATGTTTTAAAGCCTTTAAAAATTTCATAAATTATTTCTGTAAAAATTATCGTAATTATTAAACATATAATTATACACCCCTTTTTTTACCAATTAAATCAATTAAGTAATATGGAATTACGGCGAAAATCACAGTGATTTTTACCAAACGCTTAGGTAAAAACAATAATCGTGACCATATTACCAATAATATGATTAATCACCGATAAAAAAATGTCGCAACATTGTAACGCTACCTTTCACCCCGCTACTGAGTAAAACATTCCAGGAAACGTGATATCAAGACGTTTTGTGATTTTGAACGATATCTTGTTTTACAAACTATCTATTTAATTTTCAAAAAAAAGTAAAAAAGTAAAAAAATGTACATTTATGTTGTTATAATTGTTATTTTTTTAGTAAGCATATTAGCTTACATGTTTAAGAAGCAGCAGCAGAAGAAAAAACAAGAAGCCGATAGTGGCTACTTCAGTTACGAATGCACGCCAAAACCTCGACCGCGGTCACCATTATGGTAAGTTTTAAAACTTGTGTAAACTAATTATAGTATTAATTAAAATAGGTATTTAAAAAAGGAATTTTATTATATGTTATAACAGGCCGCGGCGTTTACATTTTGGCCGAGACACTGACGAACCATCATTCAGACGTGTGTTTACGTCTACGCCACTGTAAGTACAAATTTTTTTCATTAATTCGTTTCTTAAAATGTATTAATAATTTGTTTTCGTTTTTGTTTCGGAGAAACATGAATACACCGAAGTGGTTTCAATCATAATCTTTTTTTTTCTTTTTTTTTTTAAATTAATTACTTATGTATTTTTTAAAAAATAAAAAAATTGATTGATGTTGAAATGAATTTTTATTTTAGAGTTACTTTACATTCATAAATATTTTCATCACAATACATGTTATAACGATAAATGTAGTTATTGATAACTGTAATAAGTGAGAATTAACCATCGTTATTATTTTTTTTTACGTTTACCATTTAGCGGAAAAATAGAAGCTCTCAAAATAAATTAGGCGTTTGAACGTCGTTATTGCTTTGAGTTTGAATTGAAATGAATTTTTATTTTAGAGTTACTTTATATTCATAAATATTTTCATCACAATACGTGTTAGAAAAAGATACCTCTTACGAGTCCTAACGATAAATGTATTTGTTGATAACGGTAATAATTGAGAATTAACCATCGTTGTTATTTTTTTACGTTTACCATTTAATGGAAAAATAGAAGCTCTCAAAACGAATTAGGCGTTTGAACGTCGTCATTGCTTTGAGTTTGAACTTTTCGAGTTGAATGCCATCATCAAATTACAGTATTCAGTGCTTTACTCCTTTTTTTTTCATTTCTTTCGGTGGTATGATTACTCTTCATAAAACGAACAGAGTTGAAGTAATAAAACACTTCGGAAAAATATACTTCCCTTTATTTTTGTACCAAACTCCTGAACTGAATTTCAAACTTTGAACAAGTAGGCTTATGGGCTTCTAAAACTAACCTAAGGGTGTACTAGTGTAATGAAACAAAGGCATTAAACGTTTACGTTTACCATTTAGCGGAAAAATAGAAGCTCTCAAAATAAATTAGGCGTTTGAACGTCGTTATTGCTTTGAGTTTGAATTGAAATGAATTTTTATTTTAGAGTTACTTTATATTCATAAATATTTTCATCACAATACGTGTTAGAAAAAGATACCTCTTACGAGTCCTAACGATAAATGTATTTGTTGATAACGGTAATAATTGAGAATTAACCATCGTTGTTATTTTTTTACGTTTACCATTTAATGGAAAAATAGAAGCTCTCAAAACGAATTAGGCGTTTGAACGTCGTCATTGCTTTGAGTTTGAACTTTTCGAGTTGAATGCCATCATCAAATTACAGTATTCAGTGCTTTACTCCTTTTTTTTTCATTTCTTTCGGTGGTATGATTACTCTTCATAAAACGAACAGAGTTGAAGTAATAAAACACTTCGGAAAAATATACTTCCCTTTATTTTTGTACCAAACTCCTGAACTGAATTTCAAACTTTGAACAAGTAGGCTTATGGGCTTCTAAAACTAACCTAAGGGTGTACTAGTGTAATGAAACAAAGGCATATAAACGTGAACAACGCGTGTATTAAAAATTGTCATTTACAATCCTGTATGAGTATACATAGGCAACAAGACTAGACAGACTGCCCTCGACGATTCCCACCGAGACCAGTCAGGCAAACATAAAACACACAATACAAATCACGCCTGATACGCGCTCTCGCGAGCACCCTTGAAAGCAGGTAACGACGCTGAGCCGAAGCGTACCGCTTCATTGCCCCAGCGCGATGATGATGCCGAAGTCGCGGTGCCAAACAGAGCGATGGCCAGGAGTTGCCTGCCCCTCCCGCGGAAACTCAGCCCACTTTCTGCGTAAATAAACAAGATTGGTGATAAGTTACGTATACATATAATATAGTAAATAAAGTAGATTTAAAATTAAATTCGAATAATTATTAATTTGAGTAAATTTGATTCTAGAGATGGCTGAGGCACCGCGGGAGTCTTCCTTCTATGTTCTATGACATGTTCTAGATGCAAATCACGCGACTATACATCGACTGTTATTATTTTTTTTTTATGGTTGGATTATAGGCTTGTAATAGGTAAGTCCTCGACAAAGCGTCTGACAATTTTGTTGTGAATGGTATATCGTCCTGTGGCATCGATGTGGAAAACTTCAGAACGCTCGGCACCTCTTGTGTATTGGCTGAACGTTTCGACTAGACTCTATTGAGGGATCCATTCAATCGCCTCGAGGACTTGAGGAGCTGGATTTTGTTCTTATATATGATGTTTTCGTGTGTATGTAGATATTTTTTCAGTGTTTTAATCTTTTTTTCCCAGTCTCTTAGTTGTTGTTGTAACTCCTAGATCTGCATTAATCTTGACATGTTTGTTTTTTTTTCTATTTTGTGTTCTAGAGTATGTTCTATATATCAAACCAAAACAACGAGAATCCGACGCAAAATATCACTGACAGTAGACCTCGTGCGACTGAACAGCAGAGTGCAAATAAGTTCCAACACACATAAAGCAGACAGGAATATCCGAACCCATATAGGTATTGTGTTTTTAATTCAAGATATAAACTGATTTCAGGTAATTGTGAATCGAGATTACACGCTGTGACTGATAAGTAGATTATATATCAGATAATCGTTAAAGTGGAAGAATATTCATCTAGCGAAAATAACGCACCTATCAAACGAATGGGACGATTGAAATAGAATAACATCAGATAAGTATTATTTGTTCTATATATGATCTAATATTCTTTCGTATTATGATGATACTTTGTGTATTTTTTTTTTAAATAGGTTTTCATACTTTTCCAAAGATGTCAAGAAATTCGTCGTCAGTGATGTGTTCAGATTTTCGTGCAATTATATCAAAGAGAATACCACCAATCGTTTTTTGGTTCTTCAATGCTAATGGCGATTTTTTATATCTTCTCGTGCTCATCACTGTTCCCCAGCACCTGAGTAAATCATACCTCCTTTGCATCCCTCTGTTCGCGCTTTTTTGAGATTATCCTTTCAATTTCTTTTTTGTATTTTTCATGCCTATCTATTTTTTCATCAAATGGCATTAGTTGAATATTGGTAGGATCGATATCTTCCGGGTTGGATAATACGCTAGGCTGCTGCCCGAGTTCGGTAAATTTCTATATAAGTGAGCGAGTATCGATTTTTGATATTAAGCAGGGGTTGTTCTCAATATCGTGGAGTTGCTGTTTTCGCAAGAAAATGGTCATTTGGCGAATGTTGACCATTTTCATATCGTTGGCTTTTTTGGGATCATAATGTTGGACCAAGTAGCAATTTTTAGCAATTTTTTTTGTAACCCTGTAGGGACCTATCCTCTTTGGAGTTAATTTTTTGATTATCATTCTCTCGAGCGAGGATTGTTCGTGGGTAGTTCACAGAACGATATCACCAATTTCTATCGCCATATTTTCGCGATATTGTTCATTGAATTTTTTTTCTTCATTAATTGATTTTAATACTTGGTGCATGTGTATATAAGATTCCACTATGTCACCTTCCGACAGTTCATCGATATTAAGTTGGAGGAGTAGCTGCATTTGGTCTTCATAGACAGCACTTTTTGCTAGTTTATCAGCTATTATGTTAGCATAATCATATGAATGGCCATATATGTGTTGTAGCTGAAAGCTCTCGAAAGTATCCATAGTCATTTTTACCTCGATGAATAAGTCCTTATGAATTATGGTTTTATTTGTATGATTTTTCCAATTATTTTTACTCCAATTTGGAAGGTAGCCATTTATTGCATCGACAGCGTATTTTGAGTCTGAAAAGATCTTAACCCGATGAAAACCAGCACTTTTTATTATTTTTAAGACCTCCAGTACCGCAGTAATTTCAGCGAGGTTGTTTGTTGGCTTATATCTTGGATCCCATATTGTTTGGCTTATGTTTATGGAAGATTCCGGGTGAAAACAAATGCCAATACCAGCTGTGGCATCCTCACAACCATTGTTGCGACATGCGCCGTCAACTGTAACTCTTACATACCCGTCCACATCTATAAGAAAGTTATCTGCATTTTTAAGTTCATCTTCAGAGATTATATCGGTTGTTTTACTTTGCATTTAGAATTTTTCTAATTTTGTTCGAACTTTTTTCCATAAATTAGCAACATTAGGTGGATGAACGACCATGATTCCTTTTCCCGGTAATTCTGTATTTTCGCCAATAATTTGGTTTGGAGTTAATTTGCATGCGGTAGGAGTTGCGTTCATTATATCTTGGACATCTTGCAGCAATAATTTCCAATTCTGATGGGAGTAATTTGGATCGTAATGATCAAACCTATTGAAATTAATGCGAAGTAGGGTACCTATTTCTCTCATAGAGCGCTCAACTGACAATGCCTGAGGGTTATACGGAGAGGTGAACGTCATTTTGATGGATTTTTTTCTGCTATGATCAAGCCAAGTATGACTTGTAAATTGTGGGCCATTATCGGTACGCATTTTTTGTTAATTTTTTTCATGTGGCTTTGTATGATATTGATTATTATCACGCATTCATCGGCAGTAGCCTGTTTAATTGGGTGTAAGTAGTAGGGCAGACATTCCAAGACACGCGGTGTCCCCTAATCAAGGGTAGTATCTTGGAATGTCTTGAAAAAAAAAATATATTTTTGTATTTTTAAATTTTTTTTGTATTTAGGAGGTAAGTGAAAAAAATATCTTATAATAAATCTAAGGTAATAATAAGTCAGCCTTGAAAAAGGCTATTTTAAGCTGGTGGAAGAAATATTGATTAGTATGTAAGGTACCGTTATAAGTGATGACAAGATTTTTTTGTTCGTTCCATGTTTGTAGTTTGTCATCGGAGTCGAATAGTTTTTCGAAGCGTTTAGGTAGATTGAATTTATATTCGTCAGTGATAGCAACGACGGAAGTACCGAATTTGGAGTAGGGCAGACATTCCAAGACACGCGGTGTCCCCTAATCAAGGGTAGTATCTTGGAATGTCTTGAAAAAAAAAATATATTTTTGTATTTTTAAATTTTTTTTGTATTTAGGAGGTAAGTGAAAAAATATATCTTATAATAAATCTAAGGTAATAATAAGTCAGCCTTGAAAAAGGCTATTTTAAGCTGGTGGAAGAAATATTGATTAGTACTGTGCGGTTGAAGGTACCGTTATAAGTGATGACAAGATTTTTTTGTTCGTTCCATGTTTGTAGTTTGTCATCGGAGTCGAATAGTTTTTCGAAGCGTTTAGGTAGATTGAATTTATATTCGTCAGTGATAGCAACGACGGAAGTACCGAATTTGGTTTGGTACCTAGCGAAATGTAGAACATTGAATTTGGTACCGATAGGGAAATCTTGGAACTTGGCGAAGAGTTGGTAAGATTTCTTGTCCGAGCAAGTTGAAGTCGTTAATGAAAGCGTCCATCTTGTTCGAAGCGTCGGAGACAACTGAGGATACGGCTGTACCTATCCTGTATTTATAGATTTCTGGTCTCCCCCCACTCCTATTCGTTATGGGCGTAAAGAAAATATATCGAACTAATACCTTTCGACATAATTCTTATATATATTCTTGTAAAGTTATTATTATCAACGTAACAATCGAGACGTACGCGTTGAAGGTTCATGAGTAGTAGGGCAGACATTCCAAGACACGCTGTGTATCCGCTCCCCTAATCAGGGATGTAGTATCTCGGAATGTCTTGAAAAAAAAAATATTTTTGTATTTTAAAATTTTTTTGTATTTTTAAATTTTTTAAAATTTTTTTGTATTTAGGAGGTAAGTAAAAAAAATATATCTTATAATAAATCTAAGGTTATAATAAATCTAAGGTCAGCCTTGAAAAAGGCTATTTTAAGTTGGTGGAAGAAATATTGATTAGTACTGAGCGGTTGAAGGTACCGTTATAAGTGATGACAAGATTTTTTTGTTCGTTCCATTTTTGTAGTTTGTCATCGGAGTCGAATAGTTTTTCGAAGCGTTTAGGTAGATTGAATTTATATTCGTCAGTGATAGCGACGATGGAAGTACCGAATTTAGTTTGGTACCTAGCGAAATGTAGAACATTGAATTTGGTACCGACAGGGAAATCTTGGAACTTGGCGAAGAGTTGGTAAGATTTCTCTTGTCCGAGCAAGTTGAAGTCGTTAATGAAAGCGTCCATCTTGTTCGAAGCGTCGGAGACAACTGAGGATACGTCTGTACCTATCCTGTATTTATAGATTTCTGGTCCCCCCCACTCCTATTCGTTATGGGCGTAAAGAAAATATATCGAACTAATACCTTTCGACATAATTCTTATATATATTCTTGTAAAGTTATTATTATCGACGTAACAATCGAGACGTACGCGTTGAAGGTTCATGAACTTTATTTTTTCTTGGGTGTCGAAATCATGTTTAACTGGATAAGGTAATGTAAACGTAAAGTATTGGGTGTGTGCAAAAATATCACCATTCGTACAACGTGTAAATTTTTCAATTTTACAACCGTCAAACTTAACATTAATTTTATTCAAAGGTAAGTGAGGTACGGCATCGCCATCGCTATAAGAGAAGTGTATATCACCGTCTTCCCAACAAATAGCAAGATTTTCGCGAGTACGCCAAAAATTAAGTTTAACATCATTATAATTTTGAACCCCCCCAGCCCCTCCCCTTGGGGTCCGGGGTCAAAATGGATATCGGATTCGGATTCCCCATCCTCGAAAACCCCTATCCACATATGCAACACATATTTTTTGAATTTTCAAATTTTGAACCCCCCATTTTTGGGTTTTGGGGCTCGGATCAAAAAATCGACAATATATTCGTGATCAGTACGCTTATGGTAACAACATATCAAAAGTCAAATTTTTGAACCCCCCAGCCCCTCCCCTCGGGGTCCGGGGTCAAAATGGATATCGGATTCGGATTCCCCATACTCGAAAACCCCCATTTACATATAGCATACATAAATTTTCGAGAGTTCGAATTTTCATAGTATTTGATGCGGGTGAATGTTAATTATACAAGTACACAACTGTATACGGCAAAATACAAGTACAACTGTGTATGAAAAAAAAAATACAAGTCCGAATGTATGCGAAAAAAACTGTATGTATATGAAAAAATACAAGTCCGAATGTATACGAAAAAAATACAAGAACCGTTATATAGAGGAAAAAATACAAGTCGCTATTAATGCCACGTTGGAAGTAACAGACGCCACGTTGGAAGCTAATTTTAAATATGTAACGAACAACTAGATATACTGTGTGTTCGAACGCGTACATATATAACGATAACAACCAATCAGAGCGCGCCGTTAGGATCGACCAATCAGCGCACGTCGTTTGGACAGCAGCATCTCCGAAAAACTATAAATATAAGTCAAGCACCCAGAAGAAATCAGTTATCTCGAGACTTCATTGAGTAATTATGTCTATGACTATGAGCTCCATAGATCTTAAAACTATTGCGCGAAATGCTCTTTGCGAACAAAACAGCCCTTTTAAGGGCTATAAAGTGTCGGAGTTGAGAAATATCGCGAAAATGTTAAAAATTAAGTATAGTTATAAGTTGAAAAAAGTAGATTTAATTTCGGCGATATTAGGTAAGCCTATAGAAATAAGTAGTGTTAAGAATAGTAACTCTAGTTTTAAGTTAGGTAGTGTATTTCCGTTCAAAGCGGAATTATTCAATAAGAAAACTAACAACCAGTGGAAGAAACCTGGTTTAGGTAAATATATAGCTAGCTTAGAGAATAATGTAGGGCCAAAAAAAATTATTAAAAAATCAGAAAACATTAGTTTTAAGTTAGGTAGTATATTTCCGTTCAAAGCGGAATTATTTAATAAGAAAATTAACAACCAGTGGAAAAAACCTGGTTTAGGTAGGTATATTGCTAAGTTAGAAAATAATACGGCGCCTACACCTAGTTGTAAGGTACCTAGTTTTAAGTTAGGTCACATATTTCCGTTTAAAGCGGAATTATTTAGTAAAAAAACAAATAATCAATGGCTAAAACCGGGTTTAGCCAAATATTTAGCAAAATTAGAAAATAAGGATATTATTAAGCCAAAATCTAGTTTTAAGTTATTCGAGGTATTTCCTTTTGAGGCCGGCCTATTTAAGGATTATGAAATAAGAAAACCTAGTAATAAGAAAACTAATTATAAGGTAGCTATAAGTATGCACGATAACCTATATCCGTTAAGTAACGCGTAAACCGAAACGCGTTTTAAGTGATTACGAACACGATCCTAATAACGATGTGAAAATCGTACATGAGGATCCTGTTGTTGTTGACGAACCTAAACGCGATATTTTAGCACAATTAGTGCAAGATCTTCAGATCGAGCCCGAAAGTGACGAAGAAAATATCACACAGTATGTTGTGCGAAAACCAACACGACCGTTACCTGTAGATAGATACATTTTACCTCCTTATGGTCCTTTCCTACCGCCTCTTCCTACTCCTACACCGGCTCCTGCTCCACAACCCGGTTGGTCTGAGGTACCGATGGACGATTTTCTTCGTACTTTACTAGCTAGTCGTGGGGCTCTAACTAGTGAAGAAATGAAGGAACTCGTCGCTAGAGATCTACAGGTATCGGATGATGATGACGAACCGACCCTACCTATTACAAATAGAATTAAGTTGGTAGATTATTCTGACTCCGACTCCGAATCTGACGACTCAGACTCGGACTCTGAGTCAGATAGTTCGGATGATAATGATGAACCCGTTGTCGATGTCGAACCTGTTGTAGTTCGAAATTTGAGTGATTCTTCAGATTCCGATGAAAGCGATACCGAAGATGACTTATCTGATAGAGAGAGAATAGAAAATCTAGTTCGATCTATTAAAGATGTAAATCTGAGCGAATCTGAAACTTCTAGTTCTGAATCTTCAGATACCGATTCGGACTCGGATTCGGACTCCGACGACTCGGATTCGGACTCTGACGACTCGGATTCGGACTCTGACGACTCGTCGGACTCCGGCTCGGATTCTTCAGATACCGATGACAGTGACTCAGATTCTTCTTCTTCGGATACGGACGATGACGATGAACAACCTAATAATCACGCCGATGATTCAGGTTACCAGTCAGATGCCGAAGATGAAAATGAAAATGTGTACATAGGAGGTGGTGGGGTTCCATTCGATTTCGCGGATGATTATTTCGAAGCACCGCGTATACGTGAAAGCAGTAAACTCAACTACGCGGATATTCGACAAATTTATTTTCGCGAAAATAAAAGATTTAATTGGGAAATGCGCGAGTACAAAATTAAAGAAAAGAAAAATTCTAAACTAGATAAAAAAAATCCTAAAGATTACGTTCATAAAGTGTTGGAAGAAATCTTGGAATACGGCAAAAATAGAGCGGGATTTGAAAAAGGCGATAAATTAAATTTCATAATAGAAAATCCTAGTTTTTTCGGTAAACATATAGCGACCGGTGTCCGAGAAGAGGGTCACGTGCAAAATATGGGTGAAAAAATGGAACAAATATTAACTTCGGCTGCCTCTATTAAATTATTCGATTGTAAATTTACCATTACTATAACACATATGCCCCACGGTGGAGGTCGATCTAGAATTGTAAATTTAGCTAAAGATAAACATACTAAAACAAGTATCGTAGAAATTAAAAATAAAGATTTTTTATGCGCACCGCGCGCTATAATCGTAGGTCTAACGTATCATACTGATACTATTTTGGGTAGAAAATTAAGTAAAAACGATATAACGTATATACGTAAAGGTAGGCTTTTACAGGGGGTATTAGCTAAAGAATTATGTAATCGTCTCGGTCAAGGGTATACAATTGATGAAATAAACGAACGTAAAGGTTTCGGTTTAGATGATATGAAAAAAGTCGAAGAATATCTGGATGTACAGATTGTCATCGCTGACTCTAGTTTAGTTAATAACGCGTGTATATACAAGGGTTCCCATATCAGACCTGTAAAAATATACTTATATAAGCAAGATAATCATTACGATTGTATTACTAAAATGAACGCGTTATATGGTCGGGTATACTTTTGTGAAAAATGTTTCACAGGCTATAATAATAAATTATCCCATATCTGTAAAATAGATGGAGAAAAAAGTTGCACTTTTTGTAAAGGTAAAAAACACGAAGGTGATAGTATACGCCGTGTGTACTGTACAGAGTGTAATAGATATTTTTTTAATAAAGAATGTTTCGAAAAACATAAAGAAGTCGTTTGTGGGGAACGGTATAAATGTGAAAAATGTAATAAAATAATTTTACGTTCTAACGCGCAAAATCACAACGAAGATGAGTGTGGTTTTGAAAAATGCCGAAACTGTCAAGAACTCGTGAAAATTAAAGAACATCGGTGTTACATGAAAGAGGTACAGGGTAAGGTGGTAGGTGTAAGTATGGTTGTCAAAAATGTGACCCGAATAAAAAAAATAAAATAAATAAATACTGTACGTACACCGAGAAATACATCTTTTTCGATTACGAAGCCCAACAAGAAACCGGTATACATATACCGAATTTAATAGTTGCTCACGACTATGAGGGCAATGTATACCGGTTCGATACTAACGACGAATTTTGCAGTTGGTTAATCGATAAATCACACAAATATCACACAGCCATAGCTCATTACGCTAGGGGTTACGATAGCCATTTCATTATACAATATTTAATCAAAAATACGGTAATCCCTAAAACAATTTATAACGGTGGTAAATTAATGCTTTTAGAGGTAGAGTGCCTAAAATTACGAATTATCGATAGTAACTGTTTCGTGATGTCGGCACTCTCAGAATTTCCAAAAACTTTCGGTCTAGAAAATGAACTACGTAAAGGTTATTTCCCTCATTTGTTTAACACCCAAGAGAACCGAAATTACATAGGTCCTATGCCTAATAAACGTTTTTACGGCTACGATAAATTTCGCGAACCTAATCGATCAAAATTTTTAGAATGGTATAACGCACGCGTAGCCGAAAATTACGTATTCGATATGAAAAAAGAACTTTACGAATACTGTAATTCGGATGTCGATATTCTTCGAAGAGGTTGCCTGAAATTCCGTGAAATATTTTTAGAAATTGCGAATATCGATCCTTTTCAATACATTACTTTACCTAGCGTATGTATGGCTGTGTATCGTGATAAATTCTTAAAACCCGCGACAATAGGCGTGATAAATCATGAACCGCGAGATCAGTTCTCTAAAGCAGCGGTCGCTTGGCTCAAGTCGTTCGATAATTGGAAAAGTATTCTTCACGCGGCCAACGGAGGGGAGGTAAAAATTCTGGGCGCTAAAGTAGACGGCTATGATCCCGCCACCAATACCGTGTACCATATCAAGGATGTTTCTGGCACGGTTGTCCGAAATGCTATAACGAAGATACTGTAAACAATGTAAATAAAACGCGTATGGGTGATTTGTATCAAAAAACATTAGATCGTACCGATCAACTAGTTAAGGCCGGGTACCATATAATCGAAACGTGGGAATGTATTTGGTTAAAATCGATGCAATATAGAAAAGGCGAAAAAATCGAAGTACCTAACGAGCCTCTTAATCCTCGCGACGCGTTCTTCGGTGGTCGTACGGAGGTATTCAAATTGAAACGTACTAGCGACGGTATAAACGAAAAAATTAAATATATCGATGTCTGTTCCCTATATCCGACTGTTATGGCATACGATCCGTATCCGATAGGTCATCCGCAAAAAATTTTAAATCCCGAAAATTTCGATACAAACTGGTTTGGTTTAATAAAATGTAAAATACTACCGCCACAAGATCTATATCTACCTGTTTTACCGGTTCGCGTTAAAATGGCTAAAAGCGAGAAATTAATATTTCCCCTATGTTTGAAATGCGCAGCTGCAACCAATCAAGCAGTATGTACACACGATGAGTCGGAACGCGAATTCGTAGGTACGTGGTCGACAGTTGAAGTTAATAAAGCTTTACAAATGGGGTATAAAATTAAAAAAATCTACGAAGTCTGGCATTTGGAAAAATCTACCGAATTATGGCGCGAATATATCGAAACGTTTATGAAAATAAAATTAGAAACTAGTAAACATTCTGGAACCAAAGAACAGTACATTAACGATACGTTTACTAAAATGGGTATTAAATTAGATGCGGATAAAATCGCCGAAAATCCCGGTAAACGAGCGGTAGCTAAATTATGTCTAAATTCTTTATGGGGGAAATTTGGTCAACGCGATAATATGGGAAGTACCGATTTTATCGATGACCCATGTAAATTTTACAAAATTTTACTAGATGACACGTTAAAGGATATTAATGTCGATATGATAAACGACGATATTGTTCAGGTAAATTATAAGAAAAAATACGAATTTCGCGAAAATGTTTTTAATACAAATATATTTGTGGCCGTTTATACCACCGCTAATGCCCGACTTAGACTTTACGATCAGCTTGCTAAATTAAACGAAGCTGTTATATACTGCGATACCGACTCGATCATCTATGCCGATAATGGTCAAAATAGTGTACATACTGGTGATTGTTTAGGGGAATGGACCGACGAATTAGATGGTGGGTATATAACCAAATTTTCGAGTACGGGTCCAAAATCGTATCATTATAAAAAAAATAACGGTCAAGAATGCACAAAAGTAAAAGGTTTTACTCTTCACCATAAAAACGCTTTAAAAATTAACGGTGAAGGTATGGAAAAAGTTATAGACGGTCTTTTGGAAAATATTGTTACTACCGATACGAACATCGTTCGCGATAAAAAGACTAAAAATTTACAAACGGTCGAACAAAGTAAAACGTTTAAATTTGATTTCGATAAAAGGGTAATTAACGGTGAAAATTTCGATACATATCCCTACGGCTATCGTAAAGTATAAATAAGAACGCGTCGCGATTAAATACAAAAATGCATAAACACAAATTAAAAAATAGTATACGAGTAATTAACTTTGATAATGACTCTTCTAATCATCAACGAAGACAACGGCAAGTCGAGATGTTTCCCAATATAATGCGATGCGGTATCTTCGGTCCGAGCGGGGCGGGAAAGTCGAACATCCTTCTTACTATACTCGTACATGTGCGCCCATTCAACCATGTGTACCTGTGTACAAAAACCGGTTACCAAGAGAAGTATGAAACATTACGCGAGCTAGTCGCTACATACAATAAACGTAATTGTAAACACGGTCGTCATAGCAACCGCGTTAAACAAAATATACAGGTGAAAGACATCGTACAAGTCGACGATCTACCTGAACCTGAAGAAATCCCACGTGGATCTATTGTAATTTTTGACGATATTCTCACCGAAAAACAAGATAAAATCGCTAATATTTTTTTAAGAGGTAGACATCGCGATATTTCGGCATTTTATCTTAGCCAAACGTATACTAAAATACCGAAGAAAAGTGGTATACGCGAGAATTTTAATTATTTAATTTTATTCAGACAAGATTTAGTAAATTTAAGACAAATTTTCAACGAATACGTTACCGATGTAACGTTTGATCGATTTAGAAAAATGTGCAACGAATGTTGGCACGAACCGTACGGTTTTTTGGTGATCGACGTGGAAAATGAAAAATCGAAATATAAAAACAAATTCGAATTTGCTATAAATAGCTGAAGGTGTTGGCGTTTTTTTTTCAAACATTATGATGACGGAACCTACGATACAAAATATCGTATGTACGGCTCATTTAAATTGTACGCTCGACTTGTACGATATTGCTAAACGTACATACAATGTAGAGTATAATCCTAAAACATTCAACGGTCTTACTATACGACTTCGTAATCCGCGATGTACAGCAAATATTTTCACCTCTGGTAGTATCGTCTGCGTAGGAAATAAATCTGAAGAAGATGCTCGAACAGGTCTTCGTAAATTCGGTCGTATTATTCAGAAACTAGGCTATCCTGTTAAAATCATAAATTACCGCATCACGAATCTAGTCGCTAGCGGTACTTTAAATATAAAACCAAATTTCGAAAATTTTTATAATCAAAATAAAGACCTTACCGAATACACGCCGGAAATTTTTCCAGGTATAATTTACCGGTACCTTGGATTAACATTCGTTGTATTCCGATCAGGAAAATATCATATAACTAATGCTAAAACACGTAAAGAAATTTACGATGCATTTCCAAAATTTCACGAAAATATTATGAAATGTAAATCTGTAATAAAAGAACAGACTAATTAAGTAATATAGAATTACGGCGAAAATCACGGCGTTTTTTACCAAACGATTAGGTAAAAACAATAATCGTGACCATATTACCGATAATATGATCAATAACTGATAAAAAAATGTCGCAACGCTGTAGCACCACTAACTACTGACTAAGCGATTTTTTCCAGGAAGCATGGTACTGATTACATTGTTGTTGTTCACATATAACGCACGTAAGACTTGTTATTTCGTTTTTAAAATGTGTCCTTTTCAAATATTTTTGTTTATTACAATTATTATTATAATTATAATAATAACGGCTCTGATGGTCTGGTTGTGGCGGTGTCGATCAAACCAGGACAATGATTCTGGATATCAATCGGAAACACCGCGGCCGAGGCCGCGGTCACCTTTATGGTAAGTCAAATTCTATATAATATATTAATTAAAATTATAATAATTATTTTTAATAAATATTTTTATGTATGTATGTATAACAGGCCTAGGCGTCTAGATTTCAGCAGCGATTCGTCGGAGGAACCGTCCTTTCGCTACGTGTACACATCTACACCGCGGTAAGTATAAGTTTTTTCGTTAATTATTTTCTTAAAATATATTAATAATTTGTTTTCGTTTATGTTATAACAGACCACGGCGGCGTTTAGATTTTAGCAGGGATTCGTCGGAGGAACCGTCCTTTCGCTACGTGTACACATCTACACCGCGGTAAGTATAAGTTTTTTCGTTAATTATTTTCTTAAAATATATTAATAATTTGTTTTCGTTTTTTCAGATGATCGAGAAAAAACACGAAATATTATTTTTTATAAATTACTATTAATTTTACCGTTTAAGCTATTTTTGTTTTATTATTAATCATTTTTGTATTTTTATACTAAAATAAAATAATATCTAGAGTTAGGTTTGTTTTTTTTATATTTACTTCTGCAGGTACAGTTATCGAAATGTATGTTTTCCAAGTCGTAGAACCCGATTATGCCTATATTTTTCACATTGGAAGTGATAGGGTTATATTCCTACTTCGAGAAAATATTCGAAATACCAGAGAAATTTACTTCCTCTTCTCACCACCTGAATAATGATATAGATACAAATGCACGTAAAAAATCTCTACTAGCACCTCTCACAATTATTCGGTCGGATTAATGAGAAATTTAGCGTCAAAACAATAGGCTAATAATTACATAGGGATAGTGTCAGAGTTTCATGGATGCAGGTACAGTTATCGAAATGTATGTTTTCCAAGTCGTAGAACCCGATTATGCCTATATTTTTCACATTGGAAGTGATAGGGTTATATTCCTACTTCGAGAAAATATTCGAAATACCAGAGAAATTTACTTCCTCTTCTCACCACCTGAATAATGATATAGATACAAATGCACGTAAAAAATCTCTACTAGCACCTCTCACAATTATTCGGCCAGTGAGAAATTTAGCGTCAAAACAATAGGCTAATAATTACATAGGGATAGTGTCAGAGTTTCATGGATGCAGGTACAGTTATCGAAATGTATGTTTTCCAAGTCGTAGAACCCGATTATGCCTATATTTTTCACATTGGAAGTGATAGGGTTATATTCTTACTTCGAGAAAATATTCGAAATACCAGAGAAATTTACTTCCTCTTCTCACCACCTGAATAATGATATAGATACAAATGCACGTAAAAATCTCTACCAGCACCTCTCACAATTATTCGGCCAGTGAGAAATTTAGCGTCAAAACAATAGGCTAATAATTACATAGGGATAGTGTCAGAGTTTCATGGAGTTACCACCAATAATTAAAATAGTTTGAAGAAATTAATCGCTAGTATCTTTCATAGAATTGCGACAGCGTTTAGGTACGTAATTCGGGTGTTTGTTGCGTATAAAATTACATATATTTGTCTTCACATATTCGACGATGCCATATACATATATACAAACGTTACTGAATGTGAGTTACTGTCAAAATGAAGCTAATTAAACGAGTGAGTTTATGGAATCGGTATTGTTTGTCCGGCCAAGTAAATTACGAAAGGAAACGAAGTATAGGATACCTAGGTTATGAACCTGAAAAAAAAAACAAACACAAAGTAAAAAATCTACAATTATAACACCTATAAGTATGTAAAAAATATACTTCCCGTCATTTTTTGGAGTAAATTCTTGAAACTTTATTTTTTGGAAAAATTTTCTATCACCACTTGTTGATAATGTTTCGAAAACAGTGTTCCCTGGTAGCTCGAACGTGAAAATGTTACGAAATCAGTGTTCTCGGTTAGCTCGTACTGGTTTTATGACGTCACGTTACGCGTGAGTTAAGGCGATTTTTACATTTTTTTAATTTTTAATTTTTATTCTATTTTAAAAGATCGTTTGGTTGAAATTATTTTTGTAAAATGAAATACACAATTATTAAAGGCAATATTCGTTGGAAAAAGTATAAATAGGGGTTCGAAATAAATGAATAATTAATTTAAAATGGATAACATAATAGAAAATTACGAATATTACGATTATAAGACTCCGATATCCGAAGATATTAATCAAGCGGGTGCCGAATTTCCTATAATCGCTTACAACAAAGATATTGTAACGCAGCCGCATAAAAGTTTACTCGTAATTAATGGCACACTAGGCGTATATATTAAAAATGAAGCGAATAAATACGATCCCTTACTAGCAATTGATACAAGTAAAATTGATTTTGTTAATAACGGTATATTAAATATTTTTGATCGTATCGACTACTTTGTTGGGGATAATAAAATTGATAGTATTCGTAAACCGGGTGTTGCGACTACAATAAAAGGTTTAGCTTCTTTTAAACCAAATAAAGCGTATAATTTAGCCGGATGGAATATGTACGAAAATAGTAAAAGCTTAATTAACGATAAGGGTCATTTTACGGTGGTAATACCTATGGCTTTGATTATAGGTTTTTTCGAAGACTTTAAGAAATTTTTATACCGTATTCCCCAAAAGTTGATTTTCTACCGTAGTACAGGTAGTTATAATAATTGTTTCATTTCAAACAACGTTACTTATAAAGTTGACTTAAAATTAAAAGAAATCGTATGGCGAATACCACAAGTAAAATTTTCACTCGCCTACGAGACGCAAGTACGCAAAGAGATTTAAAAAAATACAAATTACGAACTTCTTTTCCGCCACTGGTTGTATCAGAGTATTTCACCTCCACGAGGTATAACCGACTATACCTGGGATGTACCAGTATCGTACGCTAAAACTAATATCGTACGCTAAAACTAAATATATCTTACTCGCTTTTCAACAAGATAGGTTCGACAGGTTGGACTCTGATAATTCGCAATTTGACCTACTCGACTTGAAAAACGTTCAGGTGTTGTTGAATAATAATATTTATTATCCGCGTGAAAGATTGAATTTGAAATTTTCCGAAAATCGTTGCGGTAATCTTTACGAAATGTTTAAAGCTTTTCGAAATTCTTATTATTACGAACCTAACATTTTTTTCAAACTTTTAATTTTACTCATGTGTCGTTGGCGTTTATGGTTATTCGCACGTTCAAACAAAGATCCTAGTGAAAAACGTGCTAAAAAATATTATACTACTTGCAAAAACTGTAAAAACAAAATATATATATGTATTAAGATTAAGATTATGTCGAAAGGTATTAGCTCGATATATTTTCTTTACGCCCATAAATAGGAGTGGGGGTAAGTAGTTGGAGTGGGGGGAGACCAGAAATCTATAAATACAGGATAGGTACAGACGATCCTCAGTTGTCTCCGACGCTTCGAACAAGATGGACGCTTTCATTAACGACTTCAACTTGCAAGGATAAGAGAAATCTTACCAACTTCTCGCCAAGTTCCAAGATTTCCCTATCGGTACCCAAATTCAATGTTCTACAATTCGCTAGGTACTAAACTAAATTTGGTACTTCCATTGTCGCTATCACCGACGAATATAAATTCAATCTACCTAAACGTTTCGAAAAACTATTCGACTCCGATAATAAACTACAAAAATGGAACGAACAAAAAAATCTTGTCATTACTTATAATGGTACCTCTCACCGTTCAGTACCTATCAATATTTCTCCCACAGCTTAAAATAGCCTTTTTCAAGGCTGACTTATTATTACCTTAGATTACTTACCTTGGATTTATTTTTTACTTTTACCTAAATACAAAAAAATTAAAAAATACAAAAATACTTAAATATTTTTTTCCCAAGACATCCCAAGATACTATCCCCACTCTTCTACACCCCCGATGAGGGGATGGGATACACTGTGTCTTGGGATGTCTTCCCTACTACTTGGAGATACCATCCAATGGAAGAGCCTTTGGTAATATTAGAAAACAAGCTACGGGTATTGAGGAATCGTGGAGCTCAATGAATAGTCTAGAAACTTTGCAAATTATCATGAAATACACCAACCAAAAAATAGCTGAACTTCGTCCTCTGCATAGTCGGGAATGTGACACCTTCAATACAGAGATAGAGGAGATGAAAGCTACGTTGGGGTTACTCTATTTAGCTGGGATAAATAACGTTTCCCATACTAGAATTAGTGATTTATGCAGGAGCAACAGCACGAATTGCAATGCCAGAAAGAAGATTTGCATTTTTGTTAAGAGCTATGAGATTCGACAATGGGAAGTTGGGAGCAAAGAAGATCACAACGCTCTTATATGTCAAATAATAGAAATTTTTAACGACAACTGCCAAAAATGTAACGTACTTAGCAACTTTTTATGCGTCGACGATATGTTAGAACCATTCCGCGGAAGACGCTCCTTCTATCAATATATTTTCAATAAGCCCGTGAAATACGCAATAAAGGTTTTCGCTATCGCAGATATGAAGAGTTATTACAGCATGCAAATAGAAGTATACTATGGGATGCAACTGAATAGACCGTTTCAAAAAAGTAATAAACCGGAAGACGTTGTCATGCCACTTACACAACCTTACTTCCAAAGCAACCTAGTTATTACAACTGACAACTGGTTTACATCCCTGGAACTAGCAACAAAACTGAAATACAACGATTTATCCTTGCTTGGTATAGTAAGAAATAACAAGCGGATGATACTGTCAATATTCGTTGTGTGATTGAAGGAACGACCGGATTATTCACGTATCTTCGGTTTCAATGTCATCTGAAATCGAGCAACTGAAGACTACATACTCTGTGGGAAGGATATCCTGTCGGTGGCTGCTAACAATTTTCTTCGAAATTATGAATATTGCCATTCTATTTTTCATTTTTAAAGGTCCTGTTATATTTACAAGATGAAACAAGCAGAACGAAGTAAACGACTAGGTGGGGAAAGGAAGTAATCAGCTGTCAATGCGCGCTGCAAACCTACGTTATCATAACGCATTCCAAAGCAATGGCAAGTTTGTGCATTGTTACAGCAAGAAATTGTATTTCTTTCGTTAGTCGAAATACCAGACAAACCAGAGTGGATAAGCGAAAAATGCATGGGAATGAACACGATTTATCGCTCAATCTTACCTACGCATTTCGGATCGGCGATTCAAATTTCGACGCAACAACATTTAAAACAAAAGTTTCGTCGAATATTAGGTGCGCCAAATGCATATGATCGCACGCGTCAACAGGTAGTATGAAATTTCATTAACCAATCTATAGCAGCAGCACTCGCCGCAGCCAATCTCGAAGTACTTGATCCGACAGCTTGGTCAACTCAAGAACCCTCCTCTCCATCCCAATCCAATGCCTCATTATGTTATTATTTCTTTCTATTATGTGTACGCGTATAACTGTTGTGGTCAAAATAAAAATAAATATGTTCTGCAGTACTTAACATGGCGAGTTGCGACGAAACTACATAAAGAGGTGCAGATCTCTTTTCTACCCGTCGGACATACCAAGTTTGCGCCAGATCTCTACTTTGGCCTATTCAAGTGTAAATTGGGTATGAGTAAAGCACATTGCGTAAAAGATGTCGCACGGATTGCTATCGAAGCAACTTCGGTTAAAAACTCCATAGCACCCATCATCGTGGGAGACGAATAGAATGGAGAACCCTAGGTTTCAACGTATAATTGGTCTTTTTTTGCGCAAGGAAAAGCGGTGCCGCACATCAGGAAATATCACTACTTCACAACATCGTCGTCCAAGCCAAACTTCATGGTGGTAAAGGAATTTGAAATATCGCAGTCGAATGAAGTGAATATATAATTATATATCCAGTACCGCTGTCTACAAAATTCCCCGAGATCGTGCAGCCAGATAGCTCATCATTCGAGCGCCAACAGTATTTACTCAAAAATGTTCGTAAATTCGTTGAAAAAAAGTCTAGAGATGGGCTATATCCAAAGACAATTTGAAAACCAAGTACAGAAGACAAATCTAAAGTACGTAGAAGTGGTCTCAAAAGGTGAAAAAAGTGCTCCTGTAGCAACTTTTATTCCGAAAAAGTTTTTTTTTTTTTTTTTTTTTTTTTATAATGGTTCCTCAAAGTGATTTAACATTGTTGCGGCCGCAGACAGTAGTACATCGTCTGCAATTTTTGGCCTCTATAGCTGTTGCACTGAGGGTATGTAGACATTTCTCTAACAGGGGGCCAAATGCGTTCTATTTATGTGATTTTCTTGTTTGTTTGTTTTTTTGTTTGTTATGTGTATTGTAGAGAACCCCTGAAGAACAGCACTGATCTGAACATTATAGATGAGATGAAGAAGCTGCTCAAGGAGGAGAGAAGGCACTTCGAGATTCATGTGACGCCATTGGGCAGGTTAAGGAGCAGAAAGATGCGGTCATAAACACTAAGACCAAAATCAAGATAGCGGTAGAAGGGGCAGTAGCAACACTAGAGTCATATGCGAGATCCTGAACCCATATGCTATCCACAGAATACCTCAAAAAACGGAGGGAAGAAATTATGACCAAGAATAGAGACGAGGAAAATATTCTTAAAGAACAACCTGAATATGTTGGCTACACTTGTCACAATTATTTAAGGCATCACTGAAAAAAAAAATAAATAAAAAATTATCTGGTATTAGATCTTTAGAACATTCTTTGGTGAAGGTGTTTTCACCTATTATCCCTCTGTTGTGAGTGGATTCGCATCTAGCCAATGCGAACAAACAAAAAAAAAAAAAACTTGACGACAGGTGAGCAGAAGCTCTTCTCATTAATACCAATGAGAATTAAGCAGTGAATAAGCCTTCCTCAAAATAAAATTATGTCTCTGAAAATTCCTGTCGACCCAGAGTTACTACTATTAATAGAATAAATAAATAAATAAATAAACAATAAACAAACAAATTATTGAGGTCAAGATACCTCAACGCGGGGAGAATGTTAGGTTTCATACAAATACAACAAATAAAAATATAACAAATTACGAAAAATATTTAACCTACATTTCCTTATAGATAAATAACGCGAAATAATTAAATTAAAAATACTGTGTGGTAACTCTATTTAACGGGTAACATAAGAATTAGAATAAATTGGCAACTTAACTGGTAAAAACGAAATCATAGTAAGCAGCGTGCGCAACTTATGACGCACAACTTGGTATATTGCGTCAACGTCCGACCTAGCGGGTTGACAATGGTTAACCAGATGAGTCAGCTGACGCTGGTTTTTATGTAGTACGTACAAGTGTACAGGTAAGAGGTAGAAAGATATTGTAATTAAAAACCAATATATGAGTAATTCTAAAAGCATCAAGACGTGCGTTGTTTTTTGAACAATTAAGAAACTTTGATTTGGCATTAAATGAAGTTTTGGAGAGTCGAAATTATACACTTATTTCCGCTTCATTTTCAAACACGAATTCAACATCGGATTTTCATTACCCCAGTTAGACAAATGTAGTACGCGTCTAAACTATCAAGTACATATAAAAGCATGGCCATCCGGTGATCGCTCCGCAATACTGAAAGAAAAACCTGACAACGTTTTAATGATTAGCTACGACTGTTAGAAGAATTTGGTTCTCCCAAACATCCCCGATAGAGCTACCTATTATAGCCGGCAACTTTACTTCTAAAATTTTACGATCATATGCGGCAAATCGAGTGGCCCACTTAACCCAGAGATGGTAACATCATTCGTTTGGACAGAGAACCAGTACAAGAGAGACTCCAATACCATTGCCTCTTGCATTCTCCATTATTTGCGAAACGTGCCGGATTGGACTCCTTACACAGCTGTGCATCTCATTGCCGATAGTTGTGCTGGTCAGAATAAGAATACCACGATATTAGCTATGCTGCCGTATTGGATGTTGTTTTATGCGCCGAATACTGTGAAGGATGTTAAATTGGTTTTTCCGGTCACGGGACACTCTTACATCCCCCCAACAGAGTCTTTGGTCAAATTGAAAAAAAAAAACTATGAAAAAAAGAAACTGTTTTGGATCCGTAAGAGATAATCGATATTACTGCTGATTTTGCTACTGTTATTCGACTGAGTGAAGCTGTTACTGTGTATTGAAAAAAAAAAAAAAACTATGAAAAAAAGAAACTGTTTTGGATCCGCAAGAGATAATCGATATTACTGCTGATTTTGCTACTGTTATTCGACTGAGTGAAGCTGTTACTGTGTATGACTTCAAAGTTTGCAACAAAGGACCCTGCCGTTCTGCTAATCAGCTACATTTTCGAATTTCTCAATGTAAACGAATTTTTCTTAGAAGATCGTTAAGCGGTAACAGTAATGTTTTAGCTCGCGGTGAATATTATTATGGTTTCGAAAGTGGCGATTACAAGTCTATGTTTGCAAAAAAATTCAATGCTACGGATTACAATGTGATCCAGGTACCGGAAGCAAATCAAGTGAAACCGGATAAAATAAAAGACGTCGTTAATCTGTTGGAAAAACATTTCGGAGAAGACTGGGCATCGTTGGAAAGTTTAAGATTCTACAGGCATGTCATCTGTATTGAAAATGATGTAGAAATGAATGAAGATGAACCGAATGAAGCAGAAGAGGAGATTTGTGAACCAAGAGACAGTGATTTCGTTGAACAGTTGATCGTTTAATTCGATGATATTCGTTAGCCTTATTTTATATTCGTAATCTTATTTTTTTATATTTTTTTTATCGCCTTATTGGTAAATTTTCGGTCATTTCTGCTTATGCATTACTATTTTCAGATAAAAGTAATTTTTGATTGGTATTTTGTTGCATTTTGTGTTCGTATGGCTTTTCAGATGAAACTGTTCACATTTCCGCTCAATTATTCAAGTTTTTAGCCCAGAAAATACGACTTTTGAAGAATTTCGAATCAAAAAAGGAATTCTCCAAAATGGTTTTCCACAGCTACACTCCTGACGAGAGTAAAAAAAAAAGTAGTTGATTGCTGACTACTACCGCCATCTATTAGACATATTACGAGGTGAAACCATGCATTCGCGAAGGCGTTATCAATTTTTCATGTTTTTATCGAAATTAGGTCTGATGGATAGTTGCTTGTTTGTCTCACTACCCCTCAATTGTTTACACTAAATCTTTATACAATTCTCTAAGCGCATACATGATGTTTTTTGAATTTGGTCACTGATATTTGTTTTTTTTCTTATATTACATATACTTATTCAAATTTCATGAAGAAATTGATAATTTTGAGAAGTTTGCATTGTTTGTTATCCTATAATAACGCATATTTCAATTATCGTTTAAAACTTACAATTACCGCTTCATCACCTCCTTAATTCCAAATTTTTTTAAGATATGAATGAATACTAGCATCATCGTTACTCTGGGTAAACAGCAACTGTTAACAAGCACGAAGATGAATAATAAAATGCGATGAAATAATTACACGCCTGAATGGCATACGTAAATGTCATGTATCAAGAAACATGGCAATATTACCGTTGAATGTGCGGGTGTACATAAGTGACCGTCATCTACACACAGAAGTCTAGTGTATCATCAGTGTATCACTATCGTCATATAAATTTTCATACGTCATACATACATCCTGAAAATGAATGATGAAAATTTAAATATACATTTTCATCATATGCTGAAGAAATTGAAAATTATTAACTGAGAGACATAACTATTTGTGTATTTGAAATGAGTAATAATTTAAAACTTACTACTGTAGGGTGATTGCTTTCAAATTAGTAAGAGCACAATCGACGATATTATTGATAAAAAACAATCGGCATCATTTACTCTGGTAATCAGTATAACTATTAACAATAGTTAAAAATAAGACTTTTTACATGCGATGAAATAATAACTCATTATACATAACTGCTATAATATACAAACGTCTTAACCCACAAGGAAAAAAGACAAAATTATTATTTTATATACATACGCGTTCGTCATCCATTTCGATGTATATCACGAAAATCTACTTTGTTGATGCAACCACGTCCATCTCCACGCTGCATCCGTGTTTCCTAAACAGAAATTAATGAATAAGGCGACTCATTCAACAAGTACACATTTCTGTCACATACTGAATGAATTCATTCGGATATCCACGAATGTGCTACATATATTTCAATAAACTAACTCTAGTGATTTATGCAACATTCACCATGGATTCTTCTTCATGATAACAAGATAAATTTAGCGTCGATTCTAATATGGGCAACGAAATTTCTCAAATTTAACATGATTTATATTCCGGTCAAAGGTGTACATTAAGAATTCGTCAACACAATTATTTAAGGAAAACATAAAGATTTAATGTACCACGAATAAATGCACACAAAGTTCGAAGTATTGTTGATACAAAAAACCAAGGACTCCATGACAAAAACACATATAAACAATGAAGCGTGAAGCAGAATCAACTAAAATTATTGCATTTCTTCCACATTTATTTTTCTCTTTTTATTATTTTGGAGGGAAATATGACGAGCGGATCGCCAGCACCAAAGAGCCACCAATAAAATTCACGCATTTTATGCACCAATGAAATGCGTGTACCTATTGTTATTTGACAAATGAGCCAAATTTCTTGAACTTATAAAAATTTAATATTTATGTGTCACTGAAACTCTGAAACTTCGGACGGTGGAAAAAATAATAAATAAATTAAACCTAACCAAACCCAACTTTGAGGTAAGGAACGTATCTAAGTCTGAAAGTTCCAAGTCTGAAGGTTCGAACGGTGGAAAAAATAATAAATAAATTAAACCTAATCAAACCCAACTTTGAGGTAAGGAACATAAGTCTGAAAGTTCCAAGTCTGAAGGTTCGAACGGTGGAAAAAATAATAAATAAATTAAACCTAACCAAACCCAACTTTGAGGTAAGGAATGTACGTCTGAAAGTTCCAAGTCTGAAGGTTCGAAGGGTGAAATAATAATGCAAAAATTGTAGTAATAAAATATTAAAAAAAAACTGACGAAAAAGTTAAAAAAAAACCTTGACCCGAAAAAACGGTAAAAAAATCACAGGGTTGAGGAAAGATTCAATCCCGCACCCTTCACTTCAATAGCCCACGGCCGTATCCACTCCACCACTGGTGACTCAGGCAAGGTTCGTCAACAAATCCGTATACATACGCATTGCACGAGAAATACACAAGGGTATATAAACGTTAAATAGTATAAAATAGAAATGATAATTGGCTCCTCAGTTTTTGGTGCTAGGTTTAGGCTCTAGTTATTGAACTGTCTGTCCAATATAGCTTGAGACTTTTTGACAGCGCAAAGTTAGGCAAAAAGCGCGACAATTTTCATGATTTCATTACTACCCAAAATGTGTTCAAATTGAGAATGCTGATCGAATCGTCGAAATAGTAAAGCACAAAAAAATTCTGTGAATATGTTTCCTGCTAACTTCACGGACGTTAACTATAATACCTGGATATTTGGTTGCGTGTAAATAAAACGGTTCTTAAATAGAAATATAAGCCACGCCCACCGCAACGTTGCTTTAAACAGTATTAAAATTCAAAATTACAAGCCACCACCACCGCAACGTTTTGCGATCAGCCAAATATCCAGATATTATAGTTAACGTCCGTGGCTAACTTCGATGAGCTAATAGGTAATAACATATTTACCTACTTTGTAATACAATCCACATTTTGAGTAACCATGTATGAATTGTTGCCTAACTTTGCGCTGTCAAAAAGTCTCAAGCAGAGACCGGAAGCCAGCCGAAAGCTGAAAGCCGAAAAGCCGAAAGCCGGTCATTTTTGAGGCTTTTGGAAAGCTGAAAGCTAGCTCAGCTTTATAATTCAGCAGCCAAAAGCTTTATTTTTTTGGCTTTCTAACAGCTTTTTTCAAAAATTAAAGTCCAGTAAAAAAACTAAAAAGTAAAAACATAGTAAAAACGTAAAATTCTATTCGCGTCATGCTGTCATGCCAAAATAAAATTATCAAATTACATTCAATTTTCTCGAGTTAAAATCCAAAAAAGATTGATTTTTCTAGTGAGATTTTTCTATATTTTTTCCCTCCAACTGCAATTAGACGTGCTTAGGTGGATAAAAGTGGAAAGCCGAAAGCTGAAAGCCGAAAGCTGATAGCTGAAAGCCGAAAAAAGCCGTATTTTCCTCCAGCCAAAAGCTAGCCCAATCAGCCATATAATTTCAAAAGCCAAAAGCTAAAAGCTCCAGCTTTATAATTTCTATCACTAGCTAAAAGCCAAAAGCCCAGCTTTATCTTTCGGCTTCCAGTCTCTGGTCTCAAGCTATATTGGACACAGTATAATCTCCATCGCGCTAGTTTCTCAAAATTTAGAAGATAGCATCATACATTTTGAAATGGTCTTTTACCTCCGTTCCTAATTAATTATATTATTAAATTAATTGAAAATATAAATAAACCCATAATTTTCTGTTATAATGTTAACTTCAAAATTACATGAATGAGTTTATGAACATTCTTGCGCTGGTGTAAGTAATTAATTGCGCGCACAGTATATATGTAACATTAACATTATGAATTAAATGTTGAATTTATTTAAGTGAATTAATCTATAAAAAAAAAAAACAAGTAATATAGCATATACCAAATTAACAATTAAAGAAAGAAAGAAATTATCACATTCACATCTAAAGCAATTATTTTGAAAACATTAAGGTGGTGCTTCGGAAAATAAGTAGGTAAATGTGATAAAATTGATTTTAAAATAAAGAAATGAAAAAATTGGAAAAATAAATGCTTAATCTGTTGAAACGAAGTCTCTAAAATAATATATTATAATTTTAAATCATTTAGTTGCGTTACTTTTGAGAAAAATACTGCAAATGAAAATTATATCCTATTTTCATTTGCAGTATTTTTCTCAAAAGTAACGCAACTAAATGATTTAAAATTATAATATATTATTTTAGAGACTTTGTTTCAACCGATTAAGCATTTATTTTTCCAATTTTTTCATTTTTTTTATTAAAAAAACAACTTTTTCGCATTTACCAACTTATTTTCCGAAGCACCGCCTTAAGCAGTGAAGGTTGAAAGATATTCTGATAGGGATTACAATAAACTGGTAAAAAACAACGAAATAACAGTACACGCATTTCATTGGTGCGTAGAATGCGTAAATTTTATTGGTGGCTCTTTGGTGCTGGCGATCCGTTCGTGAAATACGAAGTTATCACTATGTCTTATCAGTACAAGCAACAAGAGGCTATATTCAAATGATTAGAGAGGGATTTTGTTTCGTTTGCAGAATCTACAATTAGTTCCAAGTAGGTCTGAAAGTTCGAACAGAGTATTTATAATGATTGGTCTAGGTTCTAATTGGTCATACGTCATGCCTGTAACAACCAATCAGCAAGTTGGAATGTGATAAATTTACCTCGACGAACTCATAAAATAAAAACACAAATCAGCTGATGATTCAAATCACAAACGAATTTTAGTCGTTCACTGAAAACTGAACGATATTATTTAGGAAGGTAGGAATGAAACTACCTACATTTTATCACATTCTAGCGTTATGATTGGTCATTACGCACGTAACATATGACCAATTAGAACCTAGACCAGTTATTATAAATACTCTACAGTGGAAAAAATAATGAATAAATTAAACCCAACCAAACCCAACTTTGAGGTAAGGAACGTAAGTCTGTAAGTTCCAAGTGTGAATAAAGTTCGAACGGTGAAAAAATATAAATGTTCTCTTTTTCTTTATTTCATGCATGGTAATCCTACTTAATTTGAACTGGGAAAAGTTTGAAGTTGACAACTTTTTTTTTTGAAAAATTATTAAGATTTTTTTTTAACATAATATTTTTCAATAATAGTTGAAGGAATGTAACAATAAAAAGTTCTTCATAAAATTCAAGTATTGAATGATTACTTCACCCTTTTTACCACTGTGACAATTGAAGTCAACATTACAATCCACGGAGAAAAGTCTAATAAACAAAAATGATGGATATCGCTATGACACTTTTTTGCTAATTTTTACTTGGGAATTAATATGCCAGTGACAATAAATATCATAAATCAAAATTAGGTAAATACTTTTAGAAATGTATAAAAACAAAGATGTTTTCATTCTAAAAAACAACAGAAAAACAAAACCTTGTGAAAATACAATACGTTCTCTTACTATTTTCTCTAGAAAAAAAAGAATTTTACATTTTACATATACTGAATGAATTTTGATAAAGTTGTTGGTTTTTATTTTATTTTTAAGGATCGAAATTTCATTTTTGAAAATTGAGGGGGAAAAAATTCAGCATTACGATTTTTTTTCACGATAAGAAAGCGAACAAGAGTAGAAGAATTGGGTATTTTTTGGTGCTCATCAGGTTTCCTCTGCAATAAAAAAAGTATAGGTATAAAGAATGAAAAAATTACCAACATTTCCGAAGAACGAAGATAGCACCAATCGACGAGTATTTTCGTCCAGTCACCAGTTCGGTAGTTCCTCAGGTATAATTGTATGGTCGAAGCGAATTTACCAAGCATTAAAACAACATTTTTCCAAACAAACGTTTCAATTCTGGGAAAATCCAGCACCAACCAGCATTACGTCACAATTCATCTCATAACTGGTTCGAACCACTTCTCTTACGGATAACATTCGTGTTACAAAATAAGCAAAAAAAAATCGTTGGTAGATTTCGTTTATCAATATTAAATCTCAAACGATGAGGCTCACACGTTATAATAATAGCTCGCATCATAATGACCTTAATTATTCGGAAGTCTCCATTAATACAAAGGAGTTAATTCACCAACCCACCCTTTTATAAGAACCAGCACATGGACAATTAATGTATTCAATAAAAATGAATATTATTCCGTCGCAAAAAGAATCAACGTATTCAACTCGAGTACACACACCGCCCTATTATTTCATAAATAAGTTGAAAATCTCCATCATACAACTGCTAGGTTGATTACCATCCGAGTCGTGAATAATTCAAGGTCTCTGTATTATTGAACATCGAACCGAGTACGTACACCAACATTTTCTCCGTGTTTATGCCATAGCGAGTACTTTAATCATCCTACGTAATTAAAAGGAAACAAAGAAATAGAATTTTTTACCCTATATTAAACAGCATCGATAACACAAAAATAAAAATCCAAAGTATTAGTTATCAGATTCATACACATCAAATTAACACGTCGTTTAATCATAATAAAAATTGCACGTAAAAATATAGGTAATACACCTGATGCGAATTAATCGAAAACAAATAAACAAAAATTAATAGAAACTGTTATGACCATGCTCGTCAGTTATGACCTTAGTTACGATTTTTTTATATTCATTCGAGTATTTCAGGGTCGTCTATATTTTACAAAATGTGATATATGAGACAAATGCTCATTTGTATGTTTTTAACCCTTTCAGAGTGAAGAATAATATGAGAACGATCTAATAATGCACAACAATTTAAATTATTTAATTCCACAACAAATGAGTCACAACATATCAATTCAATGACGTGTTTTGGCTTCGTGTACTCTGATTTCGAGATTCGGCCTGAACTTAGAAGTAAAAAAAACCACCGGTTTCCCCACAATGGAATAGAGCAGTGATCAACTGCAAAAAATTACCATCATATAGTTTTCCAAACTGAAGTTTAGCACACACTTGCAAATGAATTCGTTCAATGAACCAATGGAATACAAATTACAACCTATAAAAATTTTGGATTGGGGTGATGATAAGCTCTAAACTCATCGAAGATGGGAAAATAAGTTTCTAAATGAATTCAAAGGCGCAAATTATACAAAAATGATAAATCAAACTCATACATTTCTCATATTTTCTGAGACTTATAAAAAATTTAAGCTCGCTGATACCATACCCCCCCCTCTTTAATGGCCAATATATTTCAGAACTTTTGATTCCTATGGATTTAAGAATTCAAAATACAAATTACCTTGAGAAGTTGTTTTTGTAAATGTTGCCTCTCTGGTGATCCCAAAAAAACGGTCCCTGAAGGTGAAAAAATTACCTCAAAAAAAAGTTGTAGTTGAAACACAAAATCTCGTACATTATATTATGTCTTTTTAAAAACATAATATAATATACGAGATTTTGTGTTTCAACCATAATTTTTTTTTAGAAACAATTTATTTCGTTTTTATTCTTTTTTTTTTTTCGTAAAAAAATTATTTCACTGTTACATTCCGCGCATTTAAATTCCTACAAAAAGATACAACACGAAACACTTCAACACATGCCTTCTTAAAAATTCCTCAAAAATATAGGGAAATCATACCCAGTTTTGGCAAAACCCCAGTTATTTCTTACAGGTTGGATGGGTTGGTGGTACGTGTAGTTGGTTGAGGGTAGAACAATAGTTTCGTTGATTAAATTATATTTTGAAATAGAAGAGATTTTTTGAAAGAACACTACACAAGATTTTTAGCATCATACTTTGTTGATGGAGGGGTGAGTTGGCGAGTTTTATATCTTCTTACCACAGTAAATTTAAAAGCTATACATGCTACTGTACGTACCCATCATCCTTTCCCCTTCCCCTCCTACTACAATAGAGTTTACTTCTATTTCAAAAATATTGCAAAAAGAGGGACAGTAACATGAAATATTTATTAATATTTTTTCTATTTTTTTTAAAATTTAGTTGAAGCACTTTTTTAGTCGTGACAGGTGAGCCTTCTATAGTGGAAGTTGAACTTATATTTTTAACAATTTTATACAACTACTGAAATTCCTTTCGAATGCATTATTAACCCATGAAAAACATTGTTTACTATATGCATATATTCATACACACCCTTAAAAATGGCTATATTTTTCAAAAATCTAAAAATGCCCCTCCTCCTAACGGGTCTGAAAAAGGTCGTAAAAATCAAAGGACATGAGGTCAAAAATCATCATAATTTGGTTGAATTGATATGGAACGACCCAATTTCTGATCATATGCGCGATGAAAATTTTTATCGAAATCAATTCGTAAGAAATAAATTCCATATTCTTTCCACTTAAATAAAATAAATAAAAAAAGTCTCGAATAAATCCCAAAAATTCAGTAGCAGTTCAATCGTCAATTTTACCAAGTTCACTTCATAATGAGCATGTTATATAGGAAAATAATTACAGAAACATACATAGTACACATACTATATAATGACTCGAAAAATACTAAAGGTAAATATGCAAGATTAAAAACATTTGCTAATTATTTGTACATCAATTTATACAAATTCGCTATATTCGAACTAAAAAGGAATAACGTATCAGTTCTTTTAATACTACTGAGCAAACATACTATACAAACAAATAAAACGAGAAAAAATTTTAGGTGACTGATTAAATAATCAAAACGAACACTGTCTCGTAAAACTTCATATGAGTTCGTACATAAATATCGAAAATAAAAATAATAAAACAATAATAACGCGCAGATCAGCGCAAAACTACCAGGTGATTGTCATGGCAAGGTTCGAACAAAAGAAATAAACGAAAAACCAATATTATACACACAGTGTAATTGTATTAGGCTTAACGAAATCGTAAAAAAAAAATACAATAATTTAAAACGTAATAAAATTATTTGTGTAACAAATTCGGTAAAACTGTAAACGCGGCAATATCTATTTAATAAAAAAAAAAAAAATACACGATATAACATTATCACATATAAATATTGCAAACGCGTTTAATTCTAATCGCACGACGTAATTACAAAAACGAAAAAACAAAGAATAAGGTAAAGTAAAAAAGAAAAAAAAATGAGTACATAAAAAAATGTATAAGAAATAAAATTAAAAAACCACATATTCGAAGGGCACACCCAAAATACATAGATGACTTTAAATGATAAATTTTGATTACATTCATCTAATTTTCTTTTTATTTTGTTTACTCAACTTCTTCCTTTTTAATATCATACCGTACAATATATCTAACCCTTCTTGCAGGCCTTCTCCGGTAATCGCGCAGGCCGCTTGAATATGCCATAAATGGCTCGTACTACCCGAGCCGGTGATCTCGTGTAATCCTAATAATTTTTCTAATTCTTTTGAATCTTTGGCTCCCGGTAAATCTTGTTTATTAGCTAAGACTAGAATAGGTACGCCAGAGTTATCGGGCGATTTGGCGGTTTTCAGAAGCTCCATTTTGGCTTCTTCCATGCGTTCCATGTCCACGCTATCGACCACGAACACGATACCGTCCGTGCACCTAGTATAGCTCTTCCACAGCGGTCGTAGTTTTTCTTGGCCGCCGACATCCCACATCAGAAAATTTATACCCTTCGAGCGGCCTATAGTGCCTTTGATCTTTTCGCAGTTGAAACCGATAGTAGGTACGGTGTTTAAGTATTGGTCGAATTTTAATCTGTACAATGCGGTTGTCTTGCCGGCGCTGTCCAATCCCAACATGACGATATGTAGCGTGCCCTGGCCGGTGGGCAGTGCGTCTAGTAACGACGAATTTTTCCCCATCGTTGCTCCCATTTCACTCTACCCAGCATACCACCTGCGTAACAGAAATACAAGACAGTGTTGAAAAGTTGAGAAAAATACGCCCGAGTAAACAATACCGCGTATATTTTCGGCCGTAAAAATAATACGTATACGCGTACGCCAGACGTTAAATTAGCAGTTATTTAAACCGTATACTATGGGGTCGTTTAATTGCAACTTATATTTTTATTCCCCATTAATAGATCTTAATTGCCGGCGTGTTTTTTTTTCCATTCCTTCGTACCAACGTAAACATTACGAACGAAAAGCAGAAGGGCGGAAATAAGCGTTTGGAATGGGTTTTCTTCGGTATCGTATATCATTAAATCATATATTAGCTTTGAAAAAGGGTAATTTCGTTCATTTTTAGTTATCGAATTCTTCGTCTTTGCAAGCACGAGACAAATTTATATTAGACGGTATCAAATGAAGTACTACGCACCTCACGCCGTACGCGTTTCCTATGCGTAATCCTAACACGTGAGAAAATGGCATCGTGATTGGAATCATCAAGTATACCTTTTTCTGACATGGCGCTTTGTATGTACTTGGCTAACTAACGAATATTTTTCAAACAAATTTTAAATGCGTGCGCATCGTTAGAAGCCCCCTTTCCAGCAAAATTTCAACTGTCTCGCTGTGCTAGTGCCATTTTTAATTTATTTACAATTCATTGTTAACCATGTCAATACTCAATTCGGGCCGGGCATCCAAAGAATTGGCCTCTAGCGGATTACAGTGGAACCTCTGAAAAGGTGAAAATGAGTAAAATTTAACATCGATTTAAATAAAGGCGATCTCGTTTTTCCAATTTTACGAAAAAATAAGGGCATTCAGAGGAAAATTCATAATAATTTTTTTTTTAGACAACAAAATTTCCTTTCCAAAGATATAAACATTGTTATACTTTCATCCCCGATAGCAATAGAAATTAATTATTTATTGTAGTATCTATCATTTAAAGTAAACTAGTCGCTTATCACTTGACACTTGTTCAGCAATCAGTCTGTTGGGGTGATGTTTAAGTGAATTGTGTAATGAAGATTTTTTATTCAGTATTCAAATATTATCGTTATTTGCTATACGGAGTATTGTCCCACTGTGATGATTCATTTTTTCAAATTTTTATGGCTACTGGCGATGAAAACATAATAATATTTTCATCATTGAATAGGAAATTTTATCGTCTAAAAATTAAGCTGTGGTGAGTTTTTCTTTAAACTTTACAGTTTTATCAAAAAATTAAAAAAAAAACGAAAACGCGTCTATTTAAACCAATGTTAAATTTTGATCAGTTTCACCTTTTCAAGTGAAACGACACTAGCGCACCACACTCGCGCCCGAGTTCAATACCATTAACATTAAGTGAAAATTCCTATATGACATTAAATATATGTAAAAAAAAAAAATCATAATAATTAAAACATTAAATCAATACGAAATCACATTGTAAATCCACGGATAACTAAAAAATTAATATAAATCTTCTTCTAATAGTCTACTTCATATTCCATAATATTCTTTTAACGCTTAATAAGAAAAAATTTTTTCTTGATTTAACAACAGGCATAGCTTCAACATTCTGATTATTTGAATTTATACGTATAACTGGAAAACTATAAGAGATAGAAGGGTACTGTAAGCTGGGTAAATGTTCTGAATTTTTCGCTCTTTCGATTAAGATATCAACCAACCTCGTAGCTTTATTAGTTTTTAAAATAAATCCAAAAAATCAAAAAAATTGCCATAAAATTGGAATTTTTATGGTCCCGAATGATCAAAAAATAATTTCAATGCTTGATGACATATCCAGAGGTGAGAAGACACTCATTAAAAAAAAAAAATCATCAAAATCAGTCCATTGGGAGGGTCTAGCGAACTGTCCTAAGGTTTTCTTCAAAATTCTTTCAATATATAAGATGTACTTGAAGAGATTTTTTCAACTCTCAGAGTAAATCCGACGCATTTACACGAGAAACACGCACTTTGAAGAATCTCACGTGAAAGTTGGGGATGGCAGAGGGAGTTGAGCCAAATCTCATGAAATCTCACAGGGAAGGGAGTGGGTCAAAAAATCTTCAAACTCACCTCACGTAATTAATGGACGCCCCCTAATGAAAAAATGTCGAATTTTCAGTCACTCTCTTTAAAATTTTGAGCAAAGTAAATCCTTCTTTTCCAAATTCCAATATTACCTAAAGTATTATTTTTATCCCCAGTAATCATATGATCACGTATTTACCAAGCTGAACTATTCGAGATGCGTCAAGTGTTCATGAAGTTTACATAAAGTTTCCACCATCTGCAATTTCGGATTCCTCTTGACCCAAATTAAAGGGGCTATATTCTAGTCACACCCATAGGTGAAATTTTAGGTGTATTTTGAGGCAAGGAGGGGGGAGTAATCATTCGAAAAATGCTATCATATCTCGATATCAACTTGGACAAGTAAAACTAGCTATAATTTTTATTGAGAACGATATTTTACTCATCTAACGCAGTTCAGAAGGATTTGAAGTTCACATTTCCCGCTTTTGTAACAATTTTCAAAAACTTACCCGCCCCCGCCTCAACAAAATACAAGTACAAGATCCTTCCAAAATGAGTTGAATGAGTGGAATATCGTTCCAATAAAGGGTCTAGCAAATTCTAACCACTAAAACTGTAATACATCCCTCCCCTCCCCATCAAAATATTCGTACGGCGCACAGTGGGCTAAACCACGATTCTAGCACGACAAAAGTCGAATTGCCTTTGGGGGGGGATACGTAATTATATGTTTTTTGGGTCACTGATTTCGAATTTCACATTAGTATTTCGATTCGACGCCCAACAAGGGCTCCACTTCCATAAAAGGGTCGTTCGAGGTCTAAATGTATTTTTATTAAACAACGTATCGAAACAAGTACATGTTTTTCGAGTCTCTTAACCACTAGCTAATGCTAATAACTCCCTCCCCTAGCTCTATAGAACAAATGAAGGCAAAATGATGTTATTTAAGAATTCTTTTAAAAGGTTCAAAAATAACAACTAATGGGGTGGGGGGGAGTTGATGAAATCATAAAATTTCGAAAATGCTTTTTTCATCAACCTACAGTATAAATAGGACATTACATATTTTGTACGATATAAGGGATAGGTGGTGTAAAAAATTGAAAAAAACAACATTTTTCAGCATAAAATTCTATATTTTTAGTACAAAATATGCTTCAAATCTTACAGTGGCGCATGATGGCAGCTATTGAAATATACCAAAGTTGATTAAGAAGAATTTACTTGGCACAAATCGGCCCCTTTTTTTGTAGGCAAGAAAAACTAGCAAAAAAACCTCAAAAAGTTCAGTGTTTTGAAAAAAATCCCACTTAAAATTGGTTTCTTTAAAAAAATCCACGCATAGCAAAGTCTTCAGCATAAATAGTGTATTTTCTATGAAAAAATTCATCCGGGCTCTGACTATATTTTTCATTCTTGTATGCTACATAACAAGCGGCTGTTTGGTATCAAACGCAAAAAACTGAAAAAAAAACTCGAGGTAGTCCTACTTCACGCTTTCGCATGGTCGCTACAATGAAAAAAATGTTCTTTAGGCTTTCATTCTAAACGAAGGAAGGATAAAAAAACGATTCTATATATTTTTATCGACGAAATCGAACTTCGGTTTTTCAACTTCTGTGGTGCTAGAATCGCGGTTTGGCCCACTGTGCGGCTGTAAAATCCAAAATCTTTCAAAAATGGATTAGATAAATGAAATGGCATCGTAATAAAGAATGTAGCAAGTTTCAGCTACCGAAGTTGACATCCACCCAAGGTATAGCATTTTTCGTGAAATTAACTCCCCTCCAACATCGAGAAACATGTACGCATATGTGAATTTCCAAATCCTTCGAAAATGGATTAAATCAGTGAAATATCTTCATAATAAAAAGTCTTGCTCGTTCTATATACTAAACTCGCTCTTCATCTGAATGACAGCTTATTTAAAAAAACTGCCCCTTACCCCTTTACCTAAAATACCTGCGCAGAGTGTGATGTGATAAGTTTCAAAATGGATCGAAAATACATTACTTGGAATAAGCATTGCGAAGGTAAATAAATTAATTATTTTTTCATTTCTGGCATTTTTCGCAAGAAAAGAGGCCCCACCCCACGAGGTCGTTTTCATGGTATCTTTGGGTATTAGAGTTTTTTCTGATGAGAATATTTTTATTTTCCTCTATTTTGTACTAAATTTTGTATTTCACAATTTTACCTTGTTTTCGAAATTTTCAACTCCTCTACCGTCCCACCATATTTACTTTTGTAGTTGCAATTTTTGGGGTGTGCTTTCTAGGTGATGTTTCCACATCAAACTTTGTCCTGTCGAAAGGCTACCTTGTAAGATTGTTCAATTACTTATTCATTTTTTTGCTCAACTGAATTTTAATAAAACCTACAGTCAATTTGGATAGAGGGGGAGAATTTAATAATCATTCAATATTAAAAATTTAAATCAAAAAATTAATGTTCTTTTAGAAATTTTTTTTTCAACAATAATATAAATAAAAATAAAAATAAATAAAATTGTTATTAAAGATCCTAAGGAAGAAATATTATCTCGTATAATAAAATAATCTGAATATATAATATATCGTCGAGGCATAGTTGGAGTAACAATTCATTTTTTCCAACATTACTTTTTAATTCTCAACACTTGGAGTGTTTTTCTTCTAATGAACTATCAAACTAGAAAAACTATACTTCAGAAATATTCTTCCATATTTTAATACATTTCAATACCTCTAAAATTAAAGTGATTCGATTCACTAGAACGCTGTTCACAAGAACTCTCGATTTTCTGGTATTTCGGTCGTTTTCAATTATTATACATCGACAGACCGCATACAATGTAAGCCGGATTACCTCAGACCTCACACGTAGTATTATATACTTAATCACCACTGTTACCAGCACGTTATACGTATTATAGGTACTCTTGATTACCACAAAAACACAGATACATAAAAGGAGCGAAAAAAATCTATTACAAGATAAGCAATCCTAGTTCTGGTCGCGTTTACCTTTTTCTGACAAATATATATTTAGAACGCGACCGCTATATTTACGACCAGTCAACGCTTGCTACGCGCAATTACTGGATTAAAAAAAATTTCGATTGACACCGATCATTCGACAACGTGAATTTTTTCACTATCGACCAATATTTTCAAGCGACGAGAAAAAACCTAGTGCGACCGTATAAAATGTAAATTACGATATTCCGTATTTCCAAAACAGAAGGCGCCAAAATAAGGCAAAATTTCAATACGTCGTATTCGCAAAACGTCGCGTGCTTTCAGCGACGTATTTCCTGAATTAACATTTTCACATTATTCTAATTTCAAAACGTTACTTAATGAAAAAATTCAATTTCGATAATCGAAAATTTCAAAAACACGCCCCACCTCTCCCATCTTATTCGCGTTTAATGGTCGAACACACGCAAATGAATTTAATTCCTTGGGCTGCGTATAAAAAAAGTAATAAAAAAGTTAATAAAAAGCTTCGCCGAAACGAGTATTAGAAATACGCGATTTCAACAACGAAAGAATAAAACCAGTCGTATTCTAAATTACTACATTCTTGACGAAAGTAAAACTAGAAGCTATTCGGTTATTCCAATTTTCAGCCGAGTCGAATAAAAAGTTTTCGACGTGAAAATTAAAATTTCTCAATTTCAAAGTTCGTCAAATTCGCGCTCTCTATCATGCGCCAACGTAACGCTGTCGAAAACAGTCCATCGAAATTCTGGTCACTACGACTCCGAGTTTTCGACCCGGTCGACACTCGATACGGTGCATGGGCAGCGTAAACGATACTTCATAAACTCGCCGAGAAACCCGAGAATAAATCAAAGCGAAATCTCTCGAACAGGTGCGCAAGCGTGGGATCACCGAAAGGCAAAAACATCTATGTAGGAGTGAGGAAGCGCGTGGGTATATTATTTTACGTACTCGAAGATTCTCATTTAAATACTTTTCCAAATTTGTCCGCGAACATGATATTAAAACGATTTTATCGTCGGGTTTCCGTTCTCTGTACATTAATCAGGAATAAAAAAGAAGAAAAAAAAACTCAAAAGGATAACCATCTCGTCTAGAAGGCAGCTTTGTTTTTTCATTCGGTCCATTCAAGGCGCGATCAAGGTAATTAGGTGTTCGCGCCGTGTACTTTATTTTGCGGTAAAAATAAGTGAAAATAATCCAGATATCGGTGTTGTATTACGTATCGTCGACGCCGAGTAAAATAGTCGAGATTATCGGCCACAGAGGTGTTTATAATCTAGCACGTTGCGTTGCAACCACTCTTCTCGTGTTGGGTGTTACCTTATGCGCGAACCTTTAACCTTAATTACAACGGCGGAATTAAATTATGAGTAATTTTTGCGAAAACATAACACGCTTTTTAGCCTCCTCTCACTCGTGTTATTTCATCCCGCGAATAGCTAAAAACCGCTGTAACCGACGAGTCCTCCATCTCGACGCTCACCGTTTCTTCGTCGCTAGCTATCGATTTTGCTCGTCCAATTATGCGATTCACTCGCGAAATTAAATAATGTCGTGGTAACCGAATGTTACGCAGTGACTAACTATAATACCGGCGAATTTAAAATAACGAAAATATAAACAAGCGAATGTTTCGTTAACGGAGTATCGAAGGATAACGATGTGGTAAACACGTGATACGAAAATTAGGACTATCTACGAGTCTCGTAAATAAGAGAACACGTTCGTCAGTTCAAGGCCGAGGAAATTTTTCCAACATTTTTTTTGCTTATTTTCGAATCCTTCGATGGAAATCAAAATGCTTGCAATATCGCTATAAAAAATCCGAAGAAGTTGGAAATGAATAAATGAAAATTCTTCGAATTTTTCGTCACGAATGTCGCGAATGTTTGGAGACGAAAAAATAGATGAGGGGATTTCTTTTTCGAAGTAATCGTTTAATTTTAAAATTTTATATCGGCTTTTGAAGTATTGCGTAATAGTATGAGCCTCATTTAGTTTTTTTTTTTTTTTTTTTTTTTTTTAATAAAAGAGGCAGCAAAAAAGTAAACAATGAAAGAGCTCTAGACAACGCGAAGTGATTTCAGTCTATAAACTTACAATAAAAAATATGTTCAATGTTTTCAAAATTATGAAAATCGAAAAAAATTTTTTGGCAGTTTGAATTTATTTTGCGTTCAAAAAGTAACACTTTTTTATTGATAGTGAAAAAATTATATTCGTCAACATCATTGAATCTTGGAATTCTCAACTTCTCAAGGTTTCTTTGAAAAATCACCAAATCATGTATATTTTGAAAAAATGAATAATGAATAGGCACTTCCCAGATCACTTGTCTGATATGGGCTTAATTTCAGCTCTTTAGAAATCGAAAGATGAAATATTGCCAGTTTTAAAGTCACAGGGGTTCCCAAACATAAACTTTCACTGAGAAAAATGAATAATGATATACAGTGAGTTAACACACATGAGAGGACAATGTGACATTACCTTATTCTGGGAGCAATTACTTCAGTGCTGAGAAACAGTCCCTTTTTTTCGGTAAACATTCGTATTGTTCTAAAATTAACCCTTCATTGGTATCTTGGCAATAAAACGTGTTTAGTATCTTGGTGGTCGAAACGACCCCGAATTCCGTCTTTAGTTTCTTGATGGTCGAAACGACCCCAAATCCCGTCTATGATATTTTTACAGTTGAGAAGACTAGAAATCCCATCCAATATACCAGACGGGATATGGGGTCGTTTCGACCATCAAGATACTAAAGACGGGATTCGGGGTCGTTTCGACCACCAAGATACTACAGACGGGATTTGGGGTCTTTTCGCTCCGAAGATACTATACAAGGGTTAATCTCACAAAAAAAGGAAATATTCCTCAATGTTGAAAGAATCACTCCAAATTTGGTTTATTGTCACCATTTTCTCTCAATTATGGTAACTGTTGTTATAAATGTGAGAAAAGTTATCATATAATTTCTCTTAGTGTTATTGTCTAAACATGGAGGGGAAATTTTCGAATTTTTTATGAACATTTCTATACTTATACATATAATAAGACGATAAGAGTTGTAAGAGGCAACTTTTTGAATTTTTTTCCAAAAACAAAAAAAAATTATTTTTTGCTATTTTTGATCCAACCAACGTATGGATTTCTGGCAAATTTTTCCGTAAAATATCACTGCATTTGAAAAAAAAAATTACTTTGCCCCAGTACATATTTTCATTTCAATTCCTGTAACGAAAAATTTCCAATCAAAGGTTTTTAGCTGACGATAGCTATTACAGCCTACCTGATTTAAGAAGGAGGTTGCGGGAAGGTGGGGTCTTCACATCGTTACGTTTCAGAGCATCTGTAATCATATGGCAAATGTCCAACTTTTTGATAATGCTTATTTTTTGTAGCGTCGGAGGGTATTCATGACATTCGTTCAAAACTTGGTGAGATACTATTCTTGAAAATGCAAAAAAATATTTTTTTGTTTTTTCGATAAAATTCAAAATGCCGGATCATTCCAATTTCAAGGGGGGGAGGGGGGGGAGAATAAACAAATGACTCAAAATTTTCACCGATTAATCTACGTGAAATGGTTAAAAATTGTAAGTGCAGTTAGTTGAGAACCAAATGGATCCAAAATGGCTCACGGCCAACATCTGAGAAAGGCTTGAGGAGCCTTAAATACGTGAAAATTGAAAAAATATAACCTCATATGATTACTGCGAATAAAAATCGTTAGATCTCAAATTCACACTTGGACATGATGTTGGAGGAGGGGAGGAGGGGTTATTCTCAAAAGGTGAGGCTAAACGAAAGATCGAAAATTTTCGATTATGGTGTCAGATTATTGAATGAGCCCAACTGACTAACGTATTTCATTTTAGTCTCCTAAGTGAACATGGAAGAGAGTTGGAACAATAAAAAGCTTTTGGAGGGAAAATCATGACAAAAATTTCTGAAATTTCGCATATCTCCTCAACAAATTGACACCGAAAATGTCAAACTTTCTATGTGTGGTTAGTTAGGTACTCGAATTTGGAATAAAACAGATTAAAAACTCATTCAAAATGGTAAATGGTCAAAGTCTGAGGTAGACTTGAGAAACCACAGATTGAAATTTGAAAAATAAGAACTTTTGTGGCTCTTGTGGACAAAAAATACTACATATTTCAAATTAAATTTTTGGAGTTTTTTTGCGAGTGATAAAGTTAGGGGGTTAGGGTATAGCAGCTGTGGATTTTTAAAGTTTACTTGATAATATTATCTGCCAATGTAACCGAGTGCGAAAGCTTCAATAATACGGCATAGCTGCTCAACTTTTTATTAATTTATGTTTTACACCGAATAAACAGCACGTTAACGAAGGTACAAACCAATTAATTCAGAAAAAAAATACGAGATATTAAAACGTATTTTTCAATTCACAAAAATTTCAGAGAAGTTTCGAACTATTCGTTAAGCTCTAATAAATAATGTTTTCATCAGAACAGAAATTTCTAATGCTAACTGCAATATCATTATACTACACTTGGAAAAGAAGATTCTCCTTGAGCAACACGTAATAGGTAATATTTTAAAACATACGTATATCTTCTAAATTGTGATTCCTTTTGAATGGGTTTCTTAATAAGACTTTTAGAGTCACTCCGTGCCTGGCGTTAATAATCGTACACATGAGGTTCCACTATTTTCAACCATTCCAACACAAATGACATTCGAAAATAATTCAAGATACTAGATTACAATTCCCACGCGAGCTCCCATCGTAAAAAATTTCTTCATTATAAAATAAGCAACATGAAAACAATTCGTTTGAAAATTAGTTACACCCAAATACACCATACCCGAACATACGAATCATAAATATAATATTTATTTTTTCAATAATCGAAATAAAGCTAATCAAGTCGACTTTCATTTTAAAAATAAATATGCCACATAAACTTCCCAATAACGTTGATAAGGTGTCATTGAAGAAATAAAAAAACGTCTATTATAAGGAAATGCTTTCATACTTTACCATACAAGTTGATGCGGTGTTCGACAACTCGACGAGAAAATTTGCTTTTCGAAAAAAGGAAAGCGCACAAATATTTCGTTATGCAGCAGGTAATGGATTTTTTTTACTTTCAAAATAAATTTATTATTTTTATTTCTTTGTTCAACAGTACTCGAGCATCCGATAGATATTCAATGTTGAGATTAGGTATGTTGCTTGGTAAAAATAATTATAAAACTACAATCAAATTTTCCTAACTGATACGCATTAAGTACGAGTAAAAATAGTACATTAAACCTCCAATGAAATTATATTTTTGATTAGTATCTTCTTAATCTAATACCGACTACCATATCAGTAATTTTATAAGATATTCGATTTTCGCTATCGATCGTAACAGATAAAAAGAAAGCTCTCTTGCTAAATTAAAAATATTTTTCATCTAAGGAAAGCAAAAATAAGATGGAAAAAATTTACCGTCGTATCCACACATATATAAGTTGAACGTACCACTACCGTGTAGCTTAACGAGCTACGTGCTACGTGCACAGTATGTGGTGTTTATATAGTAGCTACAGCGTTGGTTAAACTTTTTACCTTTATTTTTAGGTCGCAAGTAACCTTCGTCAAGAGCCAGGTATACAGCTTCGAAACTAGAGATAAATAATTTTTATCTCTCTACCGTAATCATACGTAGCATATATCAGTTTAATTTCAAGTTTCTACCGTTTCTACCCGGAATCCGAAACTCCGATATTTTCCACTTGATAAAATACGAAACTCCGTGTTGGAGGAAAAATACCTAAAAAATGTAATCACTTATCGCGTCTCTTGCCATCAACGTCATCTCATTAGACGTAAGCATAATCACACTTATCAGCTGAAAAAGCGACTGGCGACGTGGAAATTCCGCGTTCGCTCGACGTCATGTTTTCGTTATATCAAAAGTCAAATGAGGGAGTCGAGTCGAAGTTCATTTTTTATCAGATGAATTTTTACTAATAACAATAGCTGTTATAATCTAACTGATTTAAGTAAAAGAGGGAGAGGGTTTTTTTATATCATCGCTTTTTTAACCTATTAGCATTATAATCGTATGGTAAACAGGAATGTCCAAGTGAAGTCAGCCCAAGTTTTGGAAATGTCACCATCTATGGCACTGAATAGAGCATAAACTTGTGCATCGAAAACAAAGTTCCCAGCTAATTCAGTCTAATCAGGTTTTTTTTCGGTATTTCCTTTAAAAAATAATAAAAATTACAAATAACCTGTGGTTTTCGATGCCAAATCTTACGCTCTATTCAAAGGTACAGTCACAACTTTGTTTCGAAAAGCGAAACTATATTTTAAATCATAATTTTTGATTATTTTTGCGTGTAAAAATGGAAAAAAATGGCGCTTACAATTTCACAAATCCGCTATAAACGTTTCAATAAAATCCAAAATTCTTCAGTATACAGGCATTGAGATACTCTTTTCAGTTTTTTAACTTCTATCTCGATTCGAATACTAGAAGTATTTTTTTTTAATTTTTAGGAAAAGTACAGATTGATCAACATTTTATCCCACCTTGCCCCTTCATCACAGACATCGACACTACGATCGATTCGACTATGGAACCTTGATTTACTAGTACTTTTCTATCACATTATACAAAGAATTTTCAAAAAAACAAGACATCACCTGAAATTGTTTTGTAATAATTGAAATTCGATTAATCGATTAATCAAATAATCGAAATTCGATTAATCGATTACTCAAATAATCGATTATTCCCAACACTAGCATGTAACACATGTATACGGAATTTATGGCAAATGCTGCCGACTAACCTGTGCCCGTGTGGTATGTATGGCTGGGTGTAGCGTTGAAGATTAACCCTAGAACACTACACATGTTAAAACTTGAAAATTGTTTTTAAATTATAATTTTGGGCGAAAGGTGTTTATCATTAGATAAAAGAAAATTAGTATTTGGTAAACAAATTCAAATAATTTCATTTTATGTGCTGAGAGTCAGAGGATTAATAAAAATTTAGTCCTACCAACAGTTGAAAAAAAAGTAACGTTTCAAAATGAAATTTTTTTGATCGATAAATTTAGTCTATTATAAGAAGTTTCCATGAGAATTTATTAGTAAGTTTCATTTTACAAAAATTGCACTGTAAAAAAAATATAAAATTTTTATTTAAAAAAAATCAAAAATAAAATTCGAAATTTTTGCTTTATTACCATCTGCATTCCTCACTCGCAGAAGAAATGAAACGCATATCACATTTTGTTCCTCAGGGGAAGAGCGTTTGGGCCTGAAAGCGGTTGTGTATTGGGATCTGAACAACCGCTTGAGCGCTAGTGTTCTAGTGAGGCTCTATGGGGCATGTATGATTTTATCAGTAGTTTCCACCAATCAGACCTTGGTTATAAATCACTTTAAACACGTAGCCAGCGAATTTTTCTAAATACACAAAGAAAATGAACGCAATTTATGATAAAAATTCTCATTGTTTACATTATACATGCCCCACACAGCCTCACTAGAGCATTTACACTTTTCGTCACTAGATGTCAGCCACTTTGCGTTCGGGTCTCAATTGCCTACGCTGCATGAAAAGGAACATGCCGGGTTTATTTTCACCCAGTATAACATTCTAGGGTTAAGGCTGAACCGTACTGCCGGATGCATTTTTTTCGATTTTTTTAGTCAAGTTTTTTTTCCAAGTTTTTTTTATGATTTTTTTTATTTCATTTTTACAATTTTTACAATATTACTTACATTTATTCCACCCTTCGAGCCTTTAGCCTTGGTATTTTCAGACCTACATTCCTTACCTCAAAGTTGGGGCTTCGACAATTAGCGTATCTGACAACCTCGCAATATGTGGTGCATTATTCGTATTAGCTCCTTTACAAACCTTTTATACCTGTTATTCAAAACAAGAATGCGCGCGCATTTCAAAACCGATTTCATTTTGATTTTAATATATAGAGAGATTATGAGTCAATTTTTCACCATAAAATCCTCAATAACTTTGGGGGGGGGGGGTAAGCAGTTCCGAATTTATAAATTTTGCGCTCCATGCACATCACCACGTCGCCCTACTCACCAATCCCTGTATGGATGTAAGCTTCAAGGAAATTCGAGCAAAAAAACATGTTTTGAAAAAGAAACTGGGTTATGATCTTGAATTGGCTATATCTCTTCACTAAGTGTATCTAGAAAATTAAAATTTCCTAGGAATCAAAATGAAAGATGAAGTAAAATTTGAGAAATCTATGAGAGGTTTGGAATGGCTGAAATTTAATGAGTACAGATTCATATGATCACTAAGGGGCACCAAGTGAAACACATCTCAAATCCAACATCCCCAGTGGTTTTAGATGGTGTGAGGTTTTACACCTTCAGTACTGAGCATGGAGTCAAAAGATAAACAACTAATATACAAATCTGCACACACCTCCATTAAATCTTCAACTTCACTTGTGGCACGACAGCTAGCAATTTTTTTTCTTCAATCAACGTAAAAAACAGCAAAAAAATTCGAACTCTGGTCTTTCTATCGTGTAAAACGAACCATACGTAAAACGTCAGGTTGATTTTCGTGCGAAGAATTCACGACACACGGAGAGGAGAAGGCGATGGCTAGCATCGCTATTGAAGTACCACATAGCAGTGTTTGTTTATACACATATTCTACGCGCTAGCGGTCAGCTCTCACCGTGAATAACGTAATCAACCTGATAATAAGTATTCACTTCAGTAATATATCTAATGTAACTTGGCGATTTAGGGCAAATGGATTCTACCGCGATCTCGGCTGGGTGTGGCTTCCTTTGAATTTTGTTCGCGCTCAATACGCATTCAACGATCTAGCGCGTGAACGTAGATAGGTACCTACGTAGGTATTTTCCTATTATATCGGCGCGGTTTTTTTTTTTTTACACACGTACGATATCATTGCGTTATTACAATAACCTTATAACCTGCTCGGCGCGTTAATTGTTCTCACGAATTGGCGAAAATAACTCAACGATGTTCAACTTACATAAACCGTTTACCGCGTTCCTAATTAATACGGGCGCATTGGGTTCGGGTGGGTAACTCGATATGAGGAAAAGGCGCGTACCCGCGATCAGCGTTTATTTCCAATATCTGCCATTAGGTTGCCGATGCACAGAACCGCATTCCGAATGTAGGACACGTGTTTACTCCAACTTTACGCGCTGTCTAATAAACCACTAACTTTTCTCCATTCGTCGGTCGGCTCGCATTTTTATCAAATACTAGTTTTCGAGTTTCTTTTTCGGCTCCGTTTCATCCATACGCGCGAGCCGGCTCGACGCTTTCTCGCGTACGCCAAATTTTTTATCGGCGCGTAAACTAGTTTTCGAATTGTATCAAAACTATCAAGTTTAAACTGCTAAATTACCGACGATAAATCATCGACACGACCGAACCGTATGAACGCGGAGAACAGGTGACAAACGCACAAGCCGGATCAAGGCACTTTATTACAGTTATTTTCATACCGATACCGTCATTAGCATCCGTCGAGTACCGTAGCGGTGAATGAATGCCGTGGTTATTAACCGCCAGATACTCCTGTGCGTAGGTAGCGCGAATATTTTCTAAATACTATGTCCAATGTCTACCAGTGAGGAAGTAAACCATATAGGCAAATTTTTCGCCAATTTTTATCCACGTTCTATACTCTAATTTCAAATTATTCTTTTCAGTGGATTAGCCGGAAATTTTTCTAGGGAGAAGGGGAGATGAAGTATGAAGAAAAGTCTTCGAGATAAATCTGAAGGGTGCCTCCTCTCCATTATACATAATATTTTACATTGCGACAACAACATTTTTTCACAATTTCAAAAGTATTCTTGGAGGTATTAAATTATTTAGTTTGTAAAAAAAAAACCAAGTACCTAATAGAAATTTGACTAAGCTAAAAATTTACAATGTATTTAATTTGCTGCCCAGGAAAAGATCTGATTCATCTCAGAAGTGAAAACTAATTTCCTAAGCTTGAAAAAATACATTATTGAGTACTACGCAAACCACAGATTTTTTGGCTCTTTCTAATACAGTGATACGAGGAAATGAACAATGAAGAATCATAATTTTTTTTCTAATTCCAAAAAAAAAAAAATGTAAGCAGCCATGCTGCATTAATGGAGCTGAGTTTTTAATTGGGGCTTGTTGAAGTTTTTTTTCGGGGTACCCCATTCTGCACTTACAGACTTACTCAGTGGTAGAAATTTATTTTGTGATATTGTTTACAGTTTGTCTTGTACCACAGACATAGGCGGTTGGGAGGGACAGGGAGAGACTTTTTACCTCTCAAATAACGTTTTTAACTTGTTCATGTGTACAGGCCACACACAGTAACAATTCTGAAACTTCCTGCCATCCCCCCCCCACCAAAAAAAAAACACTCGAATGTTAAATTTAGAATAAATGAGGTATTTCTTGCCATGAAATAATCATATGAATACGTAATTTTCAATTATAGCTTCTTGAGGCTCCTTAAATTATCCTCAAATTTTTACGCTCCGCCATTTTGGATTCATTTTGACCAAAATTCCAAAAGTCGTATTCTGGCCATAAACTAACCCTACATACAAAGTTTGAGCTTCTTAGGTCGATTTTGTGAAGAGATATAGAAGATTCATGAAATTTCCTGCAGCAATTTCTCCTGCGAAAGCCATTTTTTGCTCTAATTCCCCTCCAAATACACTTGGGAAACTAAAATCCGAACAAGATGGTCAATTAGACTCATTTTATTGCATGGCACCACGATAAAAAACTTTCGACATCTCATGTACGTACTCCCACCACATTTTAAGGTTGATAACCCTTTCTCCCCTCCAATATCACGTATAAATGTGAATTCGGGATATTGTATACATCGTATCTCCAATAATCGTATGAATTCATACTGATAACATTTTTACAAATTTGAGGCTTCTCAAGCTCTACTCAAATTTTGACCATTCGCCATTTTGATTCCATTTCGATTCAAACTTAAGAGGTCATATTTTAGTCACTAATTAACCTTACACACACAGTTTGACCTTTCTACATTGATTTGGTGAGGAAATATGGAAGATTCAAGAAATTTTTCAACTCAAAATTTTCTCAAAATCGGTTTTTGCTCCAACTCCTTTCTAAATGCACTTTGGGAGCTGAAATTTGGATATGTTAGTGTCCATGATTCACTCTTTTACATAAGATCAAGAACCAAAATTTTGAGCTATTTGCCCCTTCTCCAACCCCTCTCAAAATTTGAGTGATCCGCCATTTTGAGGCGTATCGAAAAAACAAAAGATGATTTTTTTTGCATTTTCAAGAATGGTCTCTCAACAACAAATTTTGAGCAATTTTCATGAATTCTTGCCGGCATTACATAGTTGGACATTTGCCAGATAATCGCAAACGGTCTACAACTCAAAGATTCGAAGACGCCCAACCTTCCCCTACCCCCTTCCAAATCAGGTACTCTGCAACAGGTACCGTCTTTATTAAAAACTCAGCTAATGAGTTTTTTGAAAATTTGAACTTCTCGATGCACGGAGTTGAAATCCTGATATTTTCAAAAACAACACAAGAAATTGGCTGTGAATTTTACTAAAATTCAGAATTTTTTTCAATCAATTCATGCGAAAATGAACTTTTTCCTGTTTTCGAGCGTTTCAGAAAATATTTGCTTCTTGATTTTCAATGATTTACGATATCAATACAGTGCCGCAACTGGACATGATAGTTCACCTAAAACATCTCACTTTCCAAAACTGGACAGCTACCCGGTAATCCGTTTCAACCACTTACTAATTACGTTCAATAAAGTCTAATACGGAAATATAGCATACATCGACTCGAACCAAGCGCAGAAAGGAGGTAACCTTGTGCCGCCTGCGCATTGGCCAAGTACGGCTATCCCATTTATATCTTTTAAATGAAACTCTTGTCCCTCATGCTCCACCTGCGACTCCCCAATCTCATTACAACATATCCTCATAGACTGTCTTATCTATAACCAATCATGTACCCAACTTTCTATACCACCTACATTACCAGAAATTTTAAACAACGAATACACAATAGTTAAGCATTTCTTCCCTCAAATCTCTGAATACTATCCTAAATTTAAAGAAAAAATAGTATTCCAGAGAATTTAAACATTTTTTCAGACTTTGAAGTGTTGATTTTATTTCGTCGGAGTATAATTTTCTTGTAGTCAATTCGAAGCCAGAAGAATTTTGTTTCATTTTGTATAGTTAAAGATGCTAGTACCGAAAAAAGCATCCTGGCTACGCCACACAACTGATTTCACTTAAGGGCAACAACTTTTCCAACATTAAACTCTAATTTGAATTTCTGTTTTACGTTCAAGTGGACAGTTTTTTTTTTCGTTCGCAGAGTTGCAACAAAAAGGAATAATTTACTCATTCTCTGGAATATCAAAAGGAAATAATTGCGAACCGTAAATACTTTCTTTCACACAGCCAAAACATGTTATAACAATCAATGCTCGTTATGCTATTCACGAAAGACCAAGGATTTTGTTGTGAATATTTGTAAATCACTATTTTACGAATTTTTATTCTCATTCGATATGCACTTGTGTACAAATACTATTTACACTTGAAAGATGTTTCCAATATTTTCTTGCGTTTCATCATTTCAAATGGTAAATATTTTCAATAGAGCTTTTTTCTTTCTATTGAGAATTATTGACCTGATTTAAGAAGGAAAGTCAGCAAAGAGTGGGGATTTTATATTTTTGTGTTTCAGATAATCTGGATCATATGGCAAATGTACAACTTTTTTGCATATACTTATTGCATAAATACATATACTTAGGTTTTTTCAGGGCATATGGATGAAAGCTCTGAGAGACTTTATGTGAAATACCGTAAAACTACTTTTTTTTATTCACCTCAAAATGAAGGCTCACTCAACTTTTGATGAGCATGAAGGAACGATAATAGCTCGAAATTTTTGTTCCAATTCTTATATAGAAGACTGAATCGGGGTGTAGGTTTTACAAACAGGTATTTTCTTGTATCGTATTTTGATAACAGGAAAAATTGAAACGTTTAAAAACGTCAAACTTTGTATATAGGATTCGGAGAACCAGAATATGACTTTTTAATTTTTAGGGAAAATGGATCGAAAATGGCGGATGGTCAAATTTTGAAGAAAGCTTGAAGAAACTCTACCTTAAACGTAATCCATCTCCTCATCGAATGCATCTCTTTCGATAGTCAACGACAAAACTCACAAATATCCAATATGTACAGTCAGAAACTTAAAAAAAGTCTAAAAATGAAAAAACAAGTACAAAAATGAAATAATACTCCTCATAAAAATAATGGTAAAAACGAAAAATTATTTATTATTTATGAAACCTTCTCGGCAATAATCAAACCATAATTACCAATTTGTTGAACTACCTAAAATCTGCCAAACTTCTCTCCCAAATCTAAGCATCCATCTATCCGTGCCTTTAGCTTCAGTAGCAGTATATGGCACGCAAATGGCAAATGGAAAAAAGTAAAGTAACTAAAAAATTTGAAAATTAAAAAAAAATGGAAATATCTGATATTTACTTTGGAAAAATATGTTAATGATGAATACTAACGTATGAAAAAACAATAAATAAAAAAAAATAAAAAAAAAAAATAAAAAAAAAACATCAAGAATCATAGAAATTACAATTCGCCTTGGAATCCCAAGCCAAAATACAAAATCTATAAAATACTTCGAGTTGGAATAATTTTGGTATTTAAGAGAAGAAATATAATCTTGGCCACGTCGCAAATTTTAAAATTGAAATTCTTTTTTTATGAATTTTTTTATGATTGGCAAAACTTTTCAACTTTGGTCCCACGGTAAGAAAGACAATTTTGACATGTAATGCTGAATTTTTTTTTGCATTCTATTACGATAATTAAAGATTTTCTTCCATTTTAATCGATTTAAAAAAAAAAAAAAAAAAAAACTTAAAACATTCCACCATAATAAAAAGTACTTCAGTAGAAACGCTTACAAAGCTGGAGAACCACTGTCACGAATAAGTATTATCGTTTGAAATTTCACCTCCAGTGAACAACGAAAAATTGGTTCGAATTTCTTTTGAAAAGAAATATAGCTGTGGCTGGTCCGAAACCTTTCAACTTGAATAAAATAATTTTTCTGAAATTCTCTGAAGATTGGTAAAATTTTTCAACTTACATGCCAAAGTAGGAAAGGCAATTTTGACATAAAAGGCTGAACTTTTTTCTGCATGCTGTTACGTTCATTTGAGATTTTCTTCAGCTTTTTAGTATTTTAGAAAAAATAAAATAAAGAAATATTACAGACCACTTTCAGTATCAAGGCTTATATAGTTGGAGAATCAATGTCACCAACAACTAAACTGCTCGTTCGAAATTTCTAATTCGAGAGTCTGACACTAAAACCTTGACAAAATTCGGTAAAAAGAAGGAAACAAAAACTCTCTAGTATACCTTGAAACACCACTCCCTAAAAAGATTTGTAAAGATTCTTTCACGGATTTTAAGGGACCACCAAGATCACAACCATTAGACCATACAAAACATTGTTAGGTTTAGTAGGTGGATAGAAAATGAAGAAACGAATGATGCAGAAACGAGAAAGGGGATACAAGAGCTCGAAACGGTATAGTATTCTATGTCATTATAATGCTCTGTCTTCTGTCTGATCAACCTTTTACGCGTGTTCAACTGTTCACCACATAGCGACATAGTTGATGGTAATATAGCGCATTAACTCGAGTTTCTACCCATTGTTTTTACTCTATTGAATTTTTTTTTTTTTTACATCACCTCTTACGCAGTCTTCCGGCTATTTCGACAATATCACTCGACAATCTTTATGCTTCCATGACTAAGGGCGCCGTTCCTCTCATCGTCCAGATTGCCTGGTCTAGCTTTAGAAACCTGACCTGGTTTATGTATTTCGCGCCAATATCTTTCATTCCTTTTATGTTACCATTTCGATGTATTATAAGGGTTTCCTTTGAGTTCATTACTGTTCGACAAAGAACAGTTTATTGTATCGATTTTTATTTACTCGGTAAATGCCAGCGCGTGGTATTATTTATTTTGGCACGAATAATAAAATCATGCAATACATATGAGGAAATTATATTTCCTCTGTTGCATGCGTGTGCGCATGCTAGTTCCTATATAATTATACGGTTTAATTACGTATATGCGAATAACTGAGCTCCTATTTACGTGAAAATAGGCCCAAAACAAAAACATAAATTTTTCCTGATAAACATGAGAGCTCAACCGATCATCAATTATTATGTCAGACGACAAATTTGCGAATTAAAGACTTTCGCGAAGACACTTAACCAACACTAATAACAGAAGTACTTGGTTAACGACTTCAGTGTACACGTTATTATCGTGTTAATCGTTTTAATGCGGAAACGAATGAAAACACACACGATTTATGAAAATAATTTAAGAGAAACGGTAAGGTGCGGGATGAGGTCTTAATGAACTGGTTTTCGTATTGTTTAACGGGATTATTTTTTCGATAAGCATTTTTCATACATTTTAACTATACTTCCTCGAATACTCATCACGATGCGGGAGATTGGTTCATAAAAAAGTGATATAATTAAACGAACAGGTGAAAACTACCGATATAATGTATAATATAATTATTTTAATATGCATGAGGCGGCCTCTTTCAAATGAACTTTTGACGAAGTTGAACAATCGAAAAGTATTAATAGCCTGATAACAATAGGTGATTGGTGAATGTGCATTCTACCCATAACATTGGTTTTAAATGGCGTTATCAAACAATAGCTGAAAGTATTGCTGTGTTATTAGGTTGCTACGAAACTAAAATAGCCTACGAATTTCCAAATAGAATTGTTTTATTTTTCTCGACGTTTGACTGATTTGAATATTACATACATTGTAAGTTCTGAGGAGAAAAAGTTTACAAATCGTCAGAAAAGGATTCATAGATATTTGAGGTTGACATAGGAGTTATTTTTAGAATACTGAAATGATGAGTTAACGAAATAAGATCAACTTACTTCATGGGGTTTCCTCAGCACATCAAGACGATGAATACTAGAACTTCATTCCATGGTATTACTAGATATGCTGATAACATTTGAAGTTTTTGAATAATCTTGGAGCACTAGCATTCACATTAAGCTTCACACAAGTTCACAAACGAGATGGTCTAGTACTTCACTAAGATCGATGATCGAATAAAATTATGCTTTAAAAAAAGTTACGACGTACAAACGAATGCAGTAGTAAAAATATTATGTAAAACAGATAGCAAAAATTGATAATAAATGATTTTAAGATTGAGATATTAAAATTTGAACAATTAACTTTAAACTTCTTAAAAATAACTAAATAATGTTATAGAAAAATAATAAAATAACTCACACCATTACATATTCAAATTTTCAATTAACTAATAAAAAGTGCTCGAACACGACACATATCCCCTTACCCAGTTCATTTTACTACAGAAACTGATCAGGTTCATTCTTCATTATTAACTTTTTCAATAACGATGAAGCACGTCGTAGAATTAGTATGCATTCTCAGAAGGGGAATGCATTCTGTTGTACTGGAAGTGAGGCAAGTGTTATATTAGTAAGCAAATCTAAGCAAAAAATGAACTTTCCTGAGTTTTAAAGTTTAGGTTTTTGCTCAACCGTTGATGGTGAATCGTATCAGTTTGTAAATTTAGGCGAAAAAAAAAAATATAAAAAAATTCGAACACGACACATATCCCCTTACCAGTTCATTTTACTACAGAACTGATCAGGTTCATTCTTCATTATTAACTTTTTCAATAACGATGAAGCACGTCGTAGAATTAGTATGCATTCTCAGAAGGGGAATGCATTCTGTTGTACTGGAAGTGAGGCAAGTGTTATATTAGTAAGCAAATCTGAGCAAAAAATGAACTTTCCTGAGTTTTAAAGTTTAGGTTTTTGCTCAACCGTTGATGGTGAATCGTATCAGTTTGTAAATTTAGGCGAAAAAAAATATAAAAAAATAAATCATCGATGTTGCAATAATTGATTTCTTTATTTATATAACTAAAAAAAAATATAAACATACATCTCAATACTCGTTAATCATCTTCAGATATCGTTTCGGGAAGATGAATATTTTTAGTTTCTGGTAATGAGAGACTGAGCAAACCGCCTGATACAAGAAGTAGGCCCATAATAACAAGTGGTAAGCAAGACCCAACACCCTAAAATAATAATTAATAAAGTATGATTCTAGTTATAATTTTATATTCAGTGTAAAAAATTAATATAGTACCATATGATTAACGATTGGAATGAAAATTGGTCCTAACATGCCAGCCACAGACCCTACACTCATACCAATACCTCGCACAACCGTGGGAAACAATTCTGAAGCAAAAAGTGGTAAAACAACGTAAGACGATGAAATTCCCATTTTTCCAATGCAATATAATAAGCGAACGATATTGGCATCTAATTTTTAACAACAAATAAAAAAAATAATAAAATGCAAACAATAATTTTTAAAGTACCTACTTTATAGTAAAAAGTAATAAAATCTCTAACCATCAGACGTGATTGAAGTCATGAGACATGCTAACCCTCCAATCAGCATACTGGAGCATAAAATTTCTCGTCTACCATATTTTTCCATCGTTGGCCACAATATAATGTATGTTGGCAGTTCAGCTATTCCAGCTAAAAAAAAATTGAAATACTTATCCCCGCTGAGAGCTGGTGCATAGTAAGATAAACCAACATAAACGCTTGTGTTGGTGAACCTGAATAAAAACGATATAGGTTCTCATTACTTTCAATAAGTATTATTCAAATTTGAGCAAATGAAGATTTATCATGCATGCACACATACTTACCAAATAAAAGTAATTATAATGGTTTTTGTTCGGAGACTTTTTTTTGTAAACAAGTCCTTAACACCATACTGCTTCGATTTGTGTAATAAAAGTATTTCTTTATCCCCAACAGAATCTTTCTGAAAAGGAATTGCTGCTTATGCTAAATTACAATATAAATTTGTTATATTGAAAAAAGGATATAAACTATATTCTAGTCCAGTAAATCGAAATGAAGAGTTTCCAGAAATGTCAAGGTACAGCCTCAAAAACAACATACATGAAGTCCCCATTGATAAGTGGAAAACGTAAGCTCACAGAAGGGGTTTAAATTTACCAAAAAGTGTTTTTATATCCTATGCATATCAGCTGTTTCTCTCCAGCCAATTGAGTTTCTATGGCAAAAATAACTCAAAATAATTTTAATAGCATACTCTGAATTTTTTATCGATTTTGAAAAAAAAAAAAATTATACAAAATATAGGTGAATAGTTGTAAAATGCTGAAAACTACGCAAATTCGTATTAATTTGAAAATACCTTTGAAAAAATTTTATTCGAAATAATATTGAATTGTTGTCTTTAGAAAGTTGGGAGCCATGTCAGTAAGAAGAGAAGGAGAAAACAAATTATTAGTATGATGCTGTTTTTGAAGTTAATCTCTTGACATTCGTGAAAAAAATTACTGTTAAAAAAATTAATTCCTCAAAACATTCTAAATTAATTGGACTTCGTATATTTTTTCTAATAAATTATTTAAATTTAAATTTCATTTATTGCACAGGTGTAACAATTTATTGAAATTACCTTTAATTGAACCAATAAATTATTTTGAAGTTCTTTACCATTGCATTTGGCCATTTTTCTTAAAATAATTTTCGCTTCTTCAAATCTACCTGTTGCCAGCAACCATCTAGGTGATTCAGGCATATACCTGTTTAAATTTCAAACTTAAAAACTTAATTGAATCTTGAAAATATCATATTTACGTTATTTATTTTAATTCAAATAGGCACGCTTGTACTTACCAAAAATAAATGAAAAACAATAAAAATGGAACTGAAGTGGCTAAAGCGAGAAATCGCCAGTTTCGGAATTCGTAAACAATTCCTGCTAAGCTTACCAATGCCAAAGAGTATGCAATATTGCTATATATTGTGCACCTTGTTCGGTATTTCGGTCCTACAAGTTCGAAAGCTGAAAAAAAATTAAAATCATACAGGTATTCAAAACATAAAATTTGCTTGAACACTGAAATTAAGAAATAAAGCGAAGTTGAATGTTTCTTACGTAATACGTAAGGTGTTGATAAAATAGCGGGAACAGTAAAACCAACACCACATCTGAAAATTAACCATGTCCAGTAATCACTCATAAATGCAGTTCCAATCCCAAATAATGTTTCAATGAATAAATACAAAAAAAATGCGATCTTTCTTCCGATCCTATATTTTTACAAAATAAGCGATGAATAAGCACATTATTATTTTATGTATTTACGACAATGTACCTATCTATTTTTCTTCTTTATAAATAATGATATTTTATTACCTATCTTGCAAATATCCAAAAATGTAACTTCCAATAAACCCAGCAACTCCAAACAAAATCAACGCAATAGTTAAATGTAAGTCAGATTCACAAATTAAAAGTTCCTGAAATTTGATTAATCGAATTTGAAGTTTTTAACCATTTGAAAACTACCTAAAGCCTGATTTACACGATGAGAAAATTTGCACAAAATGCAGTTTGCGCAAACCAACAAAATATTGGCTTGAGCAACTGTCAAGCGTTTACACGGTGAATCAAAAAAAGTGATTTTTACTTAAGCCAAAGGTATATTTTGAATTCTTGTTTCATCCGCCGTCTCTGTTTCCATTTTCTTCTTCTTTGAACATCGAAAAAATCACAAATTATGAAATTAACGAAAAAAAAACACATTCGATTCACATTTTTTTTATCAACAGAAATGGAGGGAACTAAGTTCGCGCATGTGCAATATCGCTGTTTGAAGGTTTGGCTTGTGGAAATTTCAAACTTGTTTGAAAATGCTCAAGCCAAATTGATTAACTATCAAGCCTTACATTTGAGCGGTAATAAAAATTCTTAGCTATTTACATGATACAATAATTTGCACAAACTGCCTGTTTGCGCAAATTTTCTCATCGTGTAAATCAGGCTTAATAGGTTCATGTTTCATTGATTTGCACAAATAGATTTTTATATTACTTTTGAGATTAGTTCGGGATCAAAATCTCCTATCTTTAGGGGTTTGTATCCATCGTTGCAAGTATAAACTTTTTCAATGAATGAGTCACCCAAGTACTCATCGTTTGAACTTCAAAAAAAAAAAAAAAAAAAAAAAAAATGGCTGAGGTTATAAAAACTAATTAAACTTATCTAAAGCAATGTAAATGACACATTCAATTATACCCAATGAAAATGTTACTTACATTTTTGAAATACAGCAATGAGGAGGGGATGAAGTCATAAAAAGTTGATTATATGCATGAAAAGCGCAAGGAAACATACAAGGTAAAAATACAAATAAAATTAAATTTTTCTGATACTTTCCATATTCACCTATTTCACATAAAACTTTATCCAAATCCATTTTTAATCATAACCATTTTCAAATTAGCTACAGCTAGCTATGTTCTTCTCAGTGTTCATTTAGAAAATTAAAAAGTTATTATTCGTTGTTGACCGTGAGGAAGAAATTTCAATGAAATCTTCAACTGTCGTATCGAATATTACAAAAAGAATGAATCAATTGAAAAACAAAAACTTTTATAAGTAATATCCGTTCATATACCCTTTTCCTGTGAAAGAACTCTTCATAGGGAAACCAATTATATAATGATGTAACAAAAAATACAACATACTAATTATATACTTATTTAGAGTGCACTGAAAATTAATCCCATTTTCCTCAAATATTAATTAACCGAATAAATATATTCGATTAATAGGAACAGAGTTTTTTTAAACAATATTTTTCACATCTGTTTGTACTGAATAAATTTACAATCATATATTAAAAATAATTTCATGAAATTCAAGCATTATATCAAAATTAAACAAAATGCTAATGATAAATTTTTATTTAGGAAAACAAACGCTATTTTTAACAATGAAACAATTCGAACTATACTATTTTTTCGTATCCAGAAGGGTAGTTTCTTTCTTGGTTCCTCTGCGCAATACCCATGGCGTTTTTCCACGAAGAGCTCGCAATCTTACCATTTCTTCTTTAAAATCTTCATGCTCATCTCTGTATAAACCATATTCACGTAATAATTTCATAAGAGCACCAAGTTCAGGATGCCTTGGGTAATATTTAATAACTTCTTCCATTCTGTAGGCTGGATTTTCACTATACAATTTAACAACCTAAAAGAAGTATTCAAACATCATCTAGTCTCCTTTCATAAGTACAAAAATAATTTAAAACAATGTTATTAATACAACCTTCATAGATTTTGAGTTGGTCTCTCGAACAACTTCTCCAAATATTTGATTGGAAAGGACTCGCATCTTCTTGGCATAAGGAGTATTTTTGTTAATTAGGTTAGCGTATTTATACAACTTCAATGACATTTTATCTAATTTTTCTAAGAAATAAGGAATTATGGATTAATTATTCATAATATAGCGAAAATCATAAGTAGTCTCTTAGCGAAGACTTCATACCTAATTTTTGAAAAATTACAAGGTGAATTCAGATTCAATGTAATTGAGATGAAATGAAGAGTGAAATATAATCTATTCTTGATTTATAAGCCAGGTTATATTACTATTTCACTACTTAAAAAAAATTTTTTGTCATCTTTTCCTCTAGTCGTCTAGTCTCTAGTTATCAAAAATTTTTATCAAGTTTTTCGGTCGGCGTTTTTGTTTTAGCCTTTCTAGCCCCTTTCCCTTTAGACATCATAAAATCTAAATCTGTAATGAGCGCTTTAGTGGAGCTTTTGATGAAACACTACAGAAATAAAAAAAGGAGTAGAAGGCTCGAAAGTCAACAAAATTTTAAAAACATGCCACTTGAAATTTTTTGACGAAACAGATGAAATAATTGAAAAGCAAATAATTTTGTTCTAATTGTAGCGTGTAAGAAACGAAAATTTATGTGAATTTATGCTTCCAAATTATTCATTTCTTCGTTTTTTAATACACTGAATATACAATAAATTCACAATGTCCACTATTTTGGAAAAAATCGCTCAAATCGAGGCTGAAGTAAGTCGTCTTCGATGTTATCATTTGATGAGTAAATTCATTTTTCCATTCAAACACTCACGATACCACCTATGTTTTTTCAGATGGCCCGAACCCAAAAGAACAAAGCAACAGCGGGTCATTTGGGTTTACTGAAAGCAAGATTAGCCAAACTTAGGCGAGAACTAATTACCCCTAAAGGAGGTGCATCCAGTACCGGTGAAGGTTTTGATGTTGCTAAAACCGGAGATGCTCGAGTCGGTTTTGTCGGATTCCCTTCTGTTGGTAAATCAACTCTCTTGACTACCTTAGCTGGAGTATATTCTGAGGTTGCAGCTTACGAATTCACCACGTTAACCACAGTTCCTGGCTGTATTAAGTACAAAGGTGCCAAAATTCAGGTAGCTGTTGAACATTCAAGTTGAAAAATGATGCTTGAATTTTTTATAATTTATTTTTCTCTTATTTTAGTTACTAGATTTACCTGGTATCATCGAAGGTGCCAAAGATGGTAAAGGACGTGGTAGACAAGTTATCGCAGTTGCCAGAACATGCTCGCTTATTTTCATCGTCTTAGATGCATTGAAACCTTTACAGCATAAAAAAATCATCGAATATGAATTAGAAGGTTTCGGAATTCGTCTCAACAAAAGTCCACCTAATATTAAGCTAAGAAAAAAAGATAAAGGAGGAATCACTTTACAAACTACGGTATTGTTTTTACTCATTCATATTGTTATAAATGGGCTGGTGCGTTTCGTTCTATATTTTTTGTTTTCCAAAATACCTGTATGCTTAGGTAAATCAAAGTGAACTTGACCTCGCCTTGGTGAAATCCATTTTGTCTGAATATAAAATAAGTAACGCCGAAGTCGTACTTCGAACAGATGCTACTCCTGATGAATTGATAGACGTTGTAGAAGGCAATCGTATTTATATTCCTTGCATTTATGTGTTAAATAAAATTGGTATGTAAGCTGTTTCGTATATTATCGCAATGAACATGCTGTGTATTATTTTAATCGAATTCACCCGTAGATCAAATCAGTATGGAAGAATTGGATATTCTTTATAGAATACCTCATTGTGTTCCCATTAGCGCTCATCATAAATGGAATTTAGACGACCTTTTAGAAAAAATGTGGCAATACTTAGATCTCACCAGGATGTGAGTAAAAATGAATGATTTTTTTTCATATTTGAAAATTGTTGATTACTTCATCGACTATCTCGATTTTTTTAGATACACCAAACCCAAAGGACAATTACCAGATTATTCGTCCCCAGTTGTTTTACACGCTAGTAAACGACGTATTGAAGATTTCTGTAATAAACTGCATAGAAGTATAGCTAAAGAATTCAAATAGTAAGTACAAATCAATGAAAATATGCGCTCTCGGTCCTTACGATATTAGTGTAATAATTTTTTCAATTTTATAGCGCCTTGGTGTGGGGAACATCCGTGAAACATCAACCTCAAAAAGTTGGCAAAGACCATGTGTTAAATGATGAAGATGTTGTGCAAATCGTGAAAAAAATATAACTGTGTTTAATCTTAATTGCTTAATCTTTGAAATACTGATGTATAATTTTTGTTTTAAGTTATACTATTTATTAAACTGTTTTTTAAATTAAATTTCAAAATTTATTAAAATAATATATTTTTTCACCAGGTACGAATAAAGTGTATAAAATTCAACGTTGAATAAAAAAGAATTGTGCAACGTGAGGAAAAAATATTAGTAACTTCAGTGACTAGAATCATTCTCTTGAATATAAAATTGTTCAAAATGTATCATCGCTTTTATTATCAGATAATTTGAAATTATCTGTGTTGGAGTTATGCAAATCCGAATCATCATCATCATCGCTATCATTTTGAATAAAAGAATCTCCATCCAATAATTCATCATCTAAATCGTCATCGTCATCTAAATCATCACTTTCGTCTTTCACGTCACCATACATTCGATGATTTGTTTTCGATGAATCTATAAGTAATAATCGTTTTAGTCGCGTTATAATTCGCATGTACATTGTACAAGCAATCAACTTCGAGAATTAACTCACCAACAGCTGTACGAATACGTCCTATATTTTTATTAGAATGAATCGTTGTAGTAGCTGGTTTGTTTACTTGGGCTGGAGGAGTGGAGGATGATAATGAAATGTCATCAATTATTGATGACATTTTATCGAATGTATCTTCAGCTTCATTTATATCCATAATATTAATAGCATCCTAAAATGTTATCGAAACAAAATTAATTTAAAAATCCATCTGATAAAACATCAGTTTTTGAATACTCACTTGATTAAGACTAAGTAACTGTTGTAACTGTTGTTGCAAAAAGGTGTAACATCTGAATTTATCGACGTAATTTTCATAAATTTGATTTAATTCCTCTTCGTAACGTTCGTATTCTTCCAAAAAGGCAGGCCTGAAAGAAATTCAATGAAGATTTTATTTTTATCATTCAACACAATAAATTATTATGTTATTCTTACTTATTTACCTGACACTTTTTAGTGTTTCTAATCGCCTACTAATTCTTTCTAAATCGTTTTCCTTTTTGTTTATTTTAGTGTCTAAATTGCTTTCGGTTGAAGAAATATTTTCGATTTGTTGTTTCATCTGGGTTATATTTTTATTTGTCTCATCAATTACGTTTTTGACCATGAGTTCAATTTCATTCAGATCTACGTAAGTGTTCGCTTGTGTTGTTCGAGATTCCTATGATGAATTATTAAATAAAAAATTTAATCAAAATTCATATACTTTCTCTCATGAAACAAAAATTCCATGTACATATGACGCGTATTTTAGACTTACTCTGAGTAATGGTTCTTTACTCAATAATTCGAATAGAGAGGAACCTTTACGCGTTATCTGAAGAGCTAATTCTCTGGTCAATTTGAGTTCTTGAATCTAAATTTATCAGAATTTTTTTCAACATAAATGTACATCTATTCCTTAAACATTTAACGGAAGAATGTAGATTTCAACGAACCTTAGCAGACAGGTCTACATTCGTAGTTGAATACAAATCTTCATTATTGCTTTGCTTCATTTTTAACGCGTCTTGCAAAAAAGTGACGATTTTAAGCATTTCCTGAACAGCATGACCATCAGCTTGATATAATTTTTTCATATTCAATTTTAATCCCGTTTTTAATACCTAGGCACGTTACACATAAAAGCTCAATAATTTCAAAAATTTGAATTATTTTAATTTCAATACACCAACCATAAACTCAGTGACGGATCGAATGAGTAATACTCGGTGTTCCGAAGTTGAACAGTCATCTGAAATATCGTAAGTATTATCAAATCTCTTCACCAACCAAACTAAAATGTCAGCCACCAGATGAAAGTTGGGCTGACGAAAACTCTCGTAGGAGATTAAACGTCGATATCCTAATATTTTTAGTATCTCCGTGAAATCTAAAACAACCGATATCAGGAAAATTTCACGATTTAACATAAATCACTGAGAATACACAACGTAAAGTTATACCCACTTCTAATTTCTCTGAAAGACATGGCGCTCAAAAAACATACAAGTAGTACATTTTGCGATATAGGTTTTGAAAATATAAAAGAGGAAAATTTCCAAATGCTTTAAAGAAGAAGAAAATAGAAAACTATCTTAAAATTGAAATTTCGTACTCGTAAATTTGAAATTTTACATGCATTTGATAACAGCTTATCACGATCGATTTCGATATCGTTGGTTTAAATTACATCATGAACAAATTCGTTCTTTTTCCTTCATTTGTTTCATAAATTCCAGCTCTTTTTCACACATTTCGTTTGTTCGCATTTTCAAAACCGAACAGATTCGTTCGCGCCAATTTATGTTGAAGCCAAGTTGAAGCTTCAAAAGTGGTTTGATATGGATGATAAGTACATGTTTCATTTGTTGCAGCTGTCTTTGTAATTGTAATTCAATTAAATTGTTGTGTCATTTATGTTCGCAAGAATAAAGCTTCTATTTTTCTCTAATAAATTCATGCCGCTGTGCAACCTTACAAATTCAAAGTGTAGAAGAACCTGAAATTTGTCCACGACGAAATGTTGGATTTTCAACAAATCGAGACTCCTGATTTGAATCTATATGCTTTTTTACAAAATGTTAGTATGTTTTCATCAATATATGACCATATAAGTATGTTTCACGCTTAAAAATACATTTGTAACGAATGTAGATTGATTAGAAAATTTGATTTGCTTATGCCGATATGTGTTTTTTTCTAATTTTATCTCAAACATGTTTAATAATTTTAAAACTTTCTTTTCAACTTCACAGGTGGACTGGTACGATCCTTGGCTCATGCTCCTTATTTTATTTCATATCTCCATCACTGTGATAACGTTTGTAACTAGAAATCGCAATAATTTTCAAGTTATTTTGTTTCTCTTTCTATGTACGTATTAATACGTGATGATAATGATTTTATACAGTCTATAAATTTCCGTACATAGCAACTGTAATAATTTTTATGGTTTGTTGCAGTATTATTGGTGTATTGTTCAGAAAATATCAACAAAGTTGCTTCTGATAACTGGAGGTATAATCGTTATTCTCTAAAAAATATGAAATTTTTATTCGCTTTTTTCGTAATTTATTTTTTCCTTTTTTTATTTTACTAGCTAGTTTCGAATCTTTTTCCCAGAAGTTGAAAAACTGGTTTTATTTAATATTTTTTCGCATTATGTTTACCATATGTTCAAGTTTTATCGTTTGAATTTATAGCGGAAGATAAATAAAATTATGTTTTTATACTCATCAGTTATTTAGTCGCATTTCAAAAAACACTCGCGTAAAATGAATATCAAAACTCTGTATCGAATGATTTGTTGTTTCGAAATGATTTACATTGGGTAATTCTCGTTTTTCAGATTGTTTTCTAGACAACAGTATTTCGACGCCAATGGGTTCTTCATTTCGATGGTTTTTTGTATTCCAATTTTACTGAATTGTATGCTAATGGTGGTATGTGAAAATTGTTATTTTTTCGTATTTTTAGAATAATTAATTCTCTTGTATATGTATGTAATTTTTTATTTACCAAAATAATCCATAAACATATACGACGGGTTTATAGAATTTTTTTATCATTTCTGTTGTATATTTCTGAGCTCGTTATCGGCCCTAATCATCAAGCTTACACCTTACACGATCGCGCCATTCTGTGTTATCAGTTTGTATATAAACCTAAATTCCATATCAATATTTATAATAATGGATGGAAAAATTTCCAATTACGTATACAGTTTGGCTTATCTCAACTATAAGTAACATCGTTTACAATACACAAAATCACAGAAATTATTTCTCCATCGTACCAGGCCTAATATGAAAAATTCCATTGAAAAATTCGTAAAAAACGCGTTTTTGCAACGACAAAACGCAAGGCGAAGACATTCTTACATTTTTATTGTAATTGTTTCATTAAAATTCTTTATTACCGCAACACTAAAGAGTTACGATTTCAAGTCGCCTTATTAACATAATGAAATTATAAAGGTTACTACTCGGCTGACACGCTGGGACTTATTCGGGTCATAATGCGTGATTGTATGGTTATTGTAATTCTACACTTCTCACTGTTTTTATTCGAAAAGTAAACATTTGGTAACAACTTTGGTAAACCGGTTGCGTTGACATTGAAAACCTGGGGCGTTATCTAGGAAATTGATTTCACTTTTGTTTACGGGTCGTTATTTAAGCATTCTAATATTTTTAATTTTTTCGCAGGCGAATTGGTTGTACATGTCGAGGGAATTGATGACGCAATTGAAAATAGCCCAATTAAAAGCGCAGTATTATTCGAAGAAACATGGAATCGTTGGTGATTCTAGAAATTCGACTTCCTCTTGCCTGAAAAAAGACTGAATCTTCCGTACTATCGCATTAAATGAAAATTGAGGTTGTACTTGCCAGTGATACCTGTGAGATGAACTTCCTTGAATTTCTTAAAATATGTAATATATCCATTGGTCTAAATCAAAGTTTTTTATTTACCAGTTCTGCAGTTACCTATCGTGATTCTCGAGTGTAATTTTTATATCCCAACGTATCATAGACGTTGTTTTGTACGAAGTAATTTTTCAATTAATCTTCTTACTTATAGGATAAGAGTTTTATTTTTCAACTTAAATACTTAATGTAAGTGGAAATAGGTAGATATATGTATATTTTTATTTATTCATTTATTTATTTTATTATTTATTTATTTATTTTTTTTTTTGAGGACAAAATAATGTGTGCTAGTCGTTTTGAATCACGGTTTTATGAGTTAAGAATTCATTTGTTTGATATAAAAAAATATGCAGATAAGATTGTACATAAAAATTAATCCCATTTTGCTGTAAAATATAACCTGTATCAATCTTGAATTTTATTTTGTATTTTTTGAACTGATGACTTTTGAGAATTTCCACGAATACCGTAAATTTAAGGACCTAAAAACGTTTGTGTGGGTTTAAACTATGTATTTTTATTTCTTGCAGCACATCGTAATGTGTATTAGAACGAGCTTAACATTTGTAGTTCTCTCCAAAGAATAATGCTGCTCTTCAAAAAAAAAAAAAAAGAAAAAAAACAGCGTAATAATAAAAATTTGCCTATTATATCGAATGAAATATTTAAACTTTTATCTAATTTCTTTCAACATTATTAAATTTATATTATTATATCTCCAATAAATCATGATTTCGTGTACATTTTAAATGATTGAGCTCAGCATCACTATGTATACCGCTTTCTCTTTATTAAGCCTGGAGTAAACGATTATTGCGTTATACTTATGAATTCTTCACGAACAATCATTCTTTTTACATGATTTTATTGCGTAGCAAGAAATAGGAAAATTTATGGAAAGAAATATGAATGAACTAAAGCACTACGCAACTTATTGATGAAGAAATGAAAAAAAAATTTGTTTCTGCCCGGGCTCGAACCGGGGACCTTCCGCGTGTGAGGCGGACGTGATAACCACTACACTACAGAAACTTGATACTAAACGGGCTCGTAAAAGGTGTCATTAATAAAAGCATTGTATTGCGTAGCTTTGATTTTTCTTTTCAACCTTTTTACCACGAATAATGTTTTTTTTTTTACTCTGAGAGACAAAAATTAATTTTTTGATTTAAAAAATTAAATTAAATGACCTATATCTACCGGCACAAACAAATTTTTATCCAGTTTCGTCGGTCGATTTAGCTGCGAATCAACGATTATTACGGAAACCTACAATACCAAATTGATTTTGATTCTGATTTATGGTTTCAAGATTTTGGCTGGGGTGCACTGATTCTGGTTTAGGATTTTAATTCGGTCCTGGTTTCAGTTCGTTATAGACCAAAAACCAAAATATATTGAGGATACACGCTTTTCCCTTTCTTCCATGATATAGGAAATTATAACTAATATCATATAATACAAATTTTTTTATTAAGTATTAGGTACACTTATTTTTCAATATTATTTTCATTTTTTGTTTCATTTTCTTGATATGGCAGGGATTTTTTCCAATTTTTAAATTTTTTTTAGCAATACTTTTTCACACATTTTCAAAGTAATTATCTTTCAGTATTTGTCAAACACCTAATTGAATAGGTATAAGCGTAAAAGACTCAAAATTTTTTCATTTTCATTTGTTTCGATTTGCGTTTCAACAGGAGCTTATTCAAAATGTAGAACGCTACGTGCCAACAGTAAAGTGAGGCCACTCAGAGTAAAATGGGCCAAATTTGTTCAGAACCAAACTCTACCCATGCTTATAAGCGCAATATTACTTTTTTAATTTTTTTTTAATGTAAATATTATAATTTTGATTTGTAAATTTTTAATCAATTTTTCTTTGATAAAATTGTTAATTAATTCCCTCTTTAGTTCTAAACGTCCGAAAAAATTATTTTTTGTTTACATATTTTCATTTGGAATATCTTTTAAAATTCTTGTGGTACAACCAAAGCTAGATAGAAATGTATGGTTGTCTACATACAGTATAAAGTAAAAATGGACAAGGCCATATCCAGGATATATCAATAATGGCAGGATTTTGAAAATTATTTTTAGAACATACTTTTTCGGGTATAGGTACGTCAATCTCAGTGAATACCTAATTACCTATGCTTGCTGTCTATAGATTATTTTGCTCGACAAAATAAGACAAATTTTTAATAAAGCCTAGATCGTAGATTTTTCGAAATTTCGATGCTTCCAAAATAGTCGAGGTAAAAGTCCTTTTCGACTGATTCCAAGTTGTTTATCACAATTAAGTTTCTATTGATTACTTCAAGGTCCCTTTTCAAAATCATACTTTCTTGATAAAAACTAAGTATTCTCCACTAAGGAGAGAGGAATGATACGAAATATCAAAGTATTCTTCTCCATTTCTTTTGCAGTGTTTAAAATTTCAATTTTCAAAGAAACTATGATTTGGCATCTTCGTTTTCTGATAAACAAAAAATATTGTCTGATTTTATCGGCAAAATGTGTAGTTAAACATTTTTCATTTTTATGATTACTTTTCTCCAAATAAGTAAACGGATTTATTCAGACATGCGAAATTCTAGAACATATAAGTACGTTTTTGTTGAAAAGGCAAGGGTAAAGGTATAGCAAATGTTAAATTCGAAATTAGTAATCTCAAATTAGTCGAAAACACCTCTTCTATCATCTTAAGAAATTTTGCGATAATTTTCAATATTAATTGATGAAACACGTTAGTAAAACACGTTAGTAAAGTTGCATACAACGTAATAGAAGGCAAATGAGGTCGCTGATTTCGAATATGCTATCATTATCATATTTCATCAACTGTTATTTTCAACTCGTAAAATTAAATCTTAAGAAAAGAATTGATATTATTGTAGGGAATACACATCTTAAGAAACCATTAATAGTAAAAATGAATGTCACTAATTCAAAAATCTCTATATTTAGACACATTGAGCAGCAAAATCAAGCAACAAGTTTTTAATCAAGAAAAAAAAAGACTATAGGTGAGTCTGAAAAAATTTGAACAGGACTATATTGATGCCTGTTATTTTTAAAAATTGTGATTATATTTACGACAAAAAAATATACGAAAGGCAAAAAAAATATCAACTCTGCTCTGAGCCTAATCACATAGCTTTCAGAGGCGCAACATGCTATATTTTACAGTTGTCATTCGGGTAATTTCACGTTAGAGCTTGAAAGAATAAAATTCTTGTCAAGAATATAATTATGTACAAATAAAAAATTGTTCAAACTTGAAGGTCCTACAGTTAATCAAGCAAAAATGTCATCAGCCTTTTTGGAGAATAGTTGATGTTAACTGGTACTTATAGTGGTCATGTAGTATTCAAAATTAGTCAGTTATATTAATGACTTGCTATAATTATATTTACTTATACAAATTAATTAAAAGGTAATAGGAACGACCTTTTCGTTCTTATTCATTGTTGAAAAGTCTGTACAATAGAAAAGGACATATATATGCTTTGATTTCATTTAAATTCTTTTCATAAGTTGATCTCACTTTGAAAGTGAAAAAAATCATCTTCACTTTTTCCCCGCATCCTCATAGAAGTGACATAACCGTTTTAATTTTTGACAAACGAATAAAATCTAATCAACTTTTTAAAATTTTATTAAATTATAAAAATATTTGAGGGAAAGAATGAATGAGGTTTAAGCTCATCTGAGATGGAAAATAAATTCAAGAATAAATTCAGAGAGTCAAATTATAAAATAGGTATATTAAAATGGTGTATCACATTTGTATAAATACCTACTACGTATTCTGGTAACTAACTTATACGTAATTTTAGGTTCCTCTTATCCCCTCTTTCCCGCGTTGGTATACCTGATTAATACAGAATGAATGTAATATTTCGTTACTCATCTTCTTTTTAAATTTTTATACAATATACAGATGAAATCCAAATAAATAAATTTGTGAATGCTGTAATTCTGATAACCTCAGGAAGGGACCCAGTGGTTTAGAATGACAAGGATAGATGAAAAAAAATTTCATTATCAAATACCTATAGAACGATACGTCACATGCCTGCATTGTTTTTTCCTTCAATTTCTTCAAAATTTGTCAACACCTTTATACCGCAAAAATATTGATTTCATTTTGAACACATTTTGAAAAAAAAATGTTAAATAAAAAATATATCTATTAATATAATTTTATTTTATTTTATTTTTTTATTAACCCGAAACACTTTTATCAATCACAAAAGTTTAGCTTTTTGCAATGAAAATCAACTTTTGATTTTTAAAAATTTTACTGATATAAACGCTGAAATTGTCTTTTGATGTGCCATCTATTTAGAAATACCATAAAAATGTTCAATGTTGAACATATTTTACAAAAATTTGAGAGAGTCAAAAATTAATATCTGAAGTGAACTTGATCATTGTTTTTATTCCTAGAGAAAAACCAACCTTGTATAAAATTTTAACGAACTCGAAGGATACGAATGACATGTGGGCAAAACATTAATTGAACTGATATGGAATGACCCCCTTGACAGTATCTATATCTTTTGTAGATGATTCCTAGATATATTAACTTGATGAAATGTTCTCAAAAAGGTACTTAATTTTAATAATGAAAAATGCGATGAAATTTTTCAAGAAAACGTATGATTGTGATGAGTTATAGATGATTATGATTGATCTAAACTGCTTACAGACTTACAGATATCGTACGCCTGTATTTCTCAAAGAAGACAATATATGCAACAAAAATTTGAATGCTGTTATTAAATGTTGCCATACATTTTTTCATCACGCTGAGTAAAAATAAAGTATAAAAATATAGATTAACGAATTAATATCCATCACTATAGGTACAGTTTGATACGTTACAAGTTGAGAATAAAAAAATAAAATTGTATAAATATTTCATTATCGTGAAACATCGATATTTGTTTAATTGAATTCATTTTTAATTAATCTTTGATTTCGTTTTCTCGAATATTTTACATGTACAGAAACAAAGTAACAAAAAAAATAGTTGTTTTTTACCTCGTAAAATGCGTCAGCAACCAAGGCGAGCCTTTATTGCAATTATTACGCACAGGCTCATCTGAGAAGGGATATATTTCGACAGCGACATTACAATGGTTGATAATTATCGAATTAATTGTTTACTTCCAAAGTGTACAAGAGATAAAGCTTTCATCAAATATATCTGTCAAAGGCATTGTTTTCGTAATGCTCTGCGTGTATGTTCTATTGGCGATACAAAGGTCAACATTTTTTTCAGAAAAAATATAAAAAGAAAACAGAGATAAAGTTACTCTCGTGAAATATCTAATGATGTTACCACAAATTGTTCGTTGATAATTCACACAAAGGTGTAATTATCGGAACCAGAAATCCGATAATAGTTCTTATAAGTATTTAAATTATTAATATTTTTGAGAGAAGTCATTTTGATCAGTTTCAGTCATCAGACAACCATCGAGAACGTTGTTGCCTCGGTTAATTTGTTTTCTTGTTAAATTTTCCATTGAGTTATTTTAAAAATCACTTTTTTTAAGCGTGGTGTTCAATCATTTCTTCGGGAAATATATAACAAAAGGTAAAATATTTTCATCACATTTTAATATATTTAGGCTATAACCTGTGCAGGTCTTTATTGGTCATTATTATAGTTTCTGGTGAATTTCTAAATTAGTTATCGCATTTTATTTTATTTCCTTCTTTTAAGAAACAAAAACGACGTACTCTGTTGTAACTTAACAATAGGATAAATTAATCTTCATCATTTTGTAGCCATAATATTGCAGGTATACTTGAATGATTTTTTTCCTCTTTAATTTCAGTTAGTATTTATTACAAAATAAAATTATATTTTAAATGATTACTGCAATTTTTCTACTAAACTATCGTATCTAAAACAGAAAATTTCAAACCTTCACGGACGAAAATTTATTCAATTTTTACTCTCATTTTCGAAAAAATTTTATTCATCTATTTGAAATTTTATGAAGAAAACCTCACAACACTTCCATCGCACATAATTTTCTTCACGATTTATTCTCCGCTATATTATAGGACTACTGTTGATTTAAATTTCTGGAAAATGTATAGAACATTGTTAGGACAATAGTATTCGTTTAATTTAATAGCAAAAATGGAAAAATACTCGAGTTCATTTGTAAATAAAGAATAAAAAATATAAACATTTACGAATTAATAACCGGGAAGAGAAATTAGCTGAGTACCTGTTGAGATATAAGAACAAAAAGTATATTCACGTAGCAACCATGCATATTTTTTAATTAAATATGATTTTTTGCGACATTAAATGTAAAAATATCGTTCACTGTAAATTTTAAAAAGCAGTAATTATTTTGTTTCAAAAGTGTAATGGAAGAAATAGCAGGTAATACCTTCCTTAGTATTTAATTCGTTTAAGAGTTAAAATAAATGTACCTAAGTATAAAAACTTGGTTGTCAGTTAGAGATTACATTTTTATTTTGAAAATCCAACTTAAAAAAAAATGTATTTATCTTCTACTTAATGCATGATATCTTATCTACGTTACGTATTTCACGTTCACCTGCTACGATGATTCAAAATACATTAGATGCATGTTTCCTACTTTTTTACAATGAGTTGAAATTAATTACTCGAAATAATACAATAAAATAGATAAGAATTAATGACCGGAAATTTATAAAGCCCTCTAAAAATCATATAGGTAAATTTTCGTTTTACCTATACATACGCGTATTAATTAATGAACTACCTTACGTAAGTATTGATTAATGCTGATAATTTGTATTGATTTAATCTCATTTTGAATTTAATTGGCGAAAGTTTATAATGAAAAAATTGGTCATCTGATTTATTGCAAATTAAGGCAACATTTTGAACTTTGCAAATCCAAAAATACATACATGTAGGAGCTACAGTCCAAATTATTATTTAATCAAGTTATTTTCCTGTATAATTCTCTTGTTTTAGCAATCAAGTAAATGTACATACTTTTAATCGTTCATATTCGATGAAAGGGATAGAAATCAAAAATGAAAAAAATATTTTGTATGGAATAAGTAATTTCGTTTATTAAGTACCCAACTTACGTACAATAAGGGCTCTACTTTTATTACTTTTTCAAAAATCAATTTGTTTTAAAGTCTGGAAGTTTCAAAATGACTCCAATAAAATATAAAAAAAGTCAGCTTGTTTGTTCAATAATTTTTGGGGAAAGCTGAAGTTGAAAAATACACCCTTTTGATTGTGCCAATGGTACCGTCCTTTATTGTGAGAATTAAGTTTAAAAGTTTTGTAGTTTTAAACAAAATCCAAAAAGATTTTTATTTGCATCTATGGATTATTTTTAGTTACCTAATGGAGGACAAAGAATTAGCTGTAAATTTTTTCGATTTTCATGGTGTTTAAATTGTTTCTAATTTACTCTAAAATTTAATATTTCACTTATTAAAAATATAAACATATATGTATGAATAATTTATAGCTGAGATGCGTATTATGGATTTCATTCCTGTCGTAATGAACTCGGAAGAAGCAGAATGCTTAATTGTTACTTCCTAATATTTTTCAAAGTACCTCGAAATTCTGATCAAAAAAGAGTATTTATTTTATCTGATTTTAAAGCTAAATAAATGCGTATTGGATACTCCTTACTTTGAAAATACAGTTTTGCTATAATATGGTTCTTAAGTACATTGAGACAGAAATCGAGTCTTAACTAACTGTTCCAATAATAAATGAAACATACATAATTCTTAAAAATTTATGAAAATTGTAAATTGGTAGAAAAATTTAAACTTCCTGAAAGAAAAGACAATTAATTTTTTTAGCCTTTGAGCAACTAAAAATAACCTATGAATGTGAAAAATCGCGAATTTCCCAAAACTTATTTTTTAATTTTCTTTTGGAGAATTACCTACAAAATTTCTAAACACTGACTTCTTCATGGAAAAGGTAAATATTGGCGAGAAAGTGTGACATTTTTTTACATTCTATTGCGGTAATTTTACGATTATCAGGTCCTAAGCCGAACTGAGTTTCGAAAAAAGCTAAAATGTTCTGTGTAGTATCACAGTCTATAGTTACCTAGCACCAACTTGACTACCTTTATGTCCTATTTTTTTCTCAATAGATGGGTATCTATATTTTCCATTCTACTTTAAAATGTACCTAACTTCAATTTCTATTTTGTTAATTTAAATTTCATTTTTTTTTTAAATTGGGAATCATTTAATTTTGTACAAAGGAAAGTGTAAAAAATGAGATATATAACAAAAATAAGGCTTAATGAAAGACATAAAATGCCTTTGTCTTTGTCTCTTTTCCATATCGATGAACAAATATTCATTACCATCGCATACGTAATTTACGAACGTATTAGCATTCTTGTGACGCAAAATTTAAACATTCTGATAACAAACATATTTCCCATGTTATCCATCGATCATTTTAAAAAGGGGAGATCAATTTTACACATCGTTATCTTTTTGAACTTCACACTACATTAGCTACACACTGGATTTGCAATAGCCGAGAGTAATCATGTGATTTCTTAGAATTGCATTTTATGCGACCAAAGTCCACAAAACGCACGATGAGATTAAAAATACATGACTTCTAATTGTCATGTAATTCTTATATAATCTAAACTTATTAAAAACCATTTCCAGGTATAAAGTAAAATGACTAAAGCTGGCATTGGACTTGATTGCGGACCTTTGGATTCCATCAGCTTAAAAGTTGCTGAAGAAGAATTACGGGAAACGCCGGAACGTGTAGCTGAATCGGTGGCACAGCTTCGAAAATTATTAGAGGGTAATACGCGTATTTTGAGCAGCAGGGGTACACAAATCTAGATGCTTTTTTATTTCACCGAATGTATAATATTAATGAAGACGAGTCCGCTAAATTATGTTGTCTTACAACACTTATAGATACCAGCCACAATTTGGATTTCGTTAGCTATCCTTGAAATCAAAACATCAAAGAATACTATTTTCGAAAAACTTTATAACGGAAATTTACTTTTAGTTGGTCACTAAAAGAATGTATTATTTCATATCTAAAGCGGCTAGATGAATAAAATACCTAAATACTTTTTTCTTGCCCGATTACTTTATCGTAGAGATTGTTGGGTAAATGAACCTTATATTTACACTATATTGCTTCGTTTTGGTTATCGTAAAGCCTACATAAAACATACATATGATTTCTCGGACGAATTTTCATAGAACAGGTCTCTTGTTTTCTTCCTTTCATGCCATACCTATTTTACTCATGTAGGTAGATACTTGGTAAGAACACTTAATTCACGCATCACTTCTGAAAAATTTCCTATTGTTCTTTAGGCAGTGTACAATCGATTAAAAAAAATCTTAAACTCGTTAAACTGGCTGATAACCTATCTAATCGGTTCTATTTCAAGAATGAACTTTTGTTGTGGGATGAGACCACTGTTTCCTCAATTCCTAACGATGCCTATAAAAAAAAAAACCAAATATATTTTTGTCATTTCACCCATAAATTTAAATATTAATTTTTAATTTGTTCTTTTCTGTTTTTCTCAGATGATAAGACTCTTCATTTTGATACCAGCGATGACTTCCTAATAATACATTTAAGACCTTGTAAATTTTATCCTCAAAGTGCTTATGAATTGGTAAGTATATCCAAAATCAGATATCAGCAAATATTATGTAACAAAGCGACATTCAATTTTTTGTTAATCAGCCTTTCACTTATTTAACACGAATTATTAATTTTACAGCTTAAAAGAATTGCCGAATTTCGGAAAAATCAAGCCGATATATTGAAAGATATTTCGCCGGAGGCGGAAAAGTATTTCTTTCTGAATACAAAGGTTTTGAATGTTTTAGTTGACCGAGATCAACATAGGAGAAGAGTTCTGACGATGAATATTGGTGGTGAATATAAATAACTTCCTCATGCCTCATCTATACTATAATTCACTCTAACCTCATCACAACATACGTTTTTCCATTCATAATTTCATTTATAATTTAATTTATAGATAGCTGGAATCCTTCTCAAATGGATTCGGACCACTTCTTCCGAGTTTTGTATTTAATCCATTTCGGAGCAATGATGGAACCGATGACTCAAGTACACGGTGCCGTAATCATCATGGATTTCACCAACTTGGGTTTCAAGCAAGTTAAAGCGTTTACTCCAACATTTTCCTATCGATTGTTAACTTTCATACAAGTAAGAAAAAAATTTCGTGATTTTTTTTCACGACCAATAACCAGTTGTTGATTTATAAAATTATTTTTATAGGACGCGATGCCTTTAAGATTGAAAGCAGTTCATATCATCTTCCAACCATTCATTTTCAACGTAGTGTGGAAATTATTCAAACCTTTGATTAGGGAAAAGCTCAGCAAAAGAGTAAGTTTTAAATATCGAGAATAATTTTTCTTCCAGTGAGGACAGCAAAACTTTATAAATGTGTGAAAAATTTATAGATATTTTTCCACGGTAAAAGTTTGGAATCATTACACAAACATATCGATAGGTCGTGTTTACCTAAGGTTTATGGAGGCCCGAAAGGAGAAATAGATTATTGTAGCGCTGATTGGTATCCTATATTGGCTCAATACGAAGAAAAAATTAAAGGTCTGATAATCATCTTTCACTCTTTTAAAGTATTTAACAAAATTAGCCTCCTTAAATGATAATTTTCTTTGTTATAGAGTGGCAATCCTACGGTTATGTTAACAATAAGAAATGAGCGAATATTCTAGTCATGGTTTTTATAATCTATTTATACAGAAGAGTATGCAAGATAAAATTTAAGACATCATTTTTTTTCTTTAATAAATAATAAAAAAATTATATGTTTTCCTTCACAATAAATGATTTTTATTGTATGAATATACGTTGTATTACTCTACAAACGTGTATGTAAACTTTCAACTGATATAATAAAAATAAAAATTTCTATTCGTTCTATCTTCGAATATTTCTGTAACAAGGAATAACTACCGGTAAAAAAATATAAAAATTTATTTGTTTAGATAGAATTCGACATTTCAAATGGGAAACTTATTAGCACTACAACATACCTAGCACACAATTCTAATTTTAAAAACAATTAGGTAACAAAACTCTGATAAAAATTTTGGCAACAATAAAAACAAGCATTATCCTGTAAGCATGATAAGGAACACATTTAAGGGCATGGTGAAGGCATGAAGAAATCACGTCTTTTATGAAGAATTGAAGAACATACGTTCATCAAAACTGACCAGTTTACCAAACATTTGACAAAGGTGGGAGGAGCAAATAACATTCACATAGGAACTTAAAACAATTATTATTCTAACGTAAGATTGTTACGAAAATTCCTATTCACAAAATCACAATTTAAAGTCAACAGTTTTACATATAAAGAATACATTCTTCATACTACAATTAAATGATTTTCCTCTCGCTTCATTATCGCTTTCTGCTCTTCATAAAGGTTCCACTTTTAAGAAGTTGTACACGTTTTAAAGCACGACAAATAAACACAAAGAAAAGAAGACAAAATGAAAAATTGTAAATTTTTTTTCACGTAGAGAAGCGTTTAGCTTTTTTGCCATCGTAATAAGCGGATTAAAAAAAATTGAATTTATAAAAATCGTAAACTTTTTTTTACGCTTGGCGCTATGACTTTTTACGAAGGAGATTTTAACGAAATGAAGAGGCTAATTTAAACACTAGTCTAATTTCAAAAGTAAAAAATAAAAAGACCAATAAGCGAAAAGTCTATTTCAATTACCTTACCTACATATTTTAAAGACGAGAAAAATAATAAAATGTTGGAGTCATCAGTGTTTCAGCTTTTGATAAACACAAAAATTTTTTTGAAAATGTGATAATATCCAGCTTCATGCCATACAATATTACCGATTTTCAGGGTCGTAGCAAGGGGGGTTAGGGTCAGATTCATTCCCATGGGTTTATTTCTTGAATATTTAAATATCGCTATATCGTACAATTCTTTTACAATAACAGTCGCTGTGCATATTTATAATGAAACAGATTTTTTAAATTAAAAAAAAAAATTAAACTTTTCATAATTAATTGATTATAACTTCTCTGGTTGCCTGGTTGCTATGAATCATCACAAAAAATTTTCATCTCCATAAATTATGTCCTAAAGCACACACATAATTTACTATTTATTTGTGCATAAGAAAAAATTAGCTCCCTTTAGAAAGCCCCCGTCCCCCTCCAATACACTAACTATAAAATCAGCAAAACGCGTGTTCTAAAAAACATCTTCAAAATTCCTCCAACTGATATCTCCTGACTACAGTCCTGCCCATTTCTGTTATTCTAGTTAAATTTTGAAACTATTTTATCCAGAAAATCATTCAACTTAAATCTCTCAAAAAAATACAAATTTTCGTCTCGTGATCGTTGAACTTATGTCACAGATCTGCAACAAAATTGCAGTCATAAAATAAAGCAATAAATCAGTCTTGTAAATGGCATTTTGAATAGCCCGGTATTTATAATTCTTCCTCTAATAAATTCAACTGATCGCTAAATTCGGTATATAATCTTTGAGCATGCAGACTATTGCTTATTTCAGCTAATACATCTTTTAAAAGTTGACGTTTCGATAATCCCTGCGAAAATTCAAAACAATGAAAATTTCACCAATATTTTACGCATTATTTTTATTCGTTTAAAAACTTACTAAAATTTTTTGGTCTTCTTTCGCATATTCGTGACAAGGACCCAATAATTCTTGACAAATTAATCGTAATCTTCTGGGTTCGCCTTAAAAAAAAAAAATACATCCTTCTCATACCCTATTTCACGTAATAGTATAATTTGCGAAATTAAAAAAAGAAATACCTTGATTGAGTAAAAACTGTACCATAGTTAGTAACCAATGTCTGAATTCTCGCGGAGATTTAAGAATTAAAGATGCACTCAACTGTTGCTCTAAGAAAGTATATGTACACAGTACATTTATATCGGCGTTTGGCATTAGTCTCGATGCAGTATTGATGCTTAAACTGTATTTGAAAAACAAATAAATACATAATTAAAAAAATAATAATAATAATCAGCCACAAGTGAATGAATAATAAAACCTTTGAGTTTGCAAAGAATGCAGAGGAAAAGATGCATCACCCCTAAGTTCAGTCGTACGTAAGACATTTTGTCTCATTTTATGCATTGAATTACATACAACCGTATCGTTGTTATCGCCCAGCTGCAGCCTGCAATGAATGAAAATAAGCATTTGAAAAAAAAGTTCCAAGTCATTATTGAAAAGATAAATAGAACTGCTGCAAACCATGCTTCCATGTCAGTAGAATACATATAAGATTTTCCATTAGAGAGAGCCAGCATTGGAACTCCGTGCTCAGATATTAAGCTTTTATTCACGAATATTTCTACGCAATATAAATGAATTTGTAAGAATAATTATGATTTTACATTTTTAATTTTTATTGATATGATACTTACCTTCTGTGGATGATAAGATCGGCAGTAAGGATTTTTCCGCTAAGATCACCTTTAATTTATCAATATCCCATAAATTAAGTAGACCCGTGCACGTTACACACAACAAATATTTATCCGTTAGTAATAAATGACTGGCCCTAGCTGACAGTACGAGAGGTGGAAGCATATGTCTGCCGCTATTAATTTCTAAGATGAAGAGATTTTTATTTTCTAACGTAACAACAATGGTCTTATGATTGGCAACACAACCGGTAATTACCGAACCTACGGAAAAATTAATTTTAATACTCCGAAACCGAATGGTTTTCACTTCGATAGATTCAAATACTAACCAAAAGCGTTCTCCCACATATCGCATTCTTTTGATGTTAATTTAAGCCTCGATATAGTACCTCTCACACCGGGTTGCGATTCGTTACTTAATAACGCTCTTTTATCGCCAGGAACCTACATAACACAAAAAATAGAACTAAAGATTCAATTCCATTTCTATAATTTGGCTGCTACGACCATCATCAAAGTGCTCACAGAAATTGAGGTTTTTTTATCCATCTTCATCGGAGGCAACACTATTTTATTCAGACCTCCATCGGTTCCAGTCATCACAGATAATTTTTTATCGGCAGTCGTTTGGTTATCCGATGGCGGATCAGCGAATCTTGGTTGTTTAGCGACCACCACGTTCAACGATGATTCTAATGACCGTTTCCAAGATTTATGATTCATTACTGTGCTAGAAACCGTCGAGGTAGGTGCGGATGGTTGGGAGGTGACTTTTGGCCTACGAAATAGATTTAGATTTAGCATAGATCAAATTATGGCCTTCAGATAAGATAAGGCATAAGGGCGCCTGAAGAGTTAACCAGACGAAAAACTAAAATTTTAATTATATTTCGAAAAATAATTACGTCATGTTACCACACTACGGAAACTCACGTGAAATCATGTTATTTCAAATATTCATTTCAATCTATGAAATAGTCCATTCATTCTAGACCAAATGATTGCTTATTGGAATTCTCAACAAAGATTTTTTTGTACATAACTGAGACTAGCTCCGTTAACAATATACTAAAATTCCACATTTATAGGTGGTGTGCGTATCCAATGGGAAGGGAGCGGGGGGTCGAACCCCCAAAGAAAACGATTTTTTCTATGCATCTCTTCAGGGTTTGACCGTAGAGCCAAAATAGCACAGTGTACTTTTGTTCTAACATAACGTTCCCACAACTTTCATATGAACATTTTTTTCTACGACCCATTGGTGAGGAGTTGGGGAGGGGGGGGGGTAAAATCAGGTACTTAGGAGTTTCATCACAGTTGATTCAATTATGCTATTTGACATCATTTATAGACCAATAAAAAATAAATGTACGTTTTATTTACAGGTGCGCGCGTCGTTTTTCTTCTAATCGTTTTCGTTATTTTTATTTGAGTTTTTTTGCAGACCTACCGGTCTGCATGATAAAATGATTTGTGACTATATACGAACACAACCATGACCCAGTGTAGGTCTCAACACCCTCTTTTCCATGTTCAAATACATACCTAAAACCCTTAAATAGCACACATGAGTGAAAATCACCTACTATTCGCCTTTCCATGCTACGTGAGTAATACGCAACCACCTGAAGAAATGCTGCACCTGAGGAACAAAATGAGGCTTGCGTCCTGTTATCTCGTAGGAGAGAGGTGGAGGGGAAAGCTATCCAAAAGTTTCGATTTTCGTTATTTTTTTTAAATAAACGTTTTAAAATTTTTTTTTTAAATGAAACTTCCTGATATATTTCAACAGAAAATTCCTACAGTACTTCAAGTTCATATTAACAAAAAAAAAAAAAAATTATGACTGAATGTTAAGTTCAAGGCATTATTTCTGCATATTAATTAATTATTTTTTATGTTTAAAATAATTAAATTTACATTAAATGAATGATTTAAATTAGGAGAATTTAATAATCGTTCAATATTAAAAAATTTAAATTGAAAATTTAATTTTCGTTCAGCTACAGTTGGTAAAAATGAATTTTTATACTGTAATTGTTGGAGCACATACATGATATTATTTGAATTTGGTCACTGATAATTTTTTTCCTATGATCAACACTTTCCATCTAAAATTATACTTAGAAACAATAATATTTTCGAAGTTTCAATATGTATGTATTTGGGGGTTAAGAAGGGAATAGTTTTAAATTATTGGTGGAGCTAGTCTTCAACATATTGATGAAAAAAGTCTTAATTAGGAATATTTCCCGTAAAAAGTCTACATTTACTGGACCATAATGTCTTTATATTTCGTTTCATCTTCATAAACTTTAAAAGTTCTCTTCAGACAACACTGATTTACAACATGATACGCCATTTCACCAGTCTCTATCCAATGGCCCTAACATAGATCAAATTCTGGCAAACGATCCTAGCCGAATCTATAATCTATTGACCTTTCTACACAGTACCCAGCTTTACAAATTTATCTAAAACCACCCTAGCCATACATAGTAGCTGTACATGATGCGTAAATACATAAAAAAAAAATAGCATACATTTTCTTTATATAGCTCATAGTTACTGAGTTATCAGGGTAGAAAAAGGGGATCTTGGTCTCAAAATGCTAAAGACCATAAAAATACACTTCGGTTAAGAAATGAAGAACATTAAATTTACGAAAATTGGGCAGTTGAAGTTTTTCATGGTCGTGTCAGAAAAATAGATGTACCAAAGAAGAGTGCGACTTGGTTTTTTGCATATATGCGAACTCCATTCATTGCAGGCAAAAAAACTTTTACGTTAAAATGAAGGTGGCCTTATAAAAGGACAAGTGACATAAATTTGTCCACATGTCCCATACTTTTTCGAATCCCTGAGATGCCCCTTAAATATAATAAATATTGTAATTTTTTTTTAAGGGTATATTTCACATACACGGTTCTTTTTTTTAGTACAACCAAACTTCGCAGGCACTGTATGTCATCTATATGGCAACCAAAATTGATAAGGCTAAAAAAGTGACATTTTTGAGAGTAAAATTCTTCGTGAGTTTCTTATGAAAATTTTTGAAATTTGAAAATGAAAAAGATAAGACACTGCTCTTTAATTTGTTCAGAACGAAAAATTCAAATTCTAATTTATAAGAAAGTTACAAATTTCAGAACATTGACCAAAGATAATATTTGGTTTATTACATTTTATGTTAAAATTATTTAATTGATTAGGAATGCAGTCAACTTTAATGTTTATTGAAGGAATTGTTCAGGAATGAATTACATCTATGGAAGTTAAATGTGAAATATGGCCTCCTCAAAAGCCAATTTATTTTTGCGTTTTTCTCGACAAACAATCACTTAATCAAAAAAATCTTCTGTGAAGTTTCTCAAATTCTTATTGTAGATGTATATTTCAAATTTTAAGTGAAACAGATAAGTAGTATTTGAGAATCAAAGATGTACGAAAATGGTCATTTGGCAGGCAAACCAGACCCTTAAAATATCTATCTTATCGGTTCTCCAAGGTCGAAAATACTTCAGTTGAAAAACTGAAAAATTGAAATTATTTTAGGGGCGGTAAGGGGTGGGAGAGGGGGATGTTGAAGGAGAGGAAATTCTGTTTTTAGCCATTTATTCTTACTACTATTTGTTGTAATTTTCAACGATGTCAACCGCAATAATTTTGATTACTTTTTGAATAGACGGGAAGAGAGAAGGGAGTAAGAAAAGTCAAAAAATTTTCAGTCTCATGTTAACCAACCAAACATTAATGCTGCTACTTAGGGTGGGAAATTGAATTTTTTTATTTTTATATGAATTTCATTGACAGTGGAGATAGTGGCTCAGAAACGAATTTCACCGCCTTGAATACTCCTGCAGATAAACCAACGAAAAATTGTCACTATTTTACTAATCGCGAATTCGATGCTTTACTATTTTCAATTCGAGTGTTTTTTATCTATTATGAAAATTTCGAGTCATTCTCTCAACTCAAACTCGTATCGTATAATGAATAAACATTATAAAAAATGAATTAAGTCTGCACAAAAATTAAAATAATTTCATACTCAGGTTGGCTGATTGTTTTAGTCTCGATAACTTCATCTTCAACAACTTTAGGGACGCTAGCGACGTTATTACTGACATTAGGCCGGACAACAATATCTTCTCTCTTTTCGATGATAATTTCGCTCTTCTTCTCGCTGGAAGTGGAAAATGGGGCTGCGGCAGCACGAGGCATAACTGGTGTAGGACTTTCGCTATAATGAAACATAATAATAATAAAGAAAAATCTATTTAGAAGAAGTCTACCGTTGCCTATAATTTATACCCGATATCAGGTGGTGGCGCAATAAACACAGGAGTGATTCTTCGACGGCCATCCGAAGTCCTCGTTTCAATTTGTATAGTGGTAGTAGGTAAAGGAACTTTAGTAGGGGTCAACTTCGGTTCGTCTTTGCTTGGCATAACTTCCGGTTTTTTAGATTTCTCGGGTAGTCGCTCGAGAGCAGGGTTTTCTATGATTTGAGCATTCGAATGGCAATTTCCAACTTCCGATGTACCGTATACTTTTTCATACAAGATATCCTACGAGAACATTAATTATAAAAATTAATACTCGAAGTTTTAGGCCACGAATTATCAAACGCTTTCTACTTATTTTATATCTACAAATGGGCGAAAATATAGGAGACTTCCGAGCAGATGAACTAAGCGAACGAAAAATAGTTTTTGAAATTTTTCAGATAGCCGTGAAAATGTCTTCATTTTACTTTCATGATTTAATTACAACCTACGTGAATTTACTTCATATAATGTTACCAAATTTTACCAAAATGTGTAGATGCAGATAAACTGCGAAAATGCATCTGCGCATGCGCAGAACAGTGAATATAATAAAATACATTGTTCGCGCAAGCGTAGATGTATTTGAGGTTTATCAACGTTTATTCATTAATGCGCATCTATAATATCCAAAAAAATACTTTTTATTTTTTTAAAATATTTTATCCATTATTTTTCTTTTTTTTTTACAAATGAATGTGAAAATAACTCACCTTTGATAACCTTAGAGAAGAGTGAAATTTTTTAAATCTATGTAGAATTCGCAGACTTTAAGCTCAACTACTCTATGATGAAATTCAAATTTTTTTTCAATTTTTTTTCTTCTCTATAACATTTTTCATTTATTTATTCATTTTTATAATGACCTTTGTAGGCACTGCGGTTTTTACGCCACTGTATGAACGTTTAAAGTATGGATAAGATTCGAGTGTGCTTCAAGAAGTCGAGGACTTCCAAATTTTTTTTTGCCATTTTCAACGTAACTTATATTTATATCTAACCTCCGAGTAATTAGACAACATGCAACGGAATAACCTATTTGATAAATGTTTAAAATTGATTTTTCAAAATATAAAGAGGGTCATTGAATTTACTAACACATTAAAAAATCACTTCTAATTTACTCAAAGTTATTTAGGACATAAATACAAATACAGATTAAAAAATTTTCAAAAAAAGGATTTTACGCTGGATTTTTTTCATCATTTGAACGCACGATGTAAAGAGGTTATTTCTTTACAGCATACATGGTTAATATTCTAACTTACAAAGTTAAAAATTACAACGCATAGTAATTATGATATGAAATCATCATTATTAAGATAATGGTCAAGGTTAGAATGAAATATTATTTAAACTTGTTTTTTGTTTAATATCTTTAAAATTATTATCATTAGAGTTTAATAAGGTAACAATATAAAAACTGGGAAGTTTGAATAAGAAGAAACTTAATTAAAAACATAACAGTTCTTTAAAAACTTACTGTGGTTTTGCATACCTACATCACACACGTGTTCATGGTTCATACCTTCTTGTTCTAAACCCTCATTAAAACCTATCCAAAGAACCAAGATCACCGCAGCATTTTGTGACGTTAACACGAGCCACTTAGCCAATAGAAAATAAGAAAGCATTTTCACAGGCGCCACCTTAGTGGTGACGTGTGGCAATATGAGGATCACGTGACACGCGGGTAATACGGCTAGAGACTAATGTAAAGAAGTGGGACAAAACATTAGTGGCGTAACTAGCAGGAGGGTTCTTAAAAAAATCTTAAAAAATTGTTTTACAATAAAATGATATATTGTCAGCCTATCTCTTATTTCATGACATAATCATTACACTTAATTTTTCGATATTAGGAAGGTTTTGGGCCGAGTAAGCTCTAATGGAGTCTCTTGGCATACGCAGTGATTCTTCGTGGTTACACCACAGCAAATTTCCAAACAGAAATCACGTGAGATTGAGATGGTTGATACACATTTAAAAAAAATTACATTATATTAGAGGAATCGAAGGACATTTTTTTTCACTCCACTCTAACATATATATGTAAAATCAATCCCCATTTTGACTACATGGGTAAAGTATCGTTCACCGTTAGAATATAGGATCCAGAAAATTTTAACAAGAGTCGATTTTTATCCAAATCACTCCTCCTCAACCCCCCCCCCTCTCAAAAAAAATTCAATTCCTGGTTTCAGAAGTCTTTCTTCTCAAAATATTATCGTTTTATTCACTTTTCGACTCAAATTAATTTTTTGATAATTTGATCTCTTTTCACTCTTTTTGGAACCTAAATGCCCACCATCTCTCTATCACATCAATTTCGATAGTTAAAATTTTTATGATGATAATGAGGGCAAAGAGAACCAGAACTATTCTCAGAACAGGCTTGATCAAGAGAGAAGGGTGGTTTCCCCTTGGGCCTGAGTTTTTCGGCCCGCAACTTCTCACGCGTCTCTAAAAATCTGTCTTTACCTCCTCCTTTTTTTTTCACTCTTATGACTTTTTCTTTTGTCCCAGACTCAGATTTTCTCTGCACGGCGCTGCCTCGGAAGCAAAAATAATTTCTAGATCGAGATTTTCAATTTTTTTTTTGTCAATCGAATAAAAAATCAAAAAAAAAGAAAAAATCAAATAGAATGTAAAACTCTAAACTTGTGAGACAATCTACTCCCTCTGCCCTTTATCCCAGCTTTAGTAATGATAATATGCTTTGATGGTATACATTCCATTCACTTTGCACCGATCGAAATCAATGAAATCATCATTCACATTCACCTTCTAGAAAGTTCCCTCGTAAGTATCACATAAGTATCGGTGATCAGCTAACGTAATATTCCTCCAACATGGCAGACAATATTATCATCTTTTTTATGCCATCTTGGTCAAATTAGAGTTGTATAAATTTTAAGCATGACAATACGCCATCTTTGCTCCTTTCAATGTTCTGATGTATACATCACGAAATTCGATAGAATGAAGTTAAATGGATAGAAGACTTCCTAAGCATACCATTATAAAAATTTCAGTTGGTCAAGTTGATTTGGCTTGATACAGGAGAGATTAAATGATGTAAAAAACGTAAAAAATATTCCATTTAGGAGCAATATATTCGCATTAGGAATCCTCTTTTCCGCTGACTCTGAACAAAGTGCTCGACTGACCCAAATTCAAAAAAAAAAAACATTCAACAATGATGGATCAAAAATGGCGTTTTGCCAATAAAATGGCGAAAGAATTACTTTTTGTTCCTTCGATAACGATTTTCCAATTTCATTTTCGGTAAATTTCAACAAAGCTACTGTTCCATCGAATGAACACGCTAGTAAATGATATCCAACCGAAGACCAAGCTAAATCTAATACAGGCCCGGAGAATAAATTTTCCATCACAACGACAGGCCTAAGAAAACCAGTTAGCCAAACTGAAACGCCATTGTCTCTGGAACCTAGAGCACAGACACACATCTGTAGCTCTTTATTCGATTTCTTGGTACGACGTTGAACGATGTTGCTGTTGAATCGCTGAAATCGATGAATAACTTTAATATATAAAAATATTTAGGACTGTAATAATTACAACACTTACAACGCAATTAACGGCTTTTCGATGGCCTACGTAATCTTTGTCATGTTTCCATCCATTTCTTTCGATTATTCGAGATGTTGGTCCGGCATTATTTACTGAGTGAGCGGCAACCAAATATTGTCCATCTGGTGACCAGTCATGTCTTAAAGCTACTGTCGTGCCACACTACGAATATCATCAAATTTTATTATTATAGTCATCATCTTTCATCAAAGATATTCGATAATTTACATTTTCAAAAGGCTCTGTAATGACGACTTCAGTTTGCCAATCAACAGTTCGCCATATCCTCAGTGTTTTATCTTCAGACTGAGAAGATAAATATTTTCCTATAGGATCCCAACTAACTCCTTTCACTAATCCTGAATGTCCTTTGAGGACAGTAACCATTTCTAAAAATTAAATTATCAATTCGCATCAAATCGATATTTTTATTTTGCAGATTTTACGTAGAGATATAATATACCAGGTAATTTAGTGGCATCCCATACTATAATAGTGTTATCAACGGAAGCTGTAGCTATCCATACATCTTGAGGAGACCAAGCTATATCTAATACATCCCCTAAATGACCTCTTAGGGTCGAAATACACCTCCATGTTTCGACATTCACTTTACCTTTAGAACCAAAAACTGCATTGTTTCCTAAAAACGAAAAAAAATCTCATTAATTAATCTTTACTAAAAATATTAATGAAAGGAAATTGAAATAATACCTTGAGGATACTTAGCAAATGACCAAATCATTACTAGTTTATCATCACCTCCGGATGCAAAATACTTTCCAGAGTAACTCCATCTTACGCAATTTACACACCCTGAAAATATGAATTCAATGAACAAATAGTAATGGCGTGTCTAATAATTCAACACCTGAAGTACCTAAATGGCCATCAATTTGGCATAACATTTTGGGAATGTTTTCATCAAATTCTGCTTCTTCATTGAGTACAGTATCAAAATTCCAAATTACAACTCTGCCAGAATCCTGACCTGAAGAATTCAATACACGAATTTCATTAAAATTACAGAATGAAGTGATGAGGAGGTTATCATAAGTATACCTTGGCCACCGGTGACAAAACGTGAATTATCTGGATGAATATCGATACAATAAATCGGCGAACCTGTAGGAATGAAATATAAGTTGAATAAAAATATATTCCAAGGTGCTTAAAAAATTAACGAGTAATGTATTGTAGGCCTGCAATCCACTCATCAACTTGTGTTTCTTTTTTCAAACACAAATTATATCATTACATTTACTAAAAATAATTTAAGAGTGATAGAAATATGTTATGCTGAGACAGAAGACATTATTACTGACCATCATGAGAAACCCAGTGTGGTTTCAATATTTGCATCGTGAAAAGTGTTACCGGAAGTATCTGAAATTAATTATATTGATTTCGTATAATCCAATCAATCAGAACCGCCAGGGCTATTACTTTTAAGAAGACATTTTCTCAACATTCGCACTTCATCAATTTGAAAACAAACTTTCAAAAATTTCCTTCGCCGCACATTTATCAACGAATTCAAGATTCATAATTTTCTAACTAATAGTCAAATATTTTAGTGTTCTCTTTATCACTAAATAATTGGCGGCTTTACAACTTTCATGTTCGCTAGGTCTTTCACAGTGAAAAGCGAAAATGAAAGTTTGATAGAGAATAGGAATACGATTATACCTACCTATTTTAAAAGAATCGTTTCTAACGTCACATTAATTTCTCTTTGCCTCCCTTACGACCAAAACTGAAACTTCTTTGGTATGTAGTTTGAAGGTTGCTTGGTAATATTCGCGGGATTTTTTTTTAAACGAAGATGTATGCATTGCATAATGTATGTCGTACTTTGAAGGCGCTTTTATTCATTCTTTCGTCAAGAATTTTTTATCATTAGAAATTAATTGCAAAGATGTCCAATTCTATTTAGTATATTGTCCATGCTCGTAACCCTTCATTCTGAAGAAGTGGCTCAGTTAAATAAAGTTTTGTGCGTATCAACAATTTTCGAATAAGTACATATTTCCAACAAGTATTATGCTTCGTTAAGACGTATTCTTTTCCTACATTATGTAGGTAATTAAAGTGTAATTTTTAAATCACTGGATATACCACATACTTGATGATCTTATTCAATAAAAACTAGTACAAGTGGGATTATGACCATCGCTACATAACAATAAACTCGCACCCTTCAAGGTTACTTCCCTAGCTATCATTTTACTTTCATAAATTAACTATATTTGAGGTTGACAGTTTTTTAAACGATCGAAACAAATAAATCATCAATACGTGACAATATAGTTAAAATATTTTCAAATATTGTTTACGTTGATCTGCAGTATTGCACTATTAATAAGTAAACTAATTTCATTTTCTAATAGTTATGTTGTGATTTCAATTGCGGCAGTTTATTCAATGAAACTTGCGTACATCGCAACATCATTGCAAGGTAAGATTTGATTCGTTGTGAATAAGTGTTGAAAGTGTAAGTTATTACCTATTACTTATGAAATTTTATGCAAACACGTAAGTAATGCAAAAATAACGATTTAAATATTCTGCAACATGTATACAACGTTTTTATCCCACTCTCGCGTCGAATTTTTTGAATTATTGTAAGAACTAACTTCTTCTTTCACGTATTTTTAGTGTAGATACCTAAGTTAACCTGATAGTAGTGAAATGGAGGTTTTAAAAAATGAATGCTCAATACCAGATTCAGTCAAAATGGGTGATCACTGTCTTAAATTTGAAAAGGATGAAAATTTAGAAAATTTTTATGTTCAAAAAGCGATCAAGGAGTTACGAGAAAGTCCAGAAAGGAAGAAAGAGGCATTAGAGGAATTGAAACGTTTAATTTCAGGTAAGCTATCGTTTCATCATAATTACGAATAAGTTTGCTGTCAGTATAAATTTACTTTCGATGTATTAAAATTCTTAAATTATAGAGGATTCAAATCTTGATGTCCCTTTGGACGAAGAAGATACCGATTTATATTTGACTGCTTATTTAAGAATTTGTAAATATTATGTAAACAGCGCATTAGAAAAAGTAAGTTACATAGATAGGTACTTGTTAAATTTTTGATAGAGGTGTTGTATTGTTTATTGATGTTTAAAAATGTTACAAAAATAATCATACCTAATTAGATACGTACAGTTTTGAGCTTATCGAATTATTCTTAATTTTTATTCTTCAGATCAAATATTTGTTTTATTGCCGAATGAAATATCCTGATTACTTTTCAAATGTTATTCCAATTCGTGAAAAAAATGTTTTTGAAAGAAATTTACTAACCATTTTACCGCAGCGAGATCAACATGGTCGTCGAATTATGGTTTTACAACTTGGAAGTAAGATTTAAACACCAATTAAAATTTACATCCCTGTGTACACGTATCTTCGTTAAAAATTAATTTCATTACCTATTGAAACTGAACTCATAATAATCGCATTTATTTTAAACAGGTAAATGGAAACCAAACGAATGCTCTTTGATCGAGATCATCAGAGGAATTGTGCTCATAATCGAGGGCGCTATGTTAGAACCAAGAACTCAAATATCTGGTGCTGTTTTAATCGTAGATTTGGATGGAATGAATCTTCCTCATGTTTTACAATTTTCTCCCAATTTTGCTAAAATGCTACTTGATTGGGTGCAGGTACATTTACGAAAATTATCGCTTTTTCATACTGTTCTTTATTTTAAAAATCTTTATAAAAATTTAGGACTCGATGCCTTTAAGACTGAAAGCAATTCATGTTGTCAAACAATCCTACGTATTCAATATGGCTTTTGCTGTATTCAAACCATTTATGAAGGAAAAATTAAGAAAGCGAGTGAGTACATGAACATAACTTGTACTTATGAAAATATTTGTTGATAATTTTAATTAATTTTTACATAAATCAAATTAGACCTATTTTCATGGAAACGATCAGGCCTCTCTGCTAAAACATATCGACTCAAAATACGTTCCTATCCGATACGGAGGCATGATGGATGTCTCAATGGATGAAGGAATCTCACAATGGAATTTCTTTTGCCTCTACAACGATCGATATGAAAGTAAGTAACGTTTTTTTATGTTTGAATTTCACAAAATTATATCTCATTTGCTTTCTACCCGTAAAATTCCAAAATTGCCTGCATTAATAAGTCATTGTTTCTGTTTCGCGTAGGAACGAGTAAATATGGTTTCAAACAAATGCTAAAAAATGAAAAAGCAAAAAAATAGCGATTTCAGCTGCCACAATTTGCATTAAATTAAATTTTATTTATATATTATTAAGTTGTTGAATATTAGAATAAACGTGTTATTTTACTCAATCGTTTTTTTTAAAAGAACCAACACTCATTCCTCTGAGAAATATAAAACAACATAAAATTACACATGATTATATTTAACCATTGAAAATTAAAAATACTTAATAGATATTTACATGGTATCATTTTATTGTACGAGTTTCTCTTAAACAATTAAGTCATCCCGGTCATTCGCACGAAATAAATCGACGCATCGAAATAATAAATTAATACGCTTAAATATTAATTTTAAAACGAAACAATAAATAAACGCAATTTAAAAATCCACATAGAAAGATCAATTGTCCAAAATTATTACACAAACAGAAAATAATTCGTATAAAATAGAATCTCGTAAAACATACGTACATTCGCTAACGCACGACTACAAAAATGGATAAAAGGAGGTATCTTAACTGCATATAAAAAATAAATAAAAATGGTATCATTTACTTTCATAAATTACTTTCATAATGATAGATAGGTACATTAAAAGTGGACGTCGACAAAATCTAAAAACAATCACAGATTAAAAACTTTTACGCTAAATCCGCCGAGGTGATTTTACTTATTGGATTTTTTGCTCTTCTTATCTTCGACAACGATCCCGTATGAATTAATTTCTAAAACATTAAAAAAATAACACAATGTAAAATTTGCTTTGAAACACGTATCGTGATGTACGTACAGTCATGTAGTTTGTGCCACAGCCTATTATAAAGTCCATTGTATTTTACATTACGTAGTGTCAAGGACTTATGGTAAAACATTCTCAACTTCAACACTAAATTCTCCATATAATTTCGAAAGTTACTTCTACTATAAATAATTTCAGCTTTCGCTGAATTCATTTTTTCTGATATTTTTTTTTTTGTAAGTTTTATGATACTCCACATAAGTATTTTGTTTTTCCGAATTTCAAGTGGAAGCCGTTGATCACACGCTAACGACGACACTTCTCGAACACGCAATAATGGCTAAACGATTAATTGAAAAATCGATAACGATTTTGAAACTTGGTACTTAATTACCAAAATCGATAAAAACATCCGTATATAGATTCCCGTTCGAATATAATACATGATTTGTTAATATTTATATTTACCTTCGTATTCTTCATCACAATGCTTCAACAATTCGTACCATTCGTTACTGGAAATTTTTGGTAGAGGGAATGTACCGCCATAAACATCTGGGAGACATTTGGCCGAAAGATACTGATGCAATGATTCACGATCGGTTCCATGGAAGTATATCTGCAAATGAATTCGTATTTAAAACGCAATAGCCCTAAAAACATGCGAATTATATCGAAAAATATAACCAATGCTTACCCTACTCCTTAATTTTTCTCTTAAAAATGGTTTGAATAGAGCGAATACCATGTTAAACACATAAGGTTGATTGACAATGTGCAGTCCTTTGATTCTCACTGGTACACTATCCTATAATGGGTAAACATCACAATTGTTAAAACGAATAAATACTTCCAAGTAGAAAGAATAGCATAATGAGGCGCCTGACACGAGCATAACACTACCGCATAACCGAGGATTTCGGAAGCCGAATTTTCTAACGAAAAACGATAAAATTTGAAAATCATTCGATCATAATAGAAACCAACCCATCAGACTATTTATTCCGCGTTTAAAACCTAATGACTCATTTGGTCGAGCTAATAATGGTCAAATGAGTCAACAAATTCGAAGCACATAGAAGTGGGCCATAAAATCTATGCCATTATTCTTAATTATTTATGCATTCATAACGAGAGCGTACTTTATTAATTTCATTTTTCAATACGTTCCGTGCGCATTTATCGAGAGAATAAAATTTAACGCTTTCGACTTCGAGTTCTCTAATAAAGGAAAATCCATCGTTGCCAAACAAACTATCATTTCACCATTTTGAAACCAACGCCACACATATCGAAACAAAATTCCAACCACACTTGGGTATAAAATTTCTCAACAGTTGTAATTTATTCTCGACATATAGCGCAGATTTCGATCGACAAACTTTACCTGTTTGTAATTCACAATGGGTAAATTCCCAAGATGAATTATTACGAACGAGTAAATTTTTTTCCAAACTTATTCCGGGCTCTATAAGTAATGCGAACATTTTGTCTAAACGTTTCCTGTTGACGTCACATTCGAGTAAAATCCTACTATAATCTAGACATCTAATGGAGGATACCGTCAAAGATACGTGCGAGGGCCCTATAAGGGCTTGGCGCGTTTCTACATAATACAAAACACGTCTTTGGAATACTATCTAAATTTCGATAAAGCGTACAACGGCATTTTAACTTACTTGTAACCAGTCGACGATTCTTTTCGCGAATTGCGGCGTGAATTGCCAAGCTTGTTGCATGGTCAGGCCTTCCATGTCGAAGATGACTTGCGCTCCGGCAATCTGAGTAGTCGGCTCGTACATCGCCGCTTCCAAAAATAATACGATGCCTTTGAAAACGTCGTCTAGAGAGCATTTCTTTGGTTTCCATTTCTCTGTAGATAAGAAAAAATATGTTAATGTTAAGAATTGGAGCTAAATACATGTATTAGGTATATCGTACCATCATCACATCCTTAAAATATGATCTTTTAAATTCTTTTTCACGATATTTAATAAAGACTAATCTCAAAGAGCATAACACATTTTGGTATATTTTAGAAACTTCAAAACAACAATAGCAGACAACATAAGCAGCAAATTATGGAGGAAAGATTTCACAAGTAGGATATTTTTTAAAGCAATTTTGAAAAAAAAAATATATAATTAGACTAATCTCAAAGAGCATAACACATTTTGGTATATTTTAGAAACTTCAAAACAACAATAGCAGACAACATAAGCAGGCAAATTATGGAGGAAAGATTTCACAAGTAGGATATTTTTTAAAGCAATTTTCAAAAAAAAATATATATATATTATTTCTTTTTCAAGTGCATTAATATTTTCGCATTTTTTAAAGAATTTTTTCAATTTATATTTTCCTTTGAGTTCTTCCATGTTTTATGAATATGTAAGCAAAAGGGCCATGACTTTAAACCTTTGCCAAAAGGTTGTCTGTTGTCTTTTTGCTGCTTTCAAAGAGTTCCGGGGGGGGGGGGATGAGGGAAGGTATTATACTAAGAACTTACGTAAATTTATTAAATAAAAAAAATACAAATTATTTTATTCAAATTTAACAATAGGTAACTTCAAGAATCTTTTTATTTTAATTAAATTATTTGAATATAAAATATTTCATTTGAATATAAAGTATTTTATTTGAATATTAATAATTCAATTATTATTTCAAATTTTTTTGTATTAACATCTTTTCATATTATATTTCATGTATGTGACTGCATTTGACTGAATTTAATACACTCTTTAAATGAAGAATCCGCTAATTTGGTATTATACATAATATCAGGGACGTACCGAAAGGGGAGAGGGGGGCTTCCCCCTTGGCTTTCGGAAAGTTGGTAAATTTGGAGTTTCAGCGTAAAGTTGGTAAACTTGACCACTTGCGCAGTATTATTATAGCTATTTTTAAATTTTTTGAAGACTAACAAGACTGTGACATCTTATTTAACATCTTATTTTCTTACAGCAAAAAAAAAAAAACAAAAAAAATATCAACAGTTGGTAAAATTTCATGGTATTAGTTGGCAATTTTTGGTTTTCTCCGCCCCCCCTGAAGAATGTCCTCGGTACCCCCCTGCATAATATGTTGTACCAATGCTGAGAAATAGAGCATTAAATTATTAAATTATGAAAAATTTAAATAATTTTTTTTTTTTCATTTCACAGATTTCTTTCTCTTTTTCTCATTTTTTTCGACATTTTTATCCTTATTTATTTTTCACTATTCTCGAACGAAAAAATCACATTTTCTTTATGGAATTGAAATGGATGAAATAGATTTTTTATACGTTATCTACGAATGCGATGCTGCCAATTGTAACAGTCTACTTTAATTTAAAAAATCATTAAAAATCATCCCCGACTCACTTCCTAATTCCAGAACCAAAATACGTCTTCCACACTGATCACGATTTGGCAATACTAAAAGGACGTTTTGCTCGAATACATTTTTTTCTCTACTCGGAACTAAACCTTCGTAGATATCTTTATGTTTGTTCTTGAATTTGTAATAATCTTTGATCTGTAACAAAAATAATATAGTATAATGTTGAATCACACGAATAACAACAATAATAAAATGCTAATTTTTTGGCATCTTCGTACAATTACGACCCATAATCGTATAACTAATTAATTCGATGGTTTTCCTTCACCGTCTAAATGCATTCACATTTTAATCACCTACACATACTTTCGTAAATACGAATTTAATTATCTCCTTATAGTCTTAAATAAACATCTTCAAATTAGATAAACCAATAAGGATTTTTTTCACCATTTTCTCGGAAATCTACTTCTATATACATGACACACTACCGTAATGCGCAGCTAAACAAATTTTTAAAACATTTCAAAAATTGTTGTTTTACCTTGCGTGAACAAGTTTATAATATCTCGCTAATCTGGGAAATCTAGAAAAACTTGTTAACTAACCTCGACATAACAATGCATACCTACTAAGTCGTTCAATACGTAACGCAAGCGCGTCGCCATTACAGTCGATTATTCAAATTAATTTTATTTCCGGTTTCCCTATACCTGAACTCAATATCGCAATATGATTCAACATTATTTTCCATTATCACTAATTCCTACACTTGAAATATATTTTCCATCAACAGTTTACAATTGAAAAGTTTCGAAATTTTTTTATTTCGCAAATTGAGCGATTTTATTCAGCTTTTATAGCATTGGCCATTACTTTATTGCAAGCTGGAGCGATGTGTTTATTGGCTAATGCCTATCAAATAAATCAAAATCTAACCATCCTAGAGGTGGCGTAATAACCAAAGCAGTTAAAAACGCCACAAAAAAAAATGAAATTATCGAATTGACTTGATGTTTTTTGCACTTGGGAGGGTTATGAGATATTCATTTTCAATTTTTATTTATAAACTGAATTACCTATTTTTCATATAGTAATTAAATTGATTTTCGATATAATTATGTAATTAGAAAAGTTTCAACTTAGCGCTTTATTAAAAAAAATAATAATAAAGTAATAAAAAATTATCAAAATTCAAGCTTTCTAAATGATTTTGGAAGAGTTAAAGTAAAAAACCTCTGTTCAAGGAAGTTTTGAGTTATAGAATTTCTTAAATCTTTCATATCTCTTTACCAAACCTATGCCGAGAGATCAAACTTTTTATGAAAATTTAAATTAAGTAGCCGAATACAAACCTCGAATTGGAATTAAAATGAATTCAAAATGGCGGATCGTTAAAATTTCAGGAAAGCTGAGAAGTCTCTAATCCGACGTGATTTTGGCGCACCTTTGGGACAGCGTTACCATCTATGATATTTTCTAGCTTTTCAGCTATTTTAAATTATTGTTTGCTGCGGGAATTGTGAGATTTTTTTTTTTTTTTTTTAGAAAAAACATTTTTAAATTAAAAAAAAAATTTTAAACTGATATTTTTTTCGTGCAGCTACTTTTTTGAATCATATTTTTATTTTTTTTTCAAACCGTCATTATTCCTTCTTTTCCTCATGATTTTCTTGCAATTGCTGCTACTACTATCTAATTAAAAAATTTTAAAACACTGTACCATGAAATTTCAATTCAATAGAACTTTAGAAGAGTAAGTAGGAGGAACAATCATTTGAAGAAGAAATTAATGTTTCATTTTGGTATGATAATCCTTATATTTTTTCTTTGCAAAATTTCGTATTTTCAACTGGTAAGAAGAACGCTATGGTATTTGAAATCCGAATGAAGGGGGAGAGGGTATTTGGAATTTCTGATGTTAATTTATTAAACTGTTTTGAAGAGAAAATGCTGGTTTTCAGAGCCTATAATAATACTACATATCTGGTTTTAAGAGTTGCACACCCTGCTTTGGGCCAGTTGAAAATGCATATAATGCCAAAGACTTCTCGTTCACCATACTTGATATCGTCATCACGCCACACATACACACTGGAATAAGAACAATTTCAATTTTCAACTTCCACCAAAAATTAGAGATGAAGGTGAAAAATAATTGCCAAATGACGACAATACACAATGAAAATTTTATCCAACAAATTCAACTTTAAAACCTCGCAAAATTGAAGCAAGGTATAGTTTCGAAAAACTGAAAAATTTCAAAAAAATTCCTGCAGACACTGTCCAAAGAATTTCAATCATACTGGTCAAACATCCCAAATCAAATAAACTTAAAAATATTAAATCTACCATAAATATCTGGAAAACTTCTCTGACATGCTTCAATTCTTACTCGTCTTCGTACTGGTCACTTCCTTATAATCCACCAACATCTCCTCACCAAATAACCCCCTCCCATATGTACCGCTTGTAATGTTCCCATAACTGTTTCACACATCCTCACTGATTGCCTCCTCTATCAACTCCTCTTTCCAAGTACCTTGTAATACTTTAAAGGACATATTATCAGATAACCAAACACAGGTTGATAAATTATTCATTTTTCTAAAATCCACAGGATTAATAAGTAAAATATAATTTGTTCTCGTGCCTCTAGCCATTGTTGCTGTACATGGCACGTAAAAAAAAAAAAAAGAAATACTGCAAATCACAAATTCAACTTCTCATGCAATTTTGAACGGAAAACGGTGAGGTTTCCAGTCTCATTCCAAGATGTGATTATAAAACAATTAACAGCATTATCCGCGCAAATCTGAACATACTGCCATTAAAAACTCAGCTCTATTAAGCTGCATGGCTGCTTACGATTTATTCGCTCTCTAAATTAATGATCTCCTAAGACGAATTCAGGTAGACGAAAATGATTTTATACTAGAGTATAAATCTTATACTCACCAATCTATGAGCACTTTCCGGGTAAAACTTCGTCGGTCTAAGGAATCGCACGAGCCAAGCGTCATTTTCCCATGGTACATGTAGTTCTTTATCTTCTACAAAATTAGAAAAAAAATTACAATTTCAAATTTTCTCGTAATTACACCTCATTACGTCTATTATTGTTACAAATAACGCGAATAATAAGCTCATTATTAATTTGAATTTCAATACGAGTTTGAACGCAAACAACATGGGGATCAATTATCGCCTTAATTTAATTTAAGATTGAAGAATACTCGAATAAAGAAATCATTGGTCTGTTTTCCGGCGCTCGTAAAAAACAAAAAAATTATCTAATTATGTGGATACGTGATGCTACGCCTAGAAACGTATCGATCGTGTTCTAATAGGCATGGATTCATGATTCATCAATTACGGTTTAACTACATACATGACGTAACTACTCAGTGGCGTTATTAAAGGAAGCATATGCGGAACACTTTTTTGGGGGAGGGGGAGGGTATCAAGCTCCGGTAGTCAAAAAAAAAAAATAAACAAAACTATGAAGACTTGAGTATGTTATCAGGTTAAAAATACACGCATGAAAATTCTTTGAGCGCTAATCAGACACTGGGTGGCTTGAGCCTTTCATGGCCGCTTATTCCCACCTATGAAGGTAGGTTAAGACAGACCACCTCAAATATTTTTCGGTCTCCTAATTGGCTTATCCAAGTATTGAAAACATGGGTTAAGAAGACAGACCACCTCAAATATTTTTCGGTCTCCTAATTGGCTTATCCAAGTATTGAAACATGGTTAAGAATTGAGAAGTAAAAGAAAAATATAGCGAGAGAAATATAGAATCATATCAGAATAACTATCAAGTGATAAGTAAAACTAAAAATATTTTTGACGCTCTCCAAGGCCCTTTCAAGAAATCTTGGTTGAGTCACTAGTATCAACGCGTAAGACAAAATATAAAAAATAAATCAGTTTCCATTTCCACAACGTAAAATGCTATCTCGAAGAAAATATTACGAAATTATTTTAAAATTTCGATATTTCCCTCACCGAAAAAAAAACGTGCTCGCGTAGTCGATTAAAACTCAAATTAATTACAACAAATAACGCACGCATGAGAATTCTTTTAGGGCGCTAATCAGACACTGGGGTGGCTTGAGCCTTTCATGGCCGCTTATTCCCACCTATGAAGGTAGGTTAAGACAGACCACCTCAAATATTTTTCGGTCTCCTAATTGGCTTATCCAAGTATTGAAAACATGAGTTAAGAATTGAGAAGTAAAAGAAAAATATAGCGAGAGAAAATATAGAATCAGAAATATCAGAATACCTATCAAGTGATAAGTAAAACTAAAAATATTTTTGATGCTCTCCAAGGCCCTTTCAAGAAATCTTGGTTGAGTCACTAGTATCAACGCGTAAGAAAAAAAAAATCATTTCCCATTTCCACAACGTAAAATGCTATCTCGAAGAAAATATTACGAAATTATTTTAAAATTTCGATATTTCCCTCACCGAAAAAAAAACGTGCTCGCGTAGTCGATTAAAACTCAAAATTAATTACAACAAATAACGTAATAAAAGAACATTACAAAACTCTGTACTTTAAGGTCAACACGTTCGTATTAACTCTAATGGCGAGTAATTAAAAGAAATTATCGAAAAAAAAATTCGCATTAATACCAAAGATTTATAAAATAATTTATCGTCCGTATCGACGAAAAATTAATACCTTTGAGCAATTCTCTCAATTCTTGTTTCGCCGCTTCCACCACTTCCGGAGTCTCTCGTAACTCTTTGCGAGCGACTTCTTTCAGCTCGGGTGAAGGTTCATCCGTTTCCAAGCGAATGGTAAGGTCACCGATTGTCAATGTTGGTAATTCCTTTAAATTTGATAAAAATACTGACGATTCTGCAACAAATTAATTTCAAGAATATTAATTCGCATTCGCCTGTAATAACCTACCAAGAAGAACCGATCAACGTAATATTCGTAAAGGAAGTTGGCGCAAGGTTAAAATGCATATTAATACCATGACACGTGGGTATTTCGATACTCGTATATCTCGTTCCAAAAAAAAAGAAAAGAAAAAAGTGAATGAAAAAACTCAGCAAGGTTGGGCTTCTTATAAATTACTTTTACAAATCTATAAATACTGCATGCTGCATCGATTCACTTTATACGAATCGGCTCGTAATTCTGTTTTCGATTCCAAGACCAACCATAAGGTGAAATAATCGATCGGTAATTTTCGTAGTTTTTAATTTCCACATCTACATACACATATGTACGTCGGTTTCAGTTAACGAGGAATATAAGACCTTGGATAAAAATTTGGGTGCCCGTCCACGAAAATCAAGTGATAAAACGTAACTAGTCTTCTGGCGTAGATTCAACCTTCATTCGATTCTCCATACCTCCATACGATACTGTATTATTCGAGCTACGAAGCTGACGAAAACGCTCGATTATATTTCGCGTACCTAGAACTACATACGTCAGAATCACTTTATGGTTTGAAAAAACCTCAAACAATTTTATTTGTAATCCGGTTAAATCAACGAGAACTCGTCGGGTTTTTCCTACGATCGGCGTTTTTGCCCACACTCTCCGAACTACCTGGTATAATCGCAGCGCGAAAACCTGTTCGAGAGGAATCACCCGAGAAGAAATGAGGATACTAATCACCGCGTTAAAAAACTATCATGGCTAAGAAGATACTTTAATATTTGAAACAGCTAGTTGATGACTTTACGTGAACCTACGTAAGTAATTTCCTGGCTTCTAGGGTATTTTTAAAATCGCATTACGCATAAAAACTTCGTTGACGATACGGATTCGTCGAATGACGATCGTAATGAGATCATCGAGTGTAGTAAGACTTTTTCAACCAAGACGAATTTATTATGTTATTTTTATACTTCGAAAAAAATAATTTTTATTTATTTATTTCTTAATACATAAACAATAATTCATTTTACTATTACTTTTACTCCCCTTCAATAAATATTAAAATAGATGGTATTTCAAACCAATTAAACAATTTTAATATAAAATGTAATAAACCTCGATATTATTTTTGGTCAGTTATTTGAAATTATTTGTGTTATTAACCGTAGATTTATACCAATAAAAATTGAAACGATTAATTTTAATAATTTTATCAAGAAAACAATTTTTGTAATGTACTCAGTATGAATTAAAACGAATTTTGAAAATAGATGATTTGTCAAATTGCCCAAAAGAGCGTTCAAAAAATGCTATCTCGCCAAGTAACTATACTTGCAAAAAATTTTTATTAAATTTTTGGATATTTCAGAGATATAAACATTTTTCATTTTTTTTTTAAATACAAGATTTCATGTCCTTTTTTCAACTAATTGACGAGTGGATAACTGATGAACTGATGGATAATATGAAATTCATTTCTTCCCTATGAAAGACTAGAACTTGTAGTGTTCCATTTTCGCCTTTCAGATCTTTCTGAAGTATCACACATTTAGTTTCAGAAATGAAAATATAGTCTTTTAAGAAGATCAGCGTGATTTAGCTCAAAACTTATTAAAAGATATCAGGGATGGCTTTAAAGGAGGTATGGTGGGCATGCCTTTCACCCCCTCCCCCTCCTTAATGGTCACAAAGTGGAATATATTGGCAGACAATTTACATAGGTACTTACTACCTAATTTCCTTATTTTTCAAAAAAAAAAAAAAAAAATGCAAATCAGTTTACATTTTGTTTTTGTAAGTCGACAAATGTTAGTCTCGCAGCCCCTCTCCCCCCTCAAAAAAAATTTCTTACGTCAGCGTCACTGAAAGGATTTCATTTAAATTTTCATTTGAATCAAAATGGCACTACGCTTAAATTTTCATGTGAGCTGGAGAGAGCACGAGGAATTACAATTTTTCATCTCGGAGTCATGTTATGAATTAAAACGAGGACGCCAACAGTTCCAAATTTCACCTTCCTATGAATTTAAAAGGAAGTTAGCTTTTTGAGAAACTTTTTCAGCTATGAGAGTTCTTGAATCGATGACATTCCTCACCTAATTCACATAAGAAGCATAACCCTTATACTTATACGTATATGATTATCTGAAGCTAAGACATAAGCACTTGAATTTATTCAAGTAAATGTGGATTCCAAATAGCAGGTATTTTCGAAATTTAAGGAAATCTTGAAAAGCCTCGAACAACTTAAATTTCATACGAGGGACCTTGGAAGGGGAAATTCAGTGATGAAGTTTTTAAATCGTCTTTATCTTCTCATAAAATTCATCTAAAAGCTCAAATTATGTAAACGTACTTGAAGACCATCTTAGCTCGTACTTAATGTAAACAACATGATTTTGAATGGGGAATTCTCCGTCTTTCTCCACTGATTGCTGGAGAACAGTGAGTCTGAAGAAATTTTTGATAATGACAATTTTTGTGGAGAATGTAAAGAGCTTTCCAATAGTATACTAATATTTGATATATGATGAAAATTTTCGTACGAAAAAATTTCAATTTTTTCTACACTCTATTACAGATTATTAGTAAATTAAATTTCAATGATCAATATGTCACTGGAAATCTCTTTACATCCTCTACAAAAAATGTTATTATCAACATTTCCCTGGAGCCACCGTTTTCGTGTTTTTTTAGTGTTCTAGAAGCGGTAAAAAACGAACGAAGATGGCGGCTCCATTATATCTGTTCTTATAACGCCTCAACACAAACAACATACCAGGTGATTGCGAATGAAAGAGGGAAAAAATGACACTTAAAAAATATAAGGGAGCACTTTGTCCCTCTTTCTTTGTTATTAGTCTATGATCATATGATAAGTAGTGTTTGTGTTGGTGAAGTCACGTGATCTCTAACGTGAGGACTTTCCTTCCCTATTTGATAAATACAAATTACTCCACTGGAGCGAAGAAGTATAAATCAAGACAACTCCAGAGTCTTAAACTTCTTCAATTTAATAATTATAAGCTCACAATATGATTCCTGTCGGCAAGAAGCATCGTGTATTTAAATTCAACTTCTTAATATACTACTATAGAGGATAAGTAGTAGTTTTCATTCTTCCTATTAGGTGGGCGAGTAAAAGAGTTGACAGCATTATCTGCATTTCTGAAAATTCTCCGCTCTTCATTAAAAACTCAGCTCCAGTAATGCGGCTTGACTGCTTACTCTTCGTTCTCATTTTATGGGCCTTTTTGGGTGGTTAGATTTCAAACAAAATAAATTACATGGATTCTATTTTCGTATAATAATAACGAATATGAAAATAATCGAAGAGATTTTCGATTAAAATTATTGAAATCTCGAGTTAGTTCTTAAACAAAGAACTCACGCTGACGAATGATAGGTAGAGAAGCACGTGCATGGAATGTATGTGGTAACACGAGCATAACATTAACTATCTTTCCATATGCGATTATACTCGGTATTGTTTGAGGTCTGCGTGATTGGGTTTATTTTTCGCAATTTATTCACCTTTGGAGCGTCATTATGGCTTGAAGAAATACTCCGGAGTGGGCTTTTAAATACTAGGTTGGCAGTCGATTACATGATCGACAAAAATACCTTTCACTGTTCATCGACAAAGCATCACCTGTGTTGGTACAGAGTACGATGATAGAATTCTCAATCAACCTTTCATCTCGAGGAATTATTTAGTACAATACTAGATACATATATGTCTTAACTACGGAATAAAATCAAAAGAACAGAAATCAAGAGTGTAGAAAAGAATTCAAATCGTTCATATATACCTAATCGAGTTAGGTTGTAAATAATGACGATCGTTCACGCTGCATGGCATGATACTCGAAGAATGAGGCTCGAAAAAGGTCAAATATGTGAAGTTAAAAGCCTTCATATAAATGGACTGTTTAATTAAAACGATTGTGAGAAGCACGATGAAATGTAACCTGTACCGGAAATCTGTTGTCGATTTCCTAATTACAATTCTTACGAAATTGGTCAACCAATTGGAAGTAGTCTTCTCGTAATTGTATGTAATTGCGGCTGGAGTTTTATGGAACTGTTGGCCTATAGCGAGTAGTAATGTATTGACGTTTTATGTACCTAACGATGGATGGCAGTGTTTATCATTTTCGTATCAGACGTCTCTTCGTTTTGGCGATTTGTTTATATGTTATTTTTTCCTTGTATTGTGTCCTTATCGAAACTATACAGGAATGTAAAAAAATTATCAGGTTTGTTCGTTATCGTTGTTTTGCGGTTGACAGTTACTCGTTTATGACTCATAGTCATATCCAATGATATCAGCTCAATTTCCCGCTTCCTATTCGCTATCTATTATTTCGAAATTTTTTCACTACTCGTCCTCTTGTCGGCTTTCCAATCGAGAAAACATATTATTCTTTATTTTGTCTCGATTGTTTATCATCATCGGTAATGGCTTTTTTACAAATGTGAAGGTCTCGACCGTGGACAAACAGATTGAATTTCGAGCCGAATTGGCATTGAAATTTTGTGCAATTTTTAGATATTATACTTATGCCTTCTAATATTGCATCCAGTCAATTACTGTTTCCCTGTTTATGAGAGGAAAAACAAAAAAATTAAGATCCGAATTATTGCATACTTAATTCGGTTTTAATTACGCTATCACACAGCGTCAAGTCAACAGAGTATAATAATTATCAGTTTGACGCCTATTGTTCTGTCCTTGTATGTTAAAACGTAGTAAGCACTACTAGGGTATTTAATATTTATTCGACTTGAAAATTAATCGTGGAATGGCCGCGTCAAGTTCGTTCACGTCGTAATTAAATGTAATGATGTTTTTGATTTCTCAGTGAAAGCCTCATCAACGATTACCGAGTTGAAAATTGAAAAAACTTTATAATTCCTCAAAGTAGAAAGGAATTTCATTTTCATACGAAATTCTTTAATCGTTTACAATGATAGAACGCTTCTATTGAATAAATGTTCAAATAATTTCAATTAAGTTATTTTCAATTAATATTTTATCATTGAATTTATTTATTATAATAAAAATAAAAATAATTAATATAATTAAAATAATTAAATTATTTAATTTATTTAATAAAATTATATTAAAGGAATTTATATTTCATAAATTTACCTCATATGTTCACAAATTACTATTATATTACGGAATAAGGTTTGGGTGTTAGTGGCCAAAAAATTATTATTGACTTTTTTTCGGATTTTTACGCACAGAAGTCTCAAAAGTCCAAAAATCGAGCCTCCAGCTCCCTATCTTGCTTCAAAAAAAGTTACAGATGTTCAAAGTCGACTACTCCAATTAAATAAAAAATCAACACCAAAAGTTTAAACGTGTTTTTCTCGAAAAAGTGATTTAGGTTACTAACAGTTAACACCCAAACCTTATTCCATGACACATCTAAGTCCTTTGGTCTACGCTAGGGTGGAAGGCTAGTTACTTCATTTTGCACCCCAACTCTTGTTATACTAATATTACCCTTTCAATCACTTTCCAACTCTTTTTTTTCTTCTTTTCTTTTCACATGAAAACAGTCTATGAGCCTAGTGTAGATTATCAACTCTAATATCATCTTCTATAAGTCTTATTAGCACCTACATAATTATATCTTGCATTATACCTATACCAATAAAAAAGAGAACTGAATCAAATTTGATCAATTTTGATGAAACGATGATCAGATATAATTTGATCAAACCTGATCTAATATGACGATTCTTTGAAAATATTATTCACTGATTTCATTTAGGTCCATGGTTCAGTTTTTGTTATGAAATCATTATTGAAATCAACTCTTATATTGTTCTTTAATATGTATTCCTGATTTTCATTTTCAGCTCGGATTTGGTTCTTAAAAAATATCAGTTCTTTTAAGTTTTTTGTCTCGGTTTGAATGATGTGTTATTCAATGTGTAACTTTTTTTTGCAATTCATAGACTACACGTTGCTGTTTAAAGATGGGAAAAAATCAGTCATTATTTTTTGGTTTATCTCGAGGTTTATTTTTTCTTTTGTGATTTAAACAATTTTATGTAAGTATCTGTAAAATATTTTTTTAAATTGATAAATGGATACTTAATGAATTCGCTGCAATTATAAAACGAGATTTATATTTATTCTCGAAAATTCGAAAGACAAAATGATGCTCGATCCTATGAATACATAATACTTCAAAAATGTTAGAAATTAGTTGCAGCTTGATAATTTGATCTATAGAGGACGGAGTACGGTAAAAATAATTTCTTAATCGTACCTACAATAACATGCCAGATCGTTTATAAGTGTTACCAACTACCAGCGTCGCGCAGAGAAAATCCGGACCCAGTGGAAAAGTCATAAGAACAAAAAAAAAGTTGCGGAGGTAAATGCAGATTTTTAGCGCCAATGCGTCAAGTCACGTGTCCTAAAAAAAACTCGGGCTCGGGCGGGAATACCCCTCCCCTCTTTGCTCAAGTCTGTCAATTACCTCAAAAGATGATTTTGAAAAAAAAAATCACATAAAAAATTGGCTCCCTATATAAATTTATCAAAAAATATATCATCACCTAAGGCGATGAATTTCAGCTCGTTTGCAGTCTGAGGATTAATTTTTACACTCAAAACACAATTGTGCTTTCTTAGTTGTGTGATTGATTCAAAGAATAACCAATTGGAAATATTTTTAATATCGATACCCAGAAAAGACTGGGAGTTGATGCCTATTGCATGTGATAGGGATGCACTCTAATTTATTGAGTAATTTTTAAAAAGGGTACTTGATAGTGCATTTTCAAAAATGATTCATGAAAAACTAAAAAAAAAATCAAGTAATTTTTCAGTGGATTTTTGCACTTATTTCACAATATTTCCCACCCATGCACCCTTTCCAAATCAATTATTTTTCAACCAGTGATGTTACATTATACGTTCCACATATTGATGCAAATTTCGCATTCTTATCATCAATAAATTGCGATATATTAATTTTCAAATTAGTTCATTATCCTAGAAAAATTTTTCTATTTCGAAGCAGCATATCTCAACTCCTTAATATTTTGAAAAAGTAAAAATATAATTGCGTTTACTCCATGATAGTTCACTGTTTTCCACACGAAGGGAACAAGAAGTTTCGCCAACACCCTGTATACAGCAGTGGACATTAATTCAGGGCTGCCGAGAGGGGCAAGGGGGCAAATTGCTCCGGACCTAGTCTCGACTCATTAACACGACGATCGAAATCATTTGATTCGTGACAATAGAAATTCGCAAAAAAAAATCACAAGGGATCCAAATTCCCTTTGTCCTAGGGTCCGACTTGGCTCTCGATGGCCTTGCATTAATCAATCAATCAATCAACTACAAATAACATGAAACTTGAGAATAAGATACCCCAGAAAAATAAATAATTAATATAGAAATAAATGTTCAAATAATTTCAACTAAGTCATTTCCAATTAATATCTTATTATTAAATTTATTTATTATAATAAAAAAAAGTTTATATAAATTAAAAAAAATAATAACTAATATAATTAAAATAATTAAATTATTTAATTTCTTAAATCAAAAACCTAGGCTGCAATAGCTATAAGTTTTCAATTAAAAACTCGACTAATTATTCCCTCGTATTAAATGTTAAAATTATCCACCACCATGAAAGATCGTCTTCTTGAAAATACCAAAGTTATTGCCAGTTTGCCACCATTTAATTACAAATACCCATGATCATTTCATTGACATATAATGCAACCAACAAATACATGTAATTTCTTCTTCGATCTTGGTCTCTATGAGGGCCGGAAATAACCCCAACGTAATTAAAACTCGAGATATAATTACGGTAAAAAACATTGACAAGAGTCACCGATAATTAAAAAAATTAGATGTCACATTATTTTCAAATAACTGTTTTCTAAATTTTCACCCAACTAATAAAAATAATGAAAATACGCAGAAAAAAAAACCACCTATTCCAAACGCTCGGACTTCAGTTAAAAATAAACCCGTTCGCATCACCGCGTCAGGTGCGTGAGAAAATAAACAAGACCTTAGATCGTTTTACTAAATGATAACGGCCGAACTCTTCATTGCCAAGGCTCCGTTTTAACTGTTTCATGCCGACAAATGAGAGAAAAATTTTCAAGAATTGTACTTAAGAAGTTCATTGTCACAAGAGTACACGATTTAGCGTATTATCCGGCGAATATTTTCTAATAAACATATTTTGCTCGATACAAAATGTATGTCAAGGTATTTCGTAGAAGTACTCCGAACACGTTCAAGTATGGATTTTACGGAAAAAGGAAAAATACAGTGTTTTAAAAACACATTCTTCAAAAACAATACATTATAAAGTCTCGAGAGGAAGGAAATGCTATTTAATTACGCTACCATTTACGAAGCCAGCACCTATACTTCACGTCGTACGTCACACATACGTCGTTAATTCGCCTATCTATCGGTAATAACAAATCTACCTGCGTGTGTTTTTTCGTGAACCCTCGCATGTTCAAGTTCACCGTCGAGTCGAATTAATAGTGCGAGTTAATTTCGATAATTTTTCCACTGATAAAAAACTTTTCACGATCACAATAACGAAAAATTAATTATCCCGTATGGCGAACCGGTTATCGGTTCTCGAATAAACGCAAATTGAGCGTATTACGATAAAATGAAATTTTCATTATTTGCAATCCATTTTACACGATACCTTAAAAGACCCTCGTACAACCTCGTGCATTTTCGAATACGAACGAAATTACGTTAAAAAACAGGTACTTTGTGCAATTTGTAGTTTCTCCAGTTTCTGCACCATGACCAGAACGCGATGTGCGCGTGTACGAGTATAAAGAGAAAAATCGTACAACAACTCGTCTTCCATAATCGTCTTACCATCGATGATGCAACGCGATAACCACATGGGATCAATTCTTTCCTAATGCGGAGTTGAATTTAAAATATGCGAAAGTAATGCGTTAATGTCTGCAGCGTTTATTCCGCATCGCGATACCCATCTGTTTAGGCTGTTTTTATTAACTCGTTACTCAATACATAGATTTGTGTCGTGTGTCAAACTTGACGAAAATAAACTCCTATAGGATTTACAGGAAGTTTAATGCGTCTTCGGTGACATACTTTTTCCATTAGCTGAACATAGGGCTTGTCCGAGTAACGATAAAATTTATAGATGCTTGTCGCAGAATTTCAACCATTTGGTTGATAAGTAGGTATTACTGTAGGCAAACTTTTCGTTGGATCAACTCAAAAAGCTGATTTTTTGTTTCCTCAATCTCTCTCATCGATACTTGGATTTAATATATTATTTTTCTTCTATATTACAAAAACTTCAGTCGAATAGCAAAGGGTGTATAGCAAGAGGATTATTTTTACCATAAAAGCTGAATTCGAATAATGATAGAATAAAGGCTTGAAATGATACCAATATTAAATACAGAAGTGGACAAGACGATTAGGTAAACATGGTGAAATTAGAGAAGACAATGTAATGTTATTCGTTGTCAGTGATAACTGCAGAATTTGAACCTGTAATGTTCTTTATCACTCTAAAATGACGTCACAAATAAACAAGTATTTTTGAGGATTTTTGGGACCAGAAAATAATGCAACCTGCTTTCATACACTCCATAAACTTTGATCACAACTCATGACTCTCACCGAGCCTTAAACACTGAGCTTCTATGGTCGATTTAAATAACAGGCCAAAGAACCGAACTATTCTGGCAATCTCTTGGAAGCTAAGTAGGAGGCCCACGTGCTCGTTAAATTAGCCAATCATATTACACGTTTAATAAAACACATAGGAAATATCGTTGAGGATTGGAGAATTAATAATGAAATAAACATCACCATGTGGATCCACTATTCGCAGCATTACTAGATTATGTTGTTTAGCCTTTAGCCTATAAATGATAAGACCAGTAGACCACGCTTTGGCATAACACATAAAAATTCTCAAGTCTATGTGTAACAATACTTCATGCGCAGTATACACTGAGGTATTCATTTAAATTGTTCCAAATTGTTACGCACTATGTTTATGTATTATGTCTGTGCGTTCTGCCCAGCATATACCAGCATTGAGGGCAAATATAACTCAAAGAACCTTTGGTGAACATCTTCCTCTACATTCGTTCCCATTTTCAATGTAATACAACACCATTAAATTGGGGAAACATTTTCAATTTTTTGGGCTATTCTATTTCTTTTTATATATATGCGTGAATAAATCCCAGATGCTTGGGGCCAGAATTCCTATCTAATATTACGTCATATTATTAATTAAAATGCTGATCAAAAAAGCAAGTAAGGACACAAGAGAAAGATAAGAAAACAAAAACAAAGATGCTTGGTTTTTTTCATTGAAATTCAACACCTCAAGATAATTTAAAGGTGAAGTCTCCAAACCAGGAAATGTGATGATAATAATGACAATGATAATAATAATAAATGATAAATTTTTCATTTGGCAAATTACGCTTTTACAATAAGTATTTGTTTCTTTTTCTAACTAGGTTAGCTTAATAATTATCAAATATAATCTTCACTATGCCTTCTAAGAGCCAAAGCCTCACTTGACCTGTCTCCTTTGAAATTGAACTAGGGCTATCCAAGGAAAGTTTTAGATTTTTAATTTAAGTAGATGTCATTTAGTTCTTTCCTTCGTTTTTCTTTTTTTCTACGTATTATAAAGTTAATCTATATGCTCATCTTTCATCTCCTTTTATATGTACGCATAATATGTATTTGTAGAAATTGGACGAAATGATCCAACCTATGTGCACACTTTCGCTGATAGATATCCTGTTTCTGTTCTTACATAGCAAATAAGTACAAGAAAAACACCATTTTGACCTAATACATGTCTTATGAACATCTTACAAATATACTTTCAAGCTGAGCTTGAATTAGTATCAATAGACATCAATATCTTTTTCTAATTAATGAAAAATGTTGATATCTATTGGACATTAATTGAAGCTCAACTCGAAAGTATGTCGATAAGATATTCATATGACATGGATAAGCCCAAAACGGTGTTTTTTGTATATCTATTTGCCACAGAAATGTGCACATAGGGTATTTTCTCTAGATTAAGTTTTCATCTGAGTTAATTCTTTCAAAAGATTTTAATGCAGAAGTATCATCATACCAGTAGATGAATAGATTCATTCATAATATTACCAAAATAATTTCTCAACCAAAAATCAAACAGTTAGCATGGTAGTTACTGATCGATTCATCAAAACATCATGCGTGATATAATCATTCATTACTTGGCATGTGTATTTTGTATGCACAATGAACTTCGTTGCAATAACTGCACATTAAGTTCGGTGATAATCCTTGGATGTGATTGCAACAAATCGAATAATACTTAGATGAATGCTCAGACCTCATCACCACATAACGGTAGGAATCGCATTCACAACAAACAACTTAAGTGGAAGAGAAAACATGGACGTAAAAAAAGAAAACTCTAATGTTAAACTCTAGTAATACGATTTCTCAAGTCCGAGATTCATTTCATTTTTCTAAAAAAAAAATTTATAAATTCAGGAAATTCATGTTTTTGGGTAATTTTACCGTAATTTGCGGTAATTGTGATTTTCTAGGAAGCAAAAACCACCCTCAAATTCTCAGGTAGACTTGTCCTATTCTTGTACCCGAAATATCGATATATGTTTTAGCATTTATCGTCAAAATGGCCTATATCTATGATATCGTTATTGCATATTATATTGTTGATTAAGGAGTTCATAATATTAATGATCGTATACTCGGATTGTTTACACTCAATGGAAAAATATATTTTTCTGATGAATATGAACTAAAACTTGTAGATAAAAATCATTTTTAAAGCATGCAATTGTATTTTTTAATCAATAAATTCATAATAAGGATATTACTTTCGTTATATGTTTCAAAAATCAGTTTCAAATAAATGAAAAATTAATTTATGCGTTAGAGCAAGGAAATGTAATATATGAAGTTTATTACAGAATTCATTTCTCTTTGGATTTCTGCATAATGAATTAATCATTTCAAGCGAAAACAATGGCCGATATCGTTGTTATTGATATTCGCTATTTTCACATCGTCATTACCGATACCTATGTCTAGAAAACTCTGCTTCCAAGGTTGGTATTCAAAATTTTGTTATAAAGAAGATTAATATAAAAATTTTTTAGATAGGTAATGTTCCGTTAAGAGTAGTCGGCTTTAGAAAATTACCTGAGCTCATTTATACGATGTAACTTCATTCTCGAGTCTCAATAATCACTCGAAAATAATTTAGGACTGGGTAGTTTTCTTACTACAATATCGAACTAACATTTGCTCTTTTTTCTCAGGGTTTTCTTGGTTTCCTATCGCTCCGCTGCAATAACTTACTTTCTCACCATAAGTGAACCAGTTATCTCGAAACTTTGACTACATTTTTAGTTTTGCATTGATAACATTTAGGTAACACTACGCAAAGTAATTCTCACCCATTAAATTAGTGATTACCTTATCTCCTTCATTTGTCCCGAAATAATGTTTGCAAAAAAAAACTTCACTACTAGGTAAATGGGATTACTTTGTTCAAACCACTCATCATTTAAACATTTACGATGATTTTAAACTTGAAAATTCACACAAACCAGTAAATAAGCCAGTTAATTAGGAACCTAAAATTTTTATCACCTGCCAATGTTAAAAGTAATAAAGAAAATTTCCAGTACGCCAGAAATTTCGCATAAATTAATCGTCGACGCATAATTTTGGAATTTCTTGCAACTACAGTTAAAATTACTTTTAAAAATAAATCTCTCGAAACGTAAGTTAGTAAATCACGTACCTTTCATTTTGATTGTGTTGTACACCGAGTTAACGAAATGTAAATTAATTTCAACGATCAAACGAAACACATAAGCTTACACAGAAAAATATTCGAATGAGCGAAATAAATACTCGAGTTGAACGTTGCGCTACTGACTGAAGACTGACCGCAACGAGTAGCAACTTCTTGTAACAGACGCAGTTCAGGAACCGACAAACACTCGCGCCCTCGCTTTACAAAAACATTGTTAAAGAAGGGGCGAAGAGGAAGTTCTATGAAGAGGATGTATCGTCGTCGAGATTGGTAACTGCAGGTAGTAATTTTTGTTTTACGTAAAGGAATATTTTTCAGGATATTATACCATCAGTCTACGAAACTTGGGATTCCATCGACCTTCTTTCCTATTGTTTTTTTCCGTTTCGGAATTAGAGAAAAATATCGAAAGTTAAGCGCACTTTATAACCGAATCGTAAATGCGATTAATTAAAATTCGTTATCGTTATTTACATGTTTGCGCGCGTCTGTTATTCTAATCATCCTAATCAATGATAATTCAAGATGAGTCATTAGGGAATACATTCTCGTCATAAGCATTAAGCACTATTACAAAGACGATACTATCAGTGCTTACGCCGACGTAAAAAACGAAATATGGTTCTACGAAAAAGCTATCTTGAAAAAAACAACAAAAAAAAAACAGAAAAAAATATTGGGTTTACAAATGCAACGAAATATGGTTCTACGAAAAAGCTACCTTGAAAAAAAAAAAAAAAAAAACAGAAAAAATATTGGATTTACACATGCAGTTTATATATGTGAGTAATGTTAATCCTTCATCCGGTACATGGATACATACATATGTGGATTAAATGAATAAGATTTTTCCACTGACTTGCGCAACAGAAATACTGCAAAACATATTTTTCATTTTCTAAATAAAAGTTTGAAATTTAAATTCATCCACATGCTGAGAAATTCTTCCCTCTCATAACCAAACTATGAGCTAGCCAGCTTTTGGACCTACACTTTGTCATAAATATTTCAAGATTTGTGGAAATAAAAAGATTTACAGAACCAAGAATAGGAAGGTCGAAAAGAGATGACATACGATCATACTTCATAGAGTAATGCAGGTGATTGGTCGGCTTTCTGAATGGTCATATGTCATGCGTATAACAACCAATCCGCAAGTCGGAAAGTGGTAAATTAGCTCCACCTACTCATAAGATGAAAACATAAATCAGCTGATGATTGAAATCACAAACGAATTTCACTCGTTTAGTTCATCTTCAGTGAAAAGTTGAAAACTGAATGATATTATTTTTAGTAGGTAAGGTAGAAATGAAATATTCCAAATTTTATCTTCTAGCCTTATGATTGGTCGTTACACGCGTGTCATAAGATCAATTAGAAAGCAGAAAGTTACCCGAATTTCTCCTACTCTTTCTCGAAGTAATCTAGTTACTTTGGTCTTCTCAGGGACTCGCATTTAGCAAACACGAGCCTGACAAAACCTGAGTCACTTAGCCGGCTCTGCCATTATTTCTCAATTCTTCATACTGAAACGATTCCTTATTTAAACCTCCAGAATTCTGGTCTACAATGTGTGTCAAAGAAGCTGCGGTTGGAGAGGCAAGCTTCGTAAGCTCGAAAAATCCAACTCATTCGTTTCAAAGCACATTTTGCTCTGAATTATCTACCCTTTCTTTAACAAATCCATTTAAATTTATTTCCACGCCTGGGCTAACGTTATTTATACTGTGCTAATTCATCAGCACGGAAGTTGAGAAAAACCTTACACAATTTGCGAGTCCTGCTTCGTCGGGCTCCAAACGTGCTCTATTTTTAAAAATTGATAGCTAAAAATTTTTCCGTCTTTATGCAAAAAAATTTAATTTTGGAACGACGAAAAAATTTAAAAATTTTTGAAAATTCTAATCAGATGCTGACAGGTGTTTCCATCGAACTTGAGGACTGAATTGATGCTTATAGCGTATTTAATAACCTCTCCATTTTTCAAAAAACATGAAAATTCTATCAACCCCGGTCCTTAATAGGGAGAACCATTATTATCGAATCTAAATTGTAATATAGTCCACTACAAATGAGAATTAAGTTAGAAAAACCAATTTTTAAGGTTGTGAGCCACATATTACTGAAACGAGTAAATTACACTTTCAAATTGCTTTCAAACTAAAAGATATAGTACACTAAAATGAGAATACCACAATATAAAATCTCGAAGTTTATTAATTCTTGTTATGAAATTGAGTGTTATTGATCTTTCTATATTGAAATTTTTTGTAAAAATACTTATACGTATTTAAATAACCTTAATACCATTAAAAAAGGAAGGTAGCTGTGCACAACACCTTTAACTTTGAAGGCGTAATTTACCCATCATACTCAGAAATGATCGTTTTCCAACTTTTTCCCCATTTGCAATATACGATAGAAGTAATTTTACTTTAAGTCATCAATATTCGATGAATGCATCTCTTCATAAAATTTCCCAAATACATTTCGACGTAAACATTCAAGCACTTATAAGTTATTTATGTTCATCACTGCGGAAGAAAAAAGTGAAATGTATGTAGGCTGTTTTCTTTGAAGGTCGTAAGCAAACCGCTGAAGGTTGATACCTGGGATTTTCTAGCTCTACGCTATTACATAAAATATACCTGCATATGATCGAGCATCGACCTTTCTTTGTGTTAGAGATTGCACTTGTTATAATTTTACTAGACGTAGACGTGATACATTTTTTCATTATACACGCCGTAACTACTGGTATAAAATTCCTGCAATAGTCAAATCGCTTATTCTTTCAAATACATATTTAACATTGCATTTTTCTTCCTTACATAGAGCCCTGTAAACTTCCAAAATTACAATTTTTGTTTTTTTTTTCTGATAATTAAAAATTTTCAAATACAAATTAAATTAAATTCCAATACAAATTCTATTTTTAAGCTTCTTCAATTAAATTTCTAAACTATGATGGAACGTTAAATCTTGAAAAATAAACAAAAAGAATAAAATTTAAGAAAAACAATCCGTACAGGATACAGCCCTTAGAACAAAATATCAATGTAAAATTAAAAAAAAAAATTACATTTGAGTATCACCAATTTCTACCTAACCAATGCCATATTATGTATCATTAGCCATTACCTACTTATAAAAATGTTGAAACAACTAATAAATTTTTATAAATGATTAAAATATTTATTATCTCGAGGCTTTGGTTTTTCTCATGAAAAAAGAATTTGTTTAATTTCTTTTTCAAGTGCATATAGGCCTAAAAAACACCTAATATCAAAGAACTTCCTACTCAACTTATCTTTTTATTTGCGTAAGGAATTTATATTGTTAAAATTTTTCCTTCATTGCCGATAATTTATTATAAGTAAAAGAATGATGAAGGTTTTCGTCAATAACCTTAAAATAAGATACATTGTTGTAAATTATGCACCAGGTATCATATCAATAACCACAATAAAATACGATTTCGTAAAAAAATGTTACATTACAATTGCGGTTATTCTCATAATAAAATTAAATTTTTCGACATTTCCTCATAATTGTCCTCACAAAAGGTTGTCACTCATGCATGAATAATTGAAATTCCGCATTTAGGCATTCATAACGGTGGAATAATTTTTTCATAAATAAAATATAGGTAGGTAATTCAAAATTTATTTTCGAGTTAATAAACAAAACTAACGTCATACAATGTTTAAACTTCATATGCTCAAATACCCTCCATGAGACAAAATTTCTAGTTTGCACATATTGAGAGTTATAGGAAACAATTTTTAAATTTTAGGTAAGTTTCACTGAAAGCCAATTTCAATAAGACTGACGAAAAGGAAAGTGCTGGAGTTCTTCAAATTAGAGTTTAAAGAGAATCCAAATGAGATGGAGATTGGAAAGTTCAAATCAATTTAAGCTCCTTGTCTACGTTGTTCTTGAAACTGAAATGCAAAACCGAAGGGGGATGCTTAACTGCTTAGGCCATTGTAGGCCCTACGATGAACTTAACACAAAATTCCAACGATCTTTAAGGAACCCCTTTCCTCAGAAAAAATTAAAAATTTACGAAAAGAAATTATATAGGTACCTACTGAAAAAAATCGACAGTTTATTTTTTCTAAAATATTAGATTTTTTTGGAACTCTTCGTGGATATACTTACATATTTCATCACGAAGGGTATTGGGCCTTTGCACAATGATTAACATTCATTTTTCACGTGTTATATTTTCTTCTGAATTTACATTTTTTTAGACTATTTTGTATTTGTACAATAGTTCATCTTATACCTTTCTTATATCCCAGAAAAGAGTTCCTTCCATAGATGAGCCTATATCTTGAGGCTCAGATAATTTGCTTTGAAACACATACTTAGCACACCCATAGATCAAAGCTGAATTTGAAAGATACAACCAGTAATCAGAGTTGCCGAGAGCCACGATTGTTCAAAAAGGGAGATTGATTTTTTGGTTTTTCTAAGCACAAAATGGTTAACGTTTGTGAATAGTTCTAATAAAAATTCAAAAAAATCTTCGAGAAAATTTTTTGAGCAGCTAAGACACTTCCTTTATTTTTCGCTTCAAACTTTTTTTTAAATATTCAACTTTTTTTTAAAAGACGTTTTCTTCATTTTTGGATCTCTTCTTTCATTTTTTTCAAATTTTTACAGCTTGAACTTAATTTAAAATTTTTAATTTTTTAAGCATTTTTGATTTTCAAAAATATTTTAATTTTTGATTTATTTTTAAACTTTTTTAATATAGAAAGTTTTTAATTTCTGAACAATCTTCAATTTTTAGAGTTTTTTTTTTAAATTTTTGGAGATATTTTTGATGTGAAAATTTAAAATCTTCGAGTATTTTCACATGATTGCTTTCAGATATGTCCCTTCCGATTGGAATTCTTCAGCGATAGCGTCGGTACCTAGCGGTGAAACGATGATCTACTCTGAACGGTAGTTGTTTTCAGATTTATCAAACACTGATGAGAGTAAATTCATCGGTAAAATTAATAAAATATAATTACTGTCTGAGTGTCGGTCAAAAATAGCTTGAGACTTTTTGACAGCGCAAAGTTAGGCAAAAAGCGTGATAATTTTCACGATTTCGTAACTTCAAACTTCCCAAAATGCGTTGAACATTTAAAATAACGCTTCAAGTACGTATTCGGCCCGAGCACGTATGTAGCGCGCTAGTGTCGTTTTACTTGAAAAGCTGAAACTGATCAAAATTTAACATCGGTTTAAATAGAAACGGTTTTCGTTTTTTACATTTTTTGAGAAAACTGTAGGTTTTAAAGAAAAATTTATTATAATAAAATTTTTAGAGGATAAAATTTCCTATTCAATGATATAAATATTGTTATGGTTTCATCACAAGTAATGATAAAAATTATTTAAAATTGAGTTATCTCAGTGGCGCGTTACCTTCTCCATATAGCAAATAATGATAATATATGAATACTGAATAAAAAATCTTCGTTGCACGAATCAGTTAAACGCAATTCCAACAGACTGATTACTGAACAAGTGTCAAGTGATAAGCGACTAAATGATACTACAATAAACAATTAATTTCTATTGTTATCGGGTATAAAAGTATAACAATGTTTATATCTTTAGAAAGGAAATTTTATCTTCTTCAAAATAGTTACTATGAATTTTCCTCTAAATACCCTTATTTTCTCGTAAAATTGGAAAAACGAAATTGCTTCCATTTAAATCAATATTAAATTTTACTCATTTTCACCTTTTCAGAGATTCCACTAAAATCCGCTAGAGGCCAACTCTTTCGATGCCCGGCCCGGCCCGGCCCCAATTGAAATTTCAAAAAATTATGTTATCATTTTTTTTTCATTTAATGTTCAGGATTTTAATTTATTTTTCAACAATTTCTACAATTTGTTCTTAAATTTACCACTAAATTCGATAAAAACGATCTATATTGATAAAAAAAAAACTAGGTATCAATATGTCAACCTACTTCACAATAAAATGTATATTTTGAGTAACCCTGTGTAAATTGTTGCCTAACATTGCGCTGTCAAAAAGTCTCAAGCTATTTTCGACAGACAGTATAATGTTTTGAAATTAAACTCAAATGTATACGATATAAAAAGTTTTGGTTTAATTTATTAATAATGCCAGTTTTATTTTATACCAATCAATAACTTCGAATTTAACACTAATTCGGCGTTCAATCACGGTTTTAAATGGTTGTCGATATGAGCATGAATATCTTCAGGTTCCAACATTTTATTATAAATCAAAAAATAAAAATATTAAATCAATAAAATATCAAATCGTTTCATAAGTCACTTTTAGTTACCCAACGTTTGGCGCGAAGAAGACAGTATCGTTTAGAGAAATGATAAAAGTAGCTAAATGTAAACACGATACTACTGAACCACTGCTTTGAAGGGTCCCAATTCAGTTTGGATAATAATGAAGACAAAATTCATATGTGAAAAATATAAAATGAAAATACATAAATACTTATCCTTGATTAAATAAGGAAATCAATTCCTATAAACTGGCACTTAACGGCAATTTATTATCAGGTATGTTTCTTACAATAAACAAGTTTTCTAAACACATCGCAGACATTTGATCAGAAATCTGAAGCAGTTATGAGGACTAACTTGAACTTTAGGTAATATGTGGTTAAATTTAAATTCAAAGCATTGAATTTTCTAAAGTTAAATTCAATGACAGAATTAACAAATATTCAAATTTATAATTATTACATTTTCATTGTGTAAATACGGTGACCAAAGATTATATTGGTAAATTAAATTCCCATAACACGAGAAGAAAAGATATTCAAATCACTATCAAGAATAGTATTATAAACTATAGTAATTGCTTTTAATAAAACAGAAAGTAAATAAACGAAGTCACTATCAAAACTGGTCATTAGCACACTTTGAAGTTGAAAAATTTATGAATTAAATCCTTGGCGCACAATAACACACTTTTTTGTTTGGCATTTTTGAATTCAAATGCTCTCCGTACCGCAAAAACCAAATGAATCATTTTTGTCCAGCAAAAGGACATAAATATAATTTTATACTTGAAAGAATAAAAAATTAATGGTATAAATAACGAAGAAGCCAAGAGAGAGTTCATGAGATCCGCACCCCGAAACCTCAAAGAAATGAAAAATTTCATATCATATGTTCAAATGCGATCATAAATTCAAAAGATATAAGATTAAAAATGCAGAATAAAATTCCCAAACTCCTCTTCACAAAAAATTTCCGGCTATCCCACTGATTACACGTGATATAAATGATCTTGTTTTCATTATGAGAAAGTCATTGAAAAATTTATTGCAAAATGTCAAAATTACAGCCTTCAAATTTCATCGCCAGAAGCTACTATATCGTCTGCCTACACCTATCCATCACTGTCTGGTAAAAGGTAACTGAGCATTCGCCTGAACTATTCAATTGAAAATCATGAATCAGTAATTGATAATTCGGTTTCCAAACATATTTTCATGTTACCTGTTGGCTACATTCAATGGTAAACCACTAAGCAGGCTCAAACAATGAAAAATTCTACAATAGATATTCCGTTCCACTTCAGGTAATACACTATGAGCAATCTAGTAGATACCATCTTCCGTATGGGCAATTACATAATCCACATACGAAATTTACGATTGATAACATACCTACGCTAATGTATAAACATCTAAATGGTACCTAATTAAAAGGACCGCTAATTACTCGACATAAATTTGACAAAGAAACAGGTTTGCTAAATATCGTTGATATTCGACAATACTCTTAATTAATTCCCGTGACATGTAGTCTAATTTTCGAGGAAAAAAATCAAGACCAAAAAAATACGATTACTCACCATCTCGATCAATGCTGTAACATTGAATTCGATTCATTTTATTGGTATAAATTTATTAGTAATAGTCGAATTTTTTTTTACCGCACTGATAAAATACACTGGAAATTTAAACGCTGAAAAATTCAAGACGAAAACATCATCCGCAAAGACACAACCGGCCAACAATGTTTTCACTTCCTTCTTTACACGCGACGAATAACAACGAAATTGTCAATATTTGCGGTACGAGTGGAATGATATAGCACATCACCTAAAACAATTGAGATTTATAACGCGGTTGGCCGTGAATATTCGCAGCGCTGTCGGACTCGGTAATTAAAAACTTAAGCGCATCGACTCGAACGCGAAATTAAATGTAAAATTTTCTTGGTCCATTTCCATTTATAATGTTTCAGTTCGCGACCTTAAGTCGATAAAGAGATTACGTTTATCACTCGACTATTCGTACTACCATCACGTCACAATTTTTTTGTTATCATTATCAAATCGTTTCTGATTAGAGAAATCGCGTACTACACGATCACTGATAGAGTCTCGTATAAAAGCACTACTGACGCAGTGACCGAATGCGTTGAATTGTTGATGATGGTAACGTGGAAAAGTACGACTCCAGCATTATGTTCCTACCGATTATTTGACGAAGGAAACAAAATAATGATTTCGTAACACCGTGAAACAGCGTGTGGGCAAAAAGCGTTTCATAAAATCGTTTGCTGATGAGATTTTTAGGTCAATAAGTTTTATGCACTAAAAATATATTCTTACCCTTTCTTTCTTTCTTTTTTTTTTTTTTGACTAAACATAATATGGTGTAAGTATTTTTTTAAACTGTTATGATCAAATTCATGCATTTTATTCGAGCTGTGAAAAGTAATTTTCCTGAAGATGAAAAAACAAAAAAAAACTAGGAAAACAACTACTTATCAAAAACATTGTTGAGTTCGAAGAAAGGGAATGATGATTGTTATTTACGTGGAACAATGAATAGGTACCTTTATTTTTGTACTCAGATAACGATTTAGGTTTTTTTTTCTGAAACTGAAACAACAACGTTGATATGGTCCAAATCCGCGTATGGATAAAAATTTTATACGTATTTTTTCGAAGTCTCACTCACTAACTTTATTCCAATGTCCTTCCATATTACACACAAAAAATTTCAGCCCGATGCGATGAGAAAAACACGTGCCTCAAGGGTGTTCAAGCCAATAAAACACCTATTTCCTTTCTTATGGAAAAGAGATGGACATGATAGGTACTTAAAATATTAGTCGTTTTTTGACATTTCAACAAATGAAGTTATGCAATAAAAACCGTTCATTGTTCGTGAAATGCTTCAATAACAAAATTTTATTTTGGTTCTGTTTAAGTAGTTTTTCAGCTGATAAAGCCTGTTTGAGAGAACTAGTAACGTCAATTTCAGTCCATTAGGTGAGGAAAACACATCTTTCATGAGGGCTTAAATTATCAAATTTGAATAAGTATGAAAAAGAAAACGATTTGATGAATTGATAATGTTCCTACAGTTCACACAAAATAAGTACAGAGTAATAGATTATTGCATTATGGAAGGGACATCTTTACGCGGAGTTTGGGGGCAGGTGCCGCACCCCACCAAAATTGGAGGAAGTCGGCAAATGGTCGAATATTCGCCGTTTGGATTTTTTAAATTGCTGACAATTTTAAATGCAGTTTATGACATTAGGTAGATACTTGCTATTATGTTTCCTTATTTTTTTCAAAAAAAAAAAAAAAAAAAAAAAGGCAAATCAGTTTATATTCCGTTTTTCTTAGTAGGCCAATTTTCGTCTCGCACCCCCTCCGAAAAAATTTTCTTCAGTCCGTCTCTGATTATATTTAGAAAATTCGTCCCCTCTTTTTTCCATAAGAAAGAAGTTGAGAGTTATCTCATTGATTTTTTGCCAAAAAGACAAAACTTCAGCCCGCCTAAGACACATATCTGCTAAACGCATCATGCTGAAATTTTTTGTGTGTAAGGTGGAGCCACACAGGAGAAATGCTTAGGGGTGAGATTTGGGAATTTCAAATCTTTCCAATTTTGGATTGTCCTAATTAACACAGAAACTCATAAGTGAAATAATACTTTTGTCTACTAACTGAAAGAGAGTTCTGCATTAAGGCTTTAAAAATTATATTCCATTAAGGGATTAATTACGTTACAATGATTTTCCATTATTTTTGTGCAAATATACTACATTTACTGCATTTATCATTCATGCAACAATAAAGATATAATAAAACGAATTCATTTTCAAATAGCAGTAATATTATGCAATAGTAAATTTAGTTCATATTTAGTTTAAATTACTTTTTTGACCTGAAAATAAGAATATGTACAATGACCCACATTTACAACTTTAATCTACTTAGTCAAATTTTTGTGTATTTAGTCAAGCAACATAATACATAATTATTGAGTCCATCAGTCATGGTCAAAAACTTCGTCAGTCGTCATACATAAAAAAGATAGTCACCTATTATATCATATTTTTTGATATTTTAATCAAAAATTGAAAAATTTTGCCCTAGATTTTCATTATAAAATAAATATGAAAAGTAGGTCAGTATTACAATTTGATAAGTTGTTCTAGATTACTTAATATGTGTTTGATTAGCCGCAGCAAAATAATAATAATAATAATAAATAATCGTCTATCGATATTGCAACTGTATATTTACCATTCCGATTGAAACGATAGCAAAAACGATAAGAGTAACACACGTTGAAAGAAAATAAAATTTACAGGGATAATTAAAAATTAAATAACGCTCATTAGTGCGTCTATTAGCATCTAATACGTGTTCAAACAAAATATAGAAGAAAGGCAAAGAAACCGACGTAATAGCAATGAACTTGAATGTTGTTACGAATAAAAATACAGGTGGAATAAAACTAAAGGATAGGGAATTTAATTATTATTATTCCGTGTAAATTTCCAAGCCAAAGTTTTTTTCAAAATTAAACGCGTTTAATTAGATTTAATATTTTTAGATAATTTTCTGACGCAATTTTCGCTTCGTAATTTTGGTTGAATTTTCATAGTTAATCACTAACATTACTCATTATGACACGCCCGAGTGTACTCCGAAATCATTTAGGGGCACTTCAGCACTTATTTATCAACACTCTACTGAACCTTCAATTTGACGAAGAGATGTGCGAAAAATTATTCATTTTTAAATTAGCAAGTTCAAAATAACAAAACAAATAATTATTTTTATTATCTATTAATAACTTCTTGAAAAGACATTGTTCATCAGTGATTCATATTACATCTAATACCTACGAATGTAAGACTTGAAAAAAAAATTAAAATAAACCAAAATGCTTTATCATTTTTTCTATTAACTTTCGCCTAAATTAGCTACTATATGCTTATTTGCTACCACAAATATTTACCGACCAAAATTTAATGCTTAATCATTTGTAAATTATTTTTAACCGAACACATTTTAAAAATTATTAATCGTGACCCTGAATTTGTTCGACACCTAAGATGACATAGACACTTTGATACCTTTAAGCTCGATAGTGTAAGTAGGTAATTTAAAAATTCCTCGTAGGTAACAAATGAGGAAATAATTCTTTAAATTGGACATAATTTGTAGGGAAATGACGTATGCTGGAACAGATCGCCAATATCGTATAATTTACCAAGACTTTAAGAAACGTTCAAACTAGTTTTTCTATTGTTCAGCTACACCAATTCACAAGGGAATTTCAAACTTTGACGTCACTCATGAAATTCATTCTTTAAATATTAACCATAAGAAGTAGGAAAATTATTGAACAGAATGGTTATTAGGGTATTGTGTTCACTTATTATTGAAAAATATTATTGCAAATTACGGCGCTCTTTTAATGAGATTTCTGCTGCAATAATGCATTAATTCGACATACATACGCTTTCTCCTCCATCGAATACGTAGGTTTCCTAAGTATTGTACTGTTCTACTACTGCATTAAAATCTGTTTCGAAAAAAATTACTCGTACGAATTAACTACCTAATTATTGATTCGTTGTCATCATATTTGTAAATATTGATAGATCTATTTATGAAATTTTCATATTTTTCTATATTTTCAGGAATTAAAAAACAGGTAACTGGATATTCCATTTTTAAATCTTCATATTTTGTAATATTATAATTTGAAACTCTGTCAGAATATTTTTCAATTGGAATTAAAATATTTTTCCAATGCATATTCAAAACATCTTAAATCTTCTTTTGGTGGACATTTGAATTTATTAGTTTTTACATTCTTCGCAATGATGCAACACTTTTTTGAGATGATAAAACTTGGTAATTGAGTCCAGTTTCCACCACCCAAAGGATTATTCTGATCAGAAAGATTATGTACTCGAACAATTCTATCAAATCTACATCATGTATTTTTAGATTATTAAAGACGATTGTTTTACAAAACTTCATTATTTTGGCTGATATCAAAGCATTTTTGATTGCATTCCAATGAACTATAATATTTCTCGTTGATCGAAAATAATTTCTGTAGCACTTGACTTTTTTTCCAGATAAACTTACTTCAATGTAATGTACAACTGCTACTAATTGAAAGCTTATACTGTTCTTGTTTTATAATTCCTTTGTAGTAATTTCATAAAGTTTTTCAGTAACTTTAAACGGAAATGTTATTAAATCATACTTTGAAAATTCACATATATATCTCGTAATCATGAATAATATTTTTCCGATTTGCTGTAGTAACATCTCTTACCTCAATATTCCTATCTCTTCTTGAAGCTAATTGTTCAGGTTTTTTATTGCTAAAAATGCAATAAATAAATAAATTCAATTCAAATAATTAATGATATCGATAGACCTATCAAATCAAATTTTATAGAAATATAATTAAAATAAAATAAAATTTAAAATTTAATTTTAATCAATAGAATTGTTTTAATTACTCCAATTTTTCAAACAAAAGACGATTTATATTTTAGCGCCAACAGCATATTTTTATCTGGCTCAGACGATGAAATAAGAATTTTTAAAGTTGATTATTATTTATTGCTTATTTTTTTAAATTAATATGCATATATATTTTTGAATATTATCAATAATAGAGATACTTTTAAAATAAATTCAACACTTAAAAATATCTTTATTTAAATTATTAAAATGTTTAGCCTCTTCAGAAAGTAGGTAGACAAACTCTCGTACATAGATGTCATATAAGTAGCCTTGTTCATAATGTAATGGAGCTCATATTTAGAATCATCGTAAAGAGATCACATTTTCATAAACTGGCATAAGGCACAGGGCAAAGGGCACAGCTGCTTATGCTTTTAGCAGTACTTTGAATTCTCTATAATGGTGTATTCTATTTAGGACTCATTATGACCTGTAAACCACAATTCTTTAAAATAAAAATAAAAATTTAATTTAATAAAAATTATTAATTTGAAATTAATTACATTAAATTTAATAAAATTAAAATATAAAAATATATGCTGGCCCGTTTCCTCAAAAAGTTGAAGGGGCTGACGTATGTCAAATTGAAAAAAATTTTATCTATAAAAATGATCTAAACTGAAAAATGTGTAAAATGTGTATCTTGTAAATTAAGAATAGTAAGAATGTGAGGTTTGTGCCAAGATATGAAGTGGGTATACAATGTAGTTTTATCGAAAAAAAAAAGAATTTTTGTGGAAAAAAAATATCGGGAAATATGAGTCCATAACCGCATTAAACATTCATCGATTTTATCACAATTTAGAGAAAGTTTTTAATTTTTGTTTTTTTATCGATATCCAAGCTACTTAGGAAGCACCCACTAGTCACAATTTGTGGAGCGTACAGTCACAATCAGTGGAGTAGCGTGGGAGGTACCAGGGGGTCATGTCCCCCAGCGGCAGATTTAGGGGTGACAAAATTTCTCGATGATTTTTTTCTATCCTTTGCTACGATTTACGATCACGATTCTCTCACGCCCACAAATCAAATCTCTTAACTATAGTTAACCATACCGGGTGACTACTTGATTCGAGCACCCAAGCGAAAAAATTAGCTAAAAGGTGAATAAATTCAAAACATATATATATTTTTGACAATGAAAGTATAAATTAAAATTGTGTATTTCATTGATAAACACTTTTAAGCATTAAATAAATATTATTTATGCCATCTATTGTTCTTAATATCATTCAAATACGTAATTTATTTCTATGAGAGAAAGATTTTTGCGCTTGGGGTGCTCGAATCAAGTAGTCACTCGGTATGTAATTTAATTACCGCTCTTCCTTCTTCCAATGTGTGACAATATCCGTAGTGTAGATTTTAATTCAATTATCAATAAATTTGCCAATATGAAGAGCCGAAGAATTCGAATTACTTGGTAGGTTGTAATTGGCGGGAAATAAATTTAAATGAAATGTTTATAACATAAATTCACATGTTTGAACAAATATTGGCTATCGGGGAAACTTGAAGAAAGTAATTAAAAATTGGGGAATGGAGAAAACTATTGTTGTTTATACAATGAAATTTGTGTTTGTGTTCGTTTATGTTATGCTTTATGTTAAGGCTATACTCTTTGTTTACATTTTGACAAGAAGAGGTTCGTTTTGAACGTCAACTTCAATCGGTTATTTCTCCCTGAAAACGCGATATAATTTATTGCGACCAGTTTTATTTTATTTATTAATCTGTTAGAAGGACCTGACTTTTGAGATATTTTCGAATATTTCCTTTCCTTTTGATTTAAGAAGAGTTAAGTGGGTGAGAATTCGCGAGATATGGCAAAATTTTAAACCTTAATCATTCGTTTTAGAAATGACATATCGAAAATTTCTCGAAATACAAGTCTTAATCTAATTCTAAAGAAGGTATTTAAAAAAAGAAATTGGAGAAAAGTTGAATTTCCATCAAGAAAAAACTGATCAAAAATTGGAAATTTTTGTTGAAATTGGTCGAAATCGTTCGCTATAAGTACAACTCTTTAATGTATTCAGATCTTGAACGATCATTAAAATCGCACAAGTTCGTTCAAAAACGTCTCATCAAAATGTAAACATGAAGTATCCCCTTAATGGTGGTTCATGAATGTCTTTTTTTTTTTCGTATTTTTTAAGTCATAAATTTAAGAAGATATGCCATTTAGATGTTGCATCGTTGATTGTAGATCTATTAGCTCAAAAAATGTAGGATTAAAGTTTCATACGTTTCCCACCAATAAAAAGGTAAGTGAGTGAAAAATCATTTCAAAAAAGAAGTTTTCTATCGAAGATACTGAATTTAAATATTTACTTTTGTTTTCCATAGCGTTTTGAATTGTGGTTGGAGAAAATTAAAGAAATATGTCCACGCACTTTAAAGAAATGGATAGAAATGAATGTTGTACCTACCAGAATAAAGAAATTTCGCATTTGCTCTATGCATTTCAGTAATTCGCAAAAATTTAATGGTTTTCGGAATAGAACAAATCTGAAAGGAAATGCATGCCCGGATATTAAAATTGGTAGGAAAATACCTAAAATAAGTACATTGGTGCTTTTACCTAATTTTTTGATACGTTCACCCTCCTTTAAAAATCCAAATTATCATTTCTTTTATAGAAAGCAATAATATGTCGATATGTGACACCATGACTCCAACACATACTCGTTTTTCCCAGACTCTGAATTTAAACATGAATGACGTGAGTATACATAGTATAATTAATCGTACATACACGTAAAAAAACATCATTTTTTCATTAAAAAGTTGCTGATTGATTTTTCTATTATATAAATTTCGTTTTCTTTAGTGTGCAGGGCCATAAATCATGCAGCAGTGATTTCATCGCTGACTTACCTAATGACGAAAATAAACCCAGTATTAGTAATGGAAGCGTGCATACTGAAATTGATATATTGTAAAAAAAAGAATGAATATTTAAAAACAGTTCAATAAAAATGTAATTTAAAGAAATACATATATGCCTAAACTAAACATATGAATTATTCAGCTCAATTTAAAAATCTTAATAGTCGATTAACATAAAGCTAACTCTTTCCCTCATACTCCACCCATCATTCGTAATAATTTTCAACATTACTTCGATTTCTGTTTATATCACTTTTCTTTTCTCATTTTCCTTATTTAATTCTGGATTAATTTTAAAAAATGTTATGAATAATAGATATCGATTCACTCCTGGCGATGTGATCATAATTAAGGATAAGAGTATGAATTTCAATAAGGACCATGATCCGCAAATTTGTGGCATCGTCGATGTTCTTTTTCCTAACCTCCTCATCGTGCTACCACATGACCTGATTCGGATTACGTTCCAACTTGGTGACAAGTCGAGACATTCGCCTTATTAACATTAAATGTTACACTTTCAATAACACGACAGTACAACAAACTGACAGCTAGAGTTTCAAGGAAATAATGTTATGCATAGGTCCTCGTATATTCACGACTAGAAAAAATTCCTTTGTAATATTTTAATATTAATACTAATGCATGTATGTTGAAGAAGTTGCCTATATTCAAAATATACTCATTCTCATTCATAGGGCAAACATAAAATGATGGAAGTAAGTACAATGAGAGTAATCCCATAATATCCAAGATGATTTATTAGTATAATATTTTATGATTTTCTAAATCGAAGAAATAAAAGTGGTGTGAAAATTATCGATAGTTTGCAGAAAATGTTTCTTCGAGTTTGATATTTAATGACATTTTTCATCTCTGTGATGTCTTATACTTAAGAGTGGAAATTATGACAACTATTTTCTCAACTGTTCTTCAAATCAAAAAAATTCAAAAAGTGAAATTCACTTATAGTCTGATAGAGTAAATCAATTCCATGAAGAAATAGGGATTGCAATATTTTTTTTCATCCATTTTATTCACACTTTCATTTTTTAATAAAATTCTAGAATCAAGTTTTGAAATCAACATAATATTTTTTTTATTTGGTAATGTAGGAAATTAAATTACAACGAGTACTTCAAAATCATTCAAATGTTAAATCCATGATCAAAGAAACCTTCAATAGTAATTAAATCTATTCAATCACTACATTCATAGCGTTCAAAATTAGATCACAGAATGCGTTATTTTTCAAGCTCCAAGTATTTCTCAATTCACCAATGGCAACCAATCGCAACTATGGGTATGCATTAAAAAAAAATCACACATTAAAATAACGAAAACCAATGTAAAACTAATTAACAAATACATTCCCACGAATACCTAAAACTAGTACTATAAGTTCCACACAAAATACCCAAATACTATACCTTCACAACGCCAAGATACCTATTGCCATTCATGACTATCGAATTTCTGCATCACCTTTACCTTGCCCAGCGTCATTAGCAGTTAAATGCATTCGTTAAAATTCAACTAAATCCTATTAAATGCTTACTTTTTAGATACCGGCGTCGAGTTAAATTAATACGATTATGTAAAATTTTCCACCCAAGACAAGTTTACGTATTAGAGTTGGGAAAAAGGAACGAGGTCATTACCTTTAAACAAGAATGGATGTGGTTACTTAGCTACTGCTCTTGGCTGATTATGTATCTATCGATTTATTTATGAGTTTTTAACGCGTTTTATCACTTATACAACTAAAGGCGGAAGGTTGAAGAAAAAAAGAATCGGAAGAATCTTGGCATTACTTCAAGGCATACTGGATGTCCGGTCTGTTTGCACAACTAGTTTACGTAAACTAGGTCACTTTAGTTTTCATTATTTTATACATATTAACACTTATTCTAAATGAATTCACCGCAAAAACGTTTCACCAAGCTGTGGTATAAAAACTAAAAAACTGATCCTTTTTTGTGTTGAAAAATGATCTCACACGGTGGAGGAGTGGATTAGCATCAAATTTTTCGCCAATCTAGAAATTTCCATGACTTATGCATCTTGGAAAAAACCCCAGCATCGTTATAGTTCAACAACCCGCTCCATCGACTTGAACGTAATGGGAAAGACCATTTCGATCAAATTATTTGCCCACAGATGAAATGAAAAAGAAGGGGGATTTTTAAGATCGCAAGCAAAATGTATTCCATGTGCCATTCTTCTTGTGATTTTCAGTCTGTAATTATGCTCATTATTTTCACTCGTTGATTATCTCGTGTACACAATTACGTTATTTTTAAAGAGTTCATTGACATACGAATTAATACAATAGCTTTCTTAATTTATTTTTAACTGTGAAACCTGTAAAAAAAACTAATCCGAAGAAAATACTCGTATTTACGATGTTCACATTATTTGCCAAGAAGAATAAATTCAAATTAGGTAAGTACAGAATTGATACATATTTATTTCAAACAATTTAATACGTAACATTTTCATAAACTTCAAAAAAATAATAATAATTAAAAGTAACCGGTCATATTGCATTCCTGGAGATAATTTTCAGACATGTAGATAATGCTGTTATTTTATTCTTCACAATCACATCCAGAGTTGAGTTTAAAAATCTCTATCAAGTAAATAGGTACATACATTGAATTTGAATCATTTAAAGCCTTTTAAATACACCTCAACCTATCTTTCATTCCTCATTTTGAGTCCATTTTCAACTCAACCTTAAGAGCTCATATTGGAGTCTTAAACTTATCTTGCATACAAAATTTGAGCGCCTTCGGTTACATTTGTTGAGGATGATCGACGATTCGAGAAATAATAATCGAATTTCCCCTCTTTATTCCACTTCTTGTTTTAATTCCCTTCTAGGTTCACCTCCGAGGCTCAATTTTACAATGTTATAACAAGTACCTATCATATAAAACTATAACCGAGAAATCTCAACATTTCATTCATCTTTCACCATATTTCGAGAACAATAACATCTGCTCATTTCATCCAACATCATTTGTAAAATCGGATTGAGGTTATGTTATATTTCTTTATCCTAGTAATCATATGAGTCTATTTTTATCAAATTTAAGCGTCTTGAAACTCTTCAAACTTTCTTTAAATCTTAACCATTGATGCCCTGAAATTACAGTATTATTTATGACAAACTAAGCAGCAGTCTTGAGACTTGTACTTTTAAATGAATGACCAAAAATTACCTCTAAATATTTTCATTAACAAATATTGAATTCTTTTTATGCTCATGCATTTTAGCTACGAAATGGGAATAAAAATATGTGCATATATAACTGTTTGAAAAATTGAACGTTAATCAATCAAATGATATATTAAGAGTCTGAATTGTAAAGATATGATATCTCTCCCTCCTCCGACATCTCTTTCACAAATCAGTCCACAGTGGCTACAACAACAACGGTGACAGGTGTTGGAACATTTTTTGGTTTCACCTCAAAACACCTGTTTTCCTTTTGACATATCTAATGTGAGCACATAAGTCTCTACTGACATTACCGCAGTCTAAAAAGCGACTAGTTTGAGGAAAATAGTTGACAAAACAATGAATAATAAATAAATGAGTATGGAGAAGGTGTAAATGAGGCTTATTATTGTCCAAAACTATTTTGTACATGATGCCTTCTATTGGTTTGAACTCTAGTATTTGATATTAAACCCCAAAAATGGATAGGAGGCATCAAAGTGGAAAGGTGAAAAAAATTGGAACTGCTGCTGATTTTTTTTTTAATTGCCTAAAATGATTAATTATGACCCAAGACATCATCTTGTAAAAGAAATTATTTCAATAATCGACTATTTTCGATGAATGGGACTCATAGAATCATCGAATGACTTGTATTTTGACATCAAACTATGTTTTTGCAATTTATATAATATAAGAATGATATTTAAATTTGTTTCTAATGAACTGAAGAGACCGATCATACTCTGAAAATTTCTCGAGCTATAATTCTAATGTACCTACAAGTATTGATCAATGTTGTCAATTTTGTGGATTTATCACTATATTTAGGGTTTTTTAGAATTTTTTTCAACATTCATGGATTTCATTGTGTTTTTTTTTTAGGGATATGTTTTTTTTCTTTTGATATTTTGGATAAAATTTCCAAAAATGAGTTTTATTTTGTGGATATTTGTGGATGTTTTTTCAAAATTTTGAGTTAAATTACAAAAAATGACAAATTAAAACAAAAAAAAGTTCAGTTATTTTTCTTCCGTTCTTGTAATAATTGACTTGACATCAAGCCGAATACAATACAATACAATACAATACAAATGAAATCACATTTGTGTTGCTGTTGGTGTTTCGGTTAAATCATCAAATCATGTTTATAATTATTATTGATATTAATAACGCTCAACTGCTGAATAAACTATCAATAGTTGAAGTTTTATTGCATATTTACTCATTTTTTCATTCGTTTTTAGTTGAAATTTGAAAAAAAATTATTGCCTATCTGTGTAAAGCCAAAAAAGACAAAAAAAAATGTTGGATTTTCTTTAGGGGTTCTATAAAGCAGCCATGGCCGAGAAATTTTGAGTTTCGTGGTTTTTTAGAAAAATTGGATTGACAACACTGGCTATTGATATTGATATTGATATGCGTATGTCATCATATTGCTGTGGTTACATTCAAATAAAGTTGAAAATATCTTTGGCACCTGTGACCGATATTCAGGTCCAGATCAAAGCGGAAAGAGGCTAGAGAGCTGTAGGCACGGGCCCCACCATTAGGAATTCTTTTGATTCACAATATATGAGTTTTGACAATGTCATAATTTGATGCATTAAAATATAATTATATTTAAAATGTTATTGTTGAAATACATTAATTCTCTAATGTTTTTGTTTAAAAAAAAAACTGTCAAAAAAAGTATGTTGTGGATGTTTAACTGTTTAAGCATTTTGGTATTATATGGTATTATTAAATTATTGTAAACGATGTAGGACTCAAGAAAGATATAAATTTTGAAAAAAAAGTACTTTCAAACTCTGGATATATTTTTTTTAATATTTAATTTTGAAGGGCAAATGTTTTCAGGAGGTTGGAAAGAATCTAAAATCTTCCAAAACAAATAAAAACAGACGTAAAGTTCTTCAAGAATTATTTTCGAGGAAAAATCTTGCATGCTTCATGTAATTAATTAAAAAATAACTGCAAGAATTTTATAAAAAAAAAAAAAAAAAAAAAAAAAAAAACGAAAATATTCTCAACAAGAAATTAGAATATGCTGTTTAGCAAATAGCTGGGAATGGGGAGATTCTGGTACAAAAATTGTGAAAACTGAGGTCACCAGTGCTTAGTAACATTTTAGCTTAATCCGGCGGTACCGATATTGCCACTAAAAACAATGCTTTCCGTACAATTTTCATCTCTCTTATCTTTCAGAGAGGTTTCAAAATGGACGAAGTCGAAAAAATTGATTATCGAGTTTTTCAATTGCAGCGAAAATGTACTTCAAACTATGAAATGAAAATGAGTGACAACTGAGGATAAAGACACAAAAAGAGGGAGTTTAAAAATTTGAAAAATACAAAAAAAAACCCATCTCTCCGAAATGGTTTGATTATTAAAATAATGTCCTCTACGTAATGTTTTAGATCATAACTATAATTGGTTTAGGCCGTTGAAAAAAAAATCCAGCATTGGTTCCAAATTTTCTTTCAACTTTCCACATTGACACCCTCTTACGCCTGCGCCCCTATGTAGAACATTACAATAACTTTTGAGCGATAATAATGTCCTCAAGTAAGAAGGCCTAAAAATGAGCCTTATTTACACTCCTACTTTATAAACAATGCTTTCTGTAATTTAAGTACCTTTTTTACGTCTCTGCGCTGTCTACAATCTTTAATGCATTATAAATAATTTTAACTTTACGAAAAAATAACGATGCACGTATTATAGGTACCTGATAAACAGATAACAAAAAGATGGAAATTTTATTAATACGTAGCCTTGCTTGTTTTCGAATTGTTGAACATTGAAAAAAAAAAAATCAAAACATGTTAACATGCCCCAAAACTCCTTCACATCAACAAAAACAAACCTCAATATAATGCTCATAAATTGTTAATTAGTCAAGTACGATATTAAAGGTATATTTCATTCCTCTTCCCTTCAACTACTAAGCAAGGTCTTAATTCATTTTATTCACCTTATTCTACGATATAATTTTTTCAAGTACAAAATCACGTTTCAAAATAAGGATATTCGGTTGTCCTTTGCGATCGATCAAAACACTAAATTTTCCTCCTTTCATTAACCAACGCTGCTATTTTTAGTAGATAATTTCGGCGATGATTACACAAACCTCATGTATCCACATCATAGATGAATAAAAACCAATATTAAAAAAATAGCGGAGAATGCGTTGCAAGGTTGATTAAAAAATTAGTGGGGGCTGACGCGTGAGAGGTTCAATAAGAGGGGAATGCGTGCACTTTAACATAATCTCGTACAATGCACTTCGAACCTAGCAATGTAGGTTTAACTTGTGGTGAACCGGTTCTGCGAGTTCGTTTATATTAATGAAATCTACGTAACGTTAGCTTTAATATCGAACACGTTTGTTTATTTTATTTAGGGTAAGTTATTTTTACTGTGTATCTGTAGAGGAATTTTTCCAAACGTTAAAATTGTGATTGTACGAGTATTCAGTGAAGTGAATTTTATCACGTAGCATACGACAATTAACTGTAAACGCGTAAACCAAAACTTTTCGGGTTGATTATACTGTGTGAAAAAGCAACAGGTCAGAATCTGTTTCATTACCTAATTCTTTATTATTTTATCGGTTTCTATTTTCATTAAAATCCGCAGAAATTAATCTCACTTTTTGTATAATTACTAAGATTACTATAGTTGCTAAATAGTTGAACATCACTTTAAGTCGTATTTTTCATTTGTTGAAGCTTTGAATTCGTAAATTTACCTCTGTACGTTGCTGTACAACGAGTAGGATTTTTTCATCATCTAATTTGGAAAGAAATCCGAAATCCCTACTTCATTGGGCGTTGTTGACTAGAATCGGTATCAAAAAATAGATTCAGTGTCGTAGATATTGAATTTCGTAACATTCGATACTTATCTTTCCATCGCGAAATTCGATTTACTCATGTTCATCGGCGCGCAAAAAATCATCCGATCATTTATGATTCATCCGATGTATTGCACAATTTATATCAAATAGAAGAATATACTCGCTCGAATCTGAAATCATCCAAGGTCACCATACGACGAAAATTTCATCGACAGTTTCAATTTTTCAATTATATAGGTCGCTCGAACATTTATCGATTATCGTTTATAATGTCCCTTCGGCTTATTTTATTATTTATTTCTAATGAGAAGTTCACCTATTGTACGTATATCGTAGAAAATGTATAAAAGTTTATAGCGTGTCAAAGATATTCGAAATTTTCATATATACAGTTGTTGTGTTCGCGTTATTGTTATGAAATTATTTTGTCGATTTTTTTTCATTCCGCTGGAATACTCGTGAGTATTTAATTCTTAAGAAATCACCATATTTCTTTCTAATTCACATCGAAAGCAATTTTCTCATCCATATAATCAAAAGGTTGAAATTCCCATTCCCCATCATTCGCAGGTTTATATCATAACTAGAAACGACAACATCGTAACGCGAAAGCAAATCTAGTATTTTCTTCCACTAAAAAAATCCCACAATGCATTAATAGATAACTGCAATACTCATAAAACCAAGCTGCATTTCAACTAACCCGATGGTAGATAGTGGATTCGCACATACACCTTCACATTCTTAATAAATGCGTGAATTCGTGGCCGGTGCGAAAACTACATGGGATTGCAATTGCGATGGACTTGAAACGTCGTAGGTATGAGATATAAGAAGTGTCTCGTGTGAAAGAACTGCAACGTTTCAGACGAATGCGTTCTTGAAATCGTCTACGCAAGGGGATTTATAATTACTCGCCCAAGATTACCGGTAATTAGCCGTCTATATACGTGTCTTCCCGTATTCGTAAATCGTGATGCTTTAATAAAAAAATATTCGCAGATCAGAGAGGATTAAATACTTTTACACATTAATGGTGAACCAATATAATTTTCTTTAAATATCTGATTTTCATTGTGAAATTTTTCATGAGAACTAAATTATGGTATCGATAAAAATATGAAAAAGGAGTGAAGGAAACATAAGGTGTTCTGATCGTAGTGAGCAATATACTCGGCGAGTAAACAAAAGTGGTCTATGCGTACATGATTTTAGAGCACTAACATGATGGTGGATGCTGGTATTGCTGGTTCACCTTACTTCTTTTTTAAAAAGTGACCATTTTGAATTAGTTGTTTCTGAATGGTGGTATGGACAAGAATACCCCTCACCCTTATAGTACCTCAGTGAAGTGCGCATTTCTCCTCTACGTAGAGGGGAAAAAACGTTCCTTGAAAACTTTTTCATACATTGAATGAGTTGTTATCTATGAGTAGAACAAAAAAGACCAGGAAGAGTTGTTGCCAATCAGTAAAAATGAAGGAGCTATAATAAGTTGAAACTGGAAATTTCTGTTTTTCTCTGTCTCCTTCAATTTTGTGAATGGGTGAAAATTTATAGAGACACCTTTCAAAATTTTATTCAATTCTTCCCTTTCCGCCCACCTCCGCCAAATTTCTCTCCATAATTTTGTTATTTATTTGAAGTAGATTTGCAAACCGCTAACGTAGGTAAGCGCCAAGACTAAGGTGAATGTGATATTGTGAGAAGAAATTCTTCATAGTCAATGTGGAAATCGGGAGATTAGTTTTTTCTGACATGTTTACTTTCTTATATTATTTTTCATTTTGGAAATGTTGAATTATAATGAGTATAATGAGAAGAAAAAAATAAAGAAAGGAAGGAAGGAAGGAGAAAGGAAGGAGGGATGGGGGTGGGTGGAATGAATGAATGAATGAATGAATGGATGGATGGATGGATGGATGGAAGGATGGATGGGGGAGGGAAGGAGGGAAGGAGGGAGGAAGATAGATAGAAAGATAGATTGATAGAAAGAGAGAAAGAAAGAAAGAAAGAAAGAAAGGAAGAGAGAAAGAAAGAAAAAAGAGATTGAATAAAATATCATTTAATTGGATCTAAACATCCCTCAAATATCTGCATACTCTCCTAGTTTATGCTCATTTAGGGTTCCAGTTCTTCAATTTAATTTTCAATGCTTTAAAAATTAAAAAATAGCATATCAAAAATACATTTCAAATATATACATGGAACGTAATTTCGCACACTTCGTTCAATAACGCCACATCTCAAAAAAAGCATGTAAAAATTCAACAAAAAGGTACACTTTTCCTACAATTTTTTGGAGTAAAATGAGCTAGTTTAATGTATCTATCACAGTTTTACCGATTTACATTAATTTTACCCAAAAATGTATGTAAAAAGAAGCACTTTTTCGAGATATGGCCTTCTTATAATTGCATTTTTTTTTTTGAGATGTGGCGTTATTGAACCAAGTATGTTATTTGTTGAATGTGACTCGTGAATTTCATTATTTTTGCTATATATGGGCGATCAGTCGATCCACCACTCTTTTTTCTTCGGATTAAAATAATTTATATAATCAAGTAAAAAACTCGATTCACAAAATATATTTAAAAAATGATGATGTATTCCATTTATTGAACAAATTGTAGTAAAAAAACTGAAAATTTCACAAAAAAATTTAAAAATATCTTCCCTCCACCCTACCAGCGAAAAGGCAACAGATAACCTGTTTCAATTCCTTAAAACCACTTCCTCCTCCCTTCATTTAATCTTCCCCGTTTTCTTCATGCCTCTGACCTTTGTTGCGGTTCATGGCACTCTAATGAAGTAAAAAAAAAATATATGCTGAAAAAATGAAAATTCAGTTCTCAATAAGAAATCAGAATTATGCTGATAAGGAAATGAGGTGGAGTGAAATTATGGTATAAAAATTACGATATCAGTAGTCCCCAACCCAATATCAACTTAATCCGACTCTGCTCTTACATACCAGCCAGCATCGAATTTCTGCAGAAATCCTTTTAGTAAATCAATCTAAGATCAATACAAACACTCACACGAAATGATCAAACTAAATTTAAAATAGATTATAAGAGTATCAAATATTGCACTCTATTCATCTAATGATGCGTAAATTATCATTAGATAATGCAAATCACTATACAGCAGACACTAAGCGCAACTCGCTATCACCAAATAAATTGGCACAATATTTTGAAACATCGTTATCGACACCGTGAAACACGAACTCGATCGAAATAACCGCCCGGTCGTACATAGTAATCGAATTTACTGTCGATATCGCATCGAACAATTAATTAACCGGTTAGCGGGCGAATAATTAATTTCAGAATAGGAATTATAAAATTAAGAAAAAAATGGAAAAATTCGCGTGGAAAGGGAAAGTAGATAGATATCATGTGTAACTATGATGGTACACTCGATTGTGTTGGAGTACACCTTTCAGTGTAGCTGTTTATGCAATAGCAGCGCGTAATATTACGTGGCGTTGCGATCATAAAATGTATTTATCTACTAACATTTAATTTCAGCTTGTATTCATGTCGTTCGAAAAAAATCCAGCGCGTTGTTGCAACGATATCATAATTTCACCAGTTTTTTTACAATGGTAGAGCATATTAGGTAGTCGAAGCTTTTGTAAGCTAAAAAACACGAACAAAACAAAATGAAAGGTAGATTAAGTAGTTTTTATACGTGTAGTTGAAATTCAATTAAGAAAGCTACGTATAACTAATCACGAAGTATAAAATAAAATCGTATAAAACTCCTTAAATAATGACACCAGCCATGCCCATTGAATTTCAGTTTTAGTCGGAACTGTTACATCTAGCTCTAGGAGAGGGACAGGGGCCACGTCCATGCTTGAGCTTTCTGAAGGAGTCTGTGGATATTTCAAATCTCAAATTTAACAATTTTCTCTCAGATTTTATGATTACTTTTTATTGGATTTTTTTCAATGTTTATCAGATTTGTTTTTCAATTCTTCATTTGAAAAAATCGTTAAAAAAACAATTTTTTCAGTTACATAAAAATGAACATGACCCCCACTATTAGCCATTGATTCTTCATATCTAATTGTCGTCTTAGCCAAAATATAACAATTAACCAAACTTTTTCCAAAGTCATAACTCAGCCAGATCAATTTTTATTAATTTTTCGTAAGGTATTTAACCTCAATGATAATGGCAACCAATTACACACTCTTGCCAGTCGCCGCAAAAATCACGACCACATCACATACTTTTTCGTATTTTTACGCGATATTGTTGCGGTTCTTCACGCCGTTACAAATGAGACTGGTTTCTTGCTTAATTGCATTAAAAATCATTCGTAATTGTGAGAATAAATTTAAACCGGCCATCATACGATTGTATTATTCGCCGAATTTATTTCAAAAGTATTTAAGTGAAATACCAAATTATTTGTAATGAGTGTAACAACTAACAAGCTGAACTCTGAAATATGTACATATACCGATGAAGTTTTTTTCTGTTCAGTTTTGAAGACGTAAATTTCATCTTTTTTATTTCTCAATTCCTAGAGTGTGTGTTTAACGTAATTACCTATTAAAAAAAAATGTTGTATTAAGTTGAATTTCATGGAATCTGAAATAAAATTGTAAAAATTAATATTTCCTCGAAACCTTCAAAATATTCAAATCCTTGTTCATATTTTTATTGAGTTCAATGTTGACTCTAAATACATGACAAATTTTTTGTCTATATAATTACACGATATATTTACAAAATATAAAAACAAATATGTACCTAGTGATTTCTGGTTAAAATGATATAACGAATTTGAAATTTTCTACATGGATTGTTACATTGGCTCTCATAGTCATAATTATGAAGTATTTTAAATAAATTCATCTTGACATAATTAAATTTGAAAGTATTTTTAATTATAAAAATACAAATTTTTTAGATTTATAGGTGTTCAAAAAAAAAATCGTGAGCAGCTATGTAGCATTATTTGAGCTGAGTTTCTAATTAAGGCCATCCATGTCTTCCAAAACTTATAAAAAAGTTGAATTTATGATACCAAGTAGGTACCTATGTCATGCTTACAAGAATCATAGAGCTCATATTTATCACATTTCAACGTTTTGATGTCCCTAAGCGTTCCACTAATTTATTCTATTCACCATTTTGGATTCATTTGGGTCCACATTTAAGATGTCATATCTTTGTTTTTAACTAAATTTTCATATGAAGTTTGGGAACGTACGTAAGATTCAAAAAATTTCATCGTCCAACAATTTCTCAAAAAATTGTTTTTTAACTCCCTTCCAAATTTATTAATTAATCTGATATTAGAATATGGTGGTATCTTATACGTATTCAACCATATAACTCAACGATAAGAAATATCAAGACTTTAGTGAGTAACGCCAGCCAACCTAAAATTAGAGTAAGATGCTATTTCATCTCTGACCTTCACGAGTTCAGTCTCCGACTACATTTTGATTTTATCCCATCATCGCGCTATAAAGTGGGGCTGGTGAACAAAATATTGTTTTGTTTCGTTCAGTTCTTTTATTCTAGAGAATATCAATATTATCGTTCTGTTCTCGTTTCATTCAAGTTACTTTGTTTTGTCTTGTTTTGTTCTCTTCTGTTCTGTTCTGCTCTATTCCATTTTGTTCTATTCCATTCGATTCCATTCATGTTCTGTTCTGTTCCATTTTGTTTCATTTTGTTCGGTTCTGTTCTGGTTTATGTGTTCAAAATATAACTTTTCTGTTCTATTCTATTCTATTCTGTTCTGTTCCATTTTGGCTATCTTGCATTATGAACTAATAAGATTTTAGTGTTCTTAATCATCCATCATGCCACCTTAATACGTTATGAAAAAAAGGAAAGGCTCCGTGATATTGCAATATTCAATATTCATGAAGAGGAAAAAAACTGTTTCGTTCAGTTCAGTTCACCTTTATTTTTTTGTTCTGTTCTGTTTTGTTCTGTTCGGTTCTGTTCTGGTTTATTCATTCAAAACATAATTTTGTTCTGTTCTGTTCTGTTCCGTTCTGTTCCACTTTGGTCATCGTTCATTATGAACTAAAAGTTTAGTGTTTTGAATCCTGAATTACTCATAATGTTCTGTTCCATCATATTCATCAGCCCTGCTACAAAGTGCAGGAAAAAAAGCATTGGGCATTTGCTACATGATCACGAATAACTTCAAAGATATGAAAATCCCACACCTTTCTTCGACATTTCCATTTAAAATCAGATAGGTTGTAATAGCTCCAGCTTTTATTAAAAACTCAGCTAAATATGATAACTGAATGAGTTTGAAAAATATTTTCATCATGAAAATAAAAAATACAAACATTCTTCAACACGACAGCTAAAAAAATTACAAATTTTTTATACACGCCAAATATTATCAAAATTAATTTAATTCATTAAGATAATATTAAAAAAAAAATCAAACATGAAAATATGTAAAACATTGAAAAATTCTCAATTTTGCTGCAAGTAACTTACATACATATGTACTCATTTATATTCAAAATTGGAAATATTTTCTAGCCTGTTTCCTATACAACTTAATTAAATCAAAATTAGTGAGTACTTTTTTACCACCACCACTGACGTTGATCACAGTACCAGTCACGATTACCTTCCTTATAAAGCATCGGTATCGATTTTTTCCTTCAAAAAATATTTTTCATTTTTGTTTTTTATTTCCATCTGCGTAAACGCAATTTGAACAAAACAAGAAAACAAATCTATAAAATGAATTACTCGTACTAAACCATACACGCCATCTTAATTTATGTAAATGGAAATACACCATACCCACGAATCGCGAAATTACCAAATGAAGGTTAGTAAATGCTTTAAGCTCCAAGATTAGTCTCACTGCGTAGTATGCTATAGTGTAGCGGTACAGAAGTTCTATTAAACTGGTAATCCAATGCCTACGTATTTGCAAACAGTAAAATGAATAATATCACTTACCTACGAGGATACAGATTTGAAAATAAAGGTTGATTGGTTGAATAACTTTTTTATGTAGCGCTGCATCAATTTCATGTTATTTAAGTTAATGATGCTCGCAGTATCAAATATTATTCCGTACAAATTGCCCTAATGCCATCTAATTGGTTTCTTAATGATCTCGAAGTGTGAAACAATCACATATGAAAATAAAACGTTCAGCTATCTACTCGAGTCAGTTGGCGAAGGTAACTCGATTAAATGACATTGTACTCGAATATCATCCATAGATGAAACTGGCCACTCATCCTAAAAATACCCATTCGAGCAACGCGATCGTCTTTCAAAACGATGTTGGAGCAAAACAGAAATTTAATTCACTCGTTCTACGAATACCCACTCAAGTTGCGCCGGGTATTTTCCATCATTGTATAAATTTTTTTCGAATTAACCATCACGTAAGGCCAACGCGTTTGTTTTGTACCGCTTAGGCGCCCATTACACAAAGACAACCGTAAGCAAAACAAGTTTCTCAATACCTCGCGATTTTTTACCTTTCTCGAGCGGAAATCGACACGAAACAATACGCCGATTACAGCGACCGGAATAAAATCCCAGAATTGTTCGGTCGACGTGAAACCAGTTTATGACGTCTACGAATCCGTGACCTTGCGTCGATGAATCTCATACACGGTTAAACGTACCGTAATTGAACTCTATAAAGAAATTAAGAGCGAAACTTGGTTTCGGGTAGTAATTACCCTTTACGTAGTTTCTACTAGTCATCGCGCGACCATAAAACCATTTAGTAAACTATTCGAGTTGCAATCATAAAAGTAACGTCAAACCGCTAATGAAAATCAAGATGATTCATATTGTCATACGATGACTAATACAGGGATAGCCAGTGTCGTCGATGAAATTTGTATCCGATTTTAACCGGTTTTACCGAAATTTCTGTTCGGAAAAATATTCGAGATATTTTGGCGAAAAAAAAAACATTTTACGCGGAAGCAATTAACTGAGGTCAACCAGTAACGAAAATCTGCTGAATTAAGGTTACGTATTTGCGTATCGAGCTACCGATGATATGGGTAATTTATTTTTATAGGGATCAAAATGCCCAACTATTCCGATAACGAGGAGGAAGTGGCTGATTTGGAGGATGTTCTAGCCGATTTAGATCTCGAAACTATACCTCCAGAGGTTCAAGAATATGCCAGAACTGAACTAGGCGAATCAGAAGAAGTTAAGACTAGAACTATTTCTGAATTGCAGGATATGATATATGGTGAGTTAATTTTCTAATGTCGTCGTACGATTAAAATATGTCATTAAGATGAGAGACATCTCGGGTCAAGGATCACACAAACTTGAAAGCTGAAAGATCTTCTAAGCACTGAGAAAAAATTCTTGAAATGTATTTAATTCGTTTTTTTTTTGTTTTTTTTTTTTTTTTAATAATAACTCTTTTGTTCTTTGAAACAATCAATAATATTTTTCTAGCTCATACAGGGTTTGCAGGGTTCTATGAAAAGAAAGATTTTGGTTATGTTACTGCATACTTTGTAATCCAGATGATCATTCATTCACCTTTTTTTTTTTCATAATTAGTTTAAAAAAAACAATAACAAAAGAATACCTTAGTCAGATATTTTAATTTTTTATTAAAAAAAAATATATATATATATAAGCATATTGGATAAATTCCAAAAAACCAATTTTCAATTTTTTTTTTTTTTAAACACAAATACAGTATTTCATAAAACGCGAGCATTAAATAAGCCAAAATGCTCAAGTTTACGACCAAGTGAAGTGTACATTATATAAAAGTAGTGCCTAATTTCGAACAATAACTCATTAAATTTAATATACTTCTTGAAAAAAAAATCTCACTAAACCAAGGCACGCCATTTTAAATGCTGCGTTCGTAATCGTGATTTTACCAGCGGTAATCTCGTGGGTATTAGTCAGCTGCGACTTAATGTTTAACTAGCCTCAAATTACTATTTAAAACTGAGACCTTGATTATTAAGATTCAAGGTTGATGCGAAAGGTGCCGGTAGATAATTGTTAAAATAAATCCTTTTGCGATCCATTCAATATAAAGTACAATACGGTAGCTTGAGTAGATTTTTCAACAAACGATTACAACCTCAAGTCATGAACGATGATTGCACGAACAAATTCTATATTTGATATAAAACGATAGGGGAAAATTGCAGATTCAATTTATTCTGCTTATCGTTTATGCAAATACGAGTGAAATTTTTTAGGTAACTAGATAGTTCATTGAATTATATATATGAAAAAAAAGGAAGAAAAAGCCTGAAATGGATTTGATAAGTGAAACTTGTTTTAAAAATAATTATACAGATATGCGATATTAGTTTCTAATTTATCTAATATTTCTAATCGTTTTACACCAATTATTATAATTTTTGAGTAGGTATATATAAAAGAAATGCATAATTTGGCAAACTAATAGAGTTTTCTTGGAAATGGTACCGTCCTTTTTAACCCTATTGGTATACATTACACAAAAATCTACTTATAACAAAAATTCCCAGATTAAATCACTTGATCAAGTTCTTATGATGAAAGATTTTTTGTCACCTTGATGAGTTCAAATGATTTCAGTTCATCTAATAGTTTCTCACTGAATTTGGAAACCTGTAAATAAGTTCAGTAAAATGAGTGCAGTATACAAGGTAACGAGGGGGGAGGGGGTAGAAGGGACAAATTGCTACCTTCTCTGTCTTTCTATAGAAGCTCAAAAAGATTCAAACGTTTCTTATTCTTTGTTTTCGAAAAAAAGTTCAATAATTAGAGGAATCAAAAAATAAATAAAAGAAATAGATAAAAGAGGTGAAAAACATGATAAGCTAATGATATCTGTCACAGACACTTTTTTCTATTGCAGAAATTTTTCAAATATTTTTGAGTGTTTTTTGCATTTGTGTACCTGCAATATTTGAGTATTTGTTCTATTTTTAAACAATTTTTTCTTTCTTCCAATTTTCGTATTTAAGTTCAAAAAATTTATATTTTATATAGGTAGGTAAATATATAGGTAGGTAAAATAATTACGCAAAAAATAGAGGGGGTTGTAAGGAGGGTTACCCCCCAAAAAAAGTAAATGTATTTTCGGGTTGATTTTGTCATACCTTTTTCGAAACATGCCAGCATCACTGCTCACTTTGGTGGGCTGAATTTCCTTCTTTTTTTTTTCAAAACGTGTTGAAAACAGGAAAATTTATTATTATAAAATGATTTTTAGAACACATTATCATTAAAAAAATATTAGGTCTCAATCTTGGTGAGAACACCTACCGAAAATCAGTTAATCTTTTTAAAATTTGAAGATTTAATAAAACATTGAATTTTAGGCAACTGAATTTTTTTTTAAGTTTAAAAGTTAGATACATTTATCGAGCAAGAATTGAAAAAAATTTTAGTAGCTAATTTTTTCAAAATTTAGGTGGTCAAAATTTATATATATTTTATATTTCTGAGAAACCATCAAATTTTGTATATTTTCAAAAATAAATACTAAATTAAAAATTTATGGGCCTCGTGCATAGGGCCTCGATTTAATGTATTTATGAGTCAGAAGACGAAACATGCTCGATTTCTGTTCACTGGTGTTTTCGATAATTTGTGAATTAGTTATTTGTATGTAAAGTATCAAAATTATGTAATTTTGAAGTAGAATTGTGATACTTTAGGAAAATTGTGAGGTAAAAATGGAGAATGTTTCATTTTGTGAATTTTGGAGAACTCGAATCAACGCCAGTATATGCACATAATTAATAACTTATAGTTTACTTGTATTATTCATTTTTAAGCACGGAATTGTTGATTTAAAAAAAAAATCAATAAAAGGACTCCTTAAATTTTGAAGAAATTGTTAATTAAAAACTTTAGGTGTTTTAATACTACAAAATGTAACTTTTGATTCGAAAATATTTTAAACTGCTCGCAACTTAATATTTCAAAAAGAGGGACCTCATTTTCGCAGGCATTCCTAGCACCTTTTGAGCACTATTTTTTTTCTTACAAATTTTTTGAATGTCATTTAATGAAATTACTAAAAAAATCATCAGAAATTAACAAACAAATGAATGAAATGATTAGAAAACGAATTCAAATGTTGAAAAAGCACGGTATATTTATTAGGAATTGCTTCATTTGTCTATCAACGGTTTTATTTTATCGTCACACATAAAACGAAGGCTGAATAATGTTCAGCAACTGTCGAATCAAAGTTCAAACTTCAAAACAGTAGAAAATTGTTAGAGTTTTACATTTATCTAATTTAAAAAATATAATCTTTGAGAAAAAACTTCGACGTAATTCCAATAACAAAAAAAGTAAATATATTACGCCATCGCGTTATTCGTATCCGTTTAGGAATCCAAACAACAAAGATCAAAACGTGACGTCAATATAAAAACGTTTGTTAGCTGATACCGAAGTATATCTAACACCTACCAATGTACGAGATAGGAACTTTTTTTATCTGCTAGAATTCATAACAACTCGAGAGAATTTCAGCTCGAGTCATGACTCATGATAAATTCAAAAATAAAATCATTTATAATTAACCATATGTAGCCATTTAAATAGAGTAATTTATTACAGAAACTCATTATTATATCCTACTTGGTTTATAATTTAGCGAAATAATCGTCCACGTATAATTCGTAGGACTTAATTTAAAGCTGAAAAAAGCTCCTAACGATGATACCGATAAAAAGTACTATTAGCCGCCTAATGTTGAAATATTTTTGCATGAGTAATTTGAAATTTCTTAATGGTTCGTAAAATGAATTCGAATCCGACAATTAAAATAATACGAGAATTTCGTCAACACACCGTGACCAAGGTTCCCTTCAAATTTTTCCGATACCCATCTGCCAGTAGCTACGATAAATTTATGTTTAATAACTAGTTTGCGATGTATAGTATGTACCAGTAGATATTTCCTGTCCAAAAATAAAGTAAATTCATGTACGATGTACTCTGAAAAAAAAACTGACGTAACATGTATTATATGAAAATGTAATCTTATGGTCAAAATAATCTACCCACCGTTGGCAAATTTATACTAATATAGAATGTGAACGACCTCGAGAATCGTATACAAATTAACACTACAACATATGTACAACTTCAAATCAACTTTTAATTAATCTGAATATATATAAAACTTGATAATTTATTCCTAGTACTTATTCATATTGAAAATACTACTTCTATACCTATCTATAGTAAGATTTCACGATTATGCCGATTTTATATTTGTGTGAATTACACATATATTCAGGTACAATAAGTGTATTTTTTTCTCATGTTTATTATTCTTGAACACGTACGTTCAGATTCACGAATAAATATTGGTTAAAAAAAAATCAAACAACGAATAACATATACGTTGAATTTGTTTACAGAAAAAGCAGATATAACACCTCACAGAATGGACGATGCATTTCTCCTACGTTTTTTAAGAGCTAGAAATTATCGAGTCGAGTCAGCATTTCGATTGGTAAGACGTTATAGTTAGTTTAACCGCGCGGCACAATGACCCGTCTGCCGATGTGAGTACGATGATACACGTTGAGCAATATTGTTTCCCCTCGATTGACATACGTAGGCCTGTTTCACAAAAATTATACGAAATTACAGCAACGATGAATTTTACAGAATCGTAGGTTTTTCTTTACTCCCGCTATTACATAAATACCGCAAATAGAGAAAGTACGCACAATCACACGGACCTAACTGGTAGTATTAGATACGCAGAGTAATTTTTTTAACTAACCTCCAACACCAGCAGAATATAGTTCATTATTACTAGCGCAAAATTGTGGAAACTCTCGCAACAGCGGAGCGAGCGGTGAAAGCGTCAAATAAATAGTATAAGGGGGATAATAAGAAAAAAAACGTGTACGTATCGTTTTAAATACCTCCACAGTACGCAATTAGTCACGATCGTACATGTTTTTTTTGCACTACCTAAATTCACCTGTTCGAATGAAGGTTATTTACCGTGCGGTCTTCAACGACGGCGCGTGTTCGATTGTCCACACTGCTGATTGGTGTTTCGAAACAAAACTGTTCGATTATTTCGGTACCTAATACAGTTGAGCCAATTTATAAGTCATTGGTCCTCCGTGTATCTAATTTATTTCACCTCGACCGATCTAAATACGAAATTTGTGACGGGCTGTTATTTTTAGTCAGGTATTATTAATCGTAACGATTCCATTTTGTGGAAATTCATTAACGAAGAATTCTAAAATTAACATACCTAAACACTAACTGATGTCTTGATGATTGTCTAGAATTTTATAATTACACCGGGGTATTTAATTACATTCCAGCATAATAGCGCTTTATTACGAAAGCATCGGCTTTATACAAATTCATTGTTTCGCGTTTCTTTTAATAGTCAACGATATACGCAAATCCACGACTAGCACGAGCAAGCTGGCTTCAACAATAGTTGGGTCCAGACATAACTGTCAGTGTCGTCCTCTATTGTAAGTCAAACCTTCCACAAAACTTGAAAATAACCCTGCACTAAAATAATCTATAAAATATCTCCTGTAAAAAATATTCTCGTTGATTATTTTTGTGAACGCGACGAGGTTGGAGTGGAGGCGCCCACAGAATTTTTGAAATGTAGGACAAAATATTCGTTGAATAACAAATATACTTGATACGAAGTTACTGTACTTTCATGAGGGCAATCTAATTAGTTTAGAAATGATCGGTAGGTTCGCGGTGATCTACGAGACACATCTTTGATTGGTGGCTGAGATAACAACCAATGAACAGTTCAGCCATTTCTAGCAGGGAATTCAAAACAACCAATCAGAGTTCAGATTCACGTTTAGTGGATCACAGCGTTCGTATAGTGAGCGAATGACCCTACTCCGATTTTTGTTTACTTTTCCGAGAGCAGTAACTTCGTATTCTATAATTAGGATTGTGTATCAAAAGAGTTGGCCTCTAGCGGACAACGAAGGAACTTCGTGTATAAGTGATTTGATTATGGAGTTTTAACACCGGATTAAATAAGAGAGACTTGATTTTTTGATTTTTGTGCAAAAACTGTGGTATTTGGAAGAAAGTTTATTTGAACTTATTTTTAGAGGAGCAAATTTCTCTTCCAACGATATAAATATATTTATGCTTCCTGTTAGAGTGCCAATGTAAATATGATTTATTTACAAAAGGTGATCAATATTTTTCACTTTTCTTATAGTTATTTCCGTTTTCGCTTTTCCAAAAACTATCAATTTACTATCAACATCACATCTAATAATTGAAAACTTCGAAAACATTGCATTAAAAAAATGGAAAATATAAATTATAAATCAAAAATTATAAAAATTATTAAAATAAAGAAAAAATTTATGTATATAGGTATATGTTTATTATTTAAATTATTAAATCCACATTCAATTGAATTAAGAAAATTTATATTAATTTTTTTTTTAATAATTGAATTTAATAAAATTAAAATTAAGTTTAAAATTAATATAATTATAAAGGTACATTAATAAAAAAAATACATTTACGCTACTATTATTGTAGGAGATAAAAATGTGTCAACATAATTTGAAAGGAATTTCATTCTTCTGAAAATAAGTTCAAATAAACTTTCTTCTAAATATCACGGTTTTCTCATAACATCAAAAAAACTAAACCTCCTTTATTTAATCCTGTGTTAAAGTTCCTCCATGATTACTGATACAGGAAACGACACTAGCGCGCCAACTACTGAGCACGGTCCCACTTTGTCTAGGAAAAAAACAACAAATCCAACTTTTGATTCCAGGGGACGCGCCCTACTTTTTTTTATTCCTTTTTTATTTGAATATTTCATTAAAAAATTAATTTTTTAAAAAAATAGATCAATTTATTTTTTATACATAATTTTTTTCTAAAATAGCATGTTTTTTGGCGTACTATTGACACCTCTCCACCCATCAAAAACGTATTCAATAGATCCTTTACCACAATACTATTTTGCCTAGAAATGCATCATTTGCGGGGGAGAAAACTAGTTCGGGGGTTTTAAGATGTTTTTATAAATGTTCTTCAACTTGAGTGAAAAATTATCTAGGTATGTTAATTGCATTTATTCCTCTCAGTTCTCTCCTATTAAATTTATAAAAAAATTGGCAAGAGCTTTCTTTTTGGGTAACTTTATTCACATTATTTTATTACTGAAAAATATTTTTTCAAGCATACATTCATGAAAAAAATTCCATCTCCAAAAAAAAGTTCCGTGTGTTTGACCCACAATAGAAGATGAACTCCAAAAGACCACGGAGTGCCATTTTTTGATAATTTAGGCAATCGTCCCGAATATACATATGTATTTTTAAACTTTTACGGAACTACGTGCTGTGTCCAGACAAAAAACTCATTTGCTCCTATTAGATTTAATTTTACTATTTTTTAAGGGAATATCTGTGTGTATATCAAGGCTTGTACCAATGATTAAAATTTGTTTCTAGTTTGTCAATTATCATAATTTTCGAGAAAATAATCCAGAGTTTTATAAGGACGTGAATCCTCTGGATTTGGGATTTATCGGAGATGCGGATATATTAAGCGTACTGCCATACAGAGATCAAAATGGCCGTAGAGTTATGATTTTTAGATTAGGTATGGGTATTTACATGTAATAATGTATTTTTTATCGCAATTTTTCTTTTTAAATTTCGAAATAACAATATTTATACAGGTAATTGGAATCCAAGCGATTTTGACATGGATGAAATATTCAAAGCAGCTTTAGCAGTACTAGAACTCGGCGTTCTTGAACCAAGAGCTCAAATTTTAGGCGGCGTTGTTATCTTTGATCTTGAAAATTTCTCGTTACAACAAGCTTGGCAAGTAACGCCATCTGTTGCTACAAAAGTGCTCGATTTAATGGGAGTAAGTATGCGTAAAATTCTATACCTAATTTACCCTCGAACCAAATATTTTCCACTATACTGGTGTCAAGTATGATATACGAAGTGTATTAAAGCATCATTATATATTATGAAATTGAATCATTATACTGACCTTGAAAAGAGTTGTAATTTTTCAGCGCATAATTACATCTTTTTTCTCTCGATCTAGGTAAGCTTTCCGATGAAAACCACTGCAATTCATATAGTCAATAGTACTTGGGTTTTTGATATGGTATTCGCAGTATTCAAGCAATTTTTGAATAACAGATATTACGATTTGGTAAATCTAACTATATTTCATAGTGAAACTATTTATAGCAGAATTTAATAACACGTTCTTTTACGTTATAAGTGTAACAATTATTTGTTACAGATTCATAACCACGGTAATGACATGGAATCGTTGCATAATTTTATCGAACCGAAATATCTACCTAAAAGATACGGAGGTATTAGACCTGATTACCCGTACCGTGAATGGTTTAAAAATCTTTCTACCAATGAGCTAATCGTTAAAGGTATATTTTGGTTTAGAATTAAATTTTTGTGCAAATATAAATTAATGTTTTGATGTTCTCATAGTATCATTTCAAATTATCTTTCGCTGTTTCATAATTCGTTATATGTTTTTATATGCAGAAATGAAAAGTTTGGGGTATAACCGAAAAGAAGACAGTGAAACTAGCGAAACTGATGAAGGTTAAGCACCATAATGAGTTTTCGGAAAAGCTATAATGTTTTTTGAAGGTTGCTCAAAGAACTATAGGTAATGTTGTTTCGAAAAATTGTTTCGTGTTATTCTAAGAAATAATTCATGTAAGATTGGAAATGTGATTGCAAGATAATTATTTATTAATGGCAAACTTTTTACGCTTAAATATTTTTATTATGTACCTATGTATTCTTATAAGTACCTAGATGTAATGATTTTATTTAATTATATCTAATACATATTTCTTTAATTTTCTTTTTAAATTACCACTTTATCTTTTATATGCTTTGACATAGGTGAAGATAAGTTATAAATTTAAAAGAGGCTTGATATGTATATTGGAAAGTGCTATACACGGTTATCTACTTAAATGTGGGGCAATACAAGTTATGACCCACCTACCGACACAACGAAATGCCCGGAATCTCTTGAAACCCAAAAAATCTCTTAAGAACCGAAAAGTAGCAGTATTCAGGAAAAAATAACAAAATCTCTTGATTTAGATGTTGATATTGAGCGATTTTTCTTACATATGAAATTCATAGTAGAATAGTTATATGCTGAGTACGTAAATTAAATCTTTATTGTGTTATTTTCAAATAAACAGAAAACAGTTACTCAGATTCAAAGTTGCGCATTCTATTGAAAAAACAATCCCTTCTTCTTGAAAAAAAAAATCAAAATTAAATTAAAAATTAAGACCTCCTTAAGAGGAATTTTGGTTAGGTATATCACTAAAGTGGTACTTGCTATAAATGACTGAGAAACCTATTTTATTGCATATCACAAAAAAAATTCGGAAGAGCTAATTCAGCATATTCAAAGCGCAATTACTATGCTTCCTCATCTCTGCCTACTGTCATGTATATATGCACACTAATGAACTCTCGTCAGTTTTAAACAAAAATGATAGCTATTACAGCCTATGCCTGATTTCAAAAGAAGAGGTGAGGTCTTCAAATCTTTGTATTCAGACTAATTGTAATCACCTGGCGAATGCCCATGTATGAATGTGTTTGTAAAGAATCGACTAGAAGGTTTTGCGTATGTTTTTTCAAAAGAGATTCGTACTTGGTGGGTCTTAATTTTTAAATTTAAATTCTTTAATATTGAATGATTATTAAATTCTCCAAATTCAAACCATTCATTAAATGAAAATTTAATTATTTTAAATATAAAAAATAATTAATTAATACGGCAGAAATAATGCCTTGAATTTAAAATTCAATCATAAATTTTTTTTTATTTTTTATTAATAATCATTTCATGAATAATAATAAGTTTACAAAATAGGAACTCTTAATATTTTACTAAAGTCTTTTTTTAGAAGAGTCTTTTTGACGGACTCGTCTAAAAATTTACCTTATTTTCATATTCTGTAGTGACAAGGAATTTGGTCAATATAATACAAAAATTGTTTCAATCGGCGCATAGACCTCACTACCTATGTAACATAAACGCTTTCAATAAATATATAATTATTTACAGCCATTTTGGCTAATGCCCCATCTAATGTACTATAGGTTGAACGCCCTTGAAAATGGGTTTCAAACGTGGGGAAAAACTGTATTGGGGTGAAAGTCGTCAAATTCACCTTATATATAGAAATCACATTTATCAAAAATGGAACTTTAAAATAATGATCGTACGCAGTAAGAACATGAATTCTATAATAGGTGGAAGTACTTTTCTGTAGTATTTGCTCGCTTAATATTTGACTGATAAATAGAGAGAGTAGATAAGTAAGTACCTTGTTTGTATCACGGCATAGTGACACTGCTATTGCTTATTTAGGCTTGTTTGGGCACTATCAGTTCTATAGTATAATTGTCAGCTTCCTTATCTTTATCACATATGACTTGAACTTTGGTCTCAACATTTAGTCATTGTCCTTTTCGAATCAGATCAAAACAGTGTAACGAAATCTAGTAGGTATATTTAGTTCATTTTTGATGTTACTCTTCGAAATGCCTTGTGTGTAAAATTTATAATTTTCGAATGGTTTGCATTTTTATTGTAAATTTTCGTGTTCGTGTCGTTTTCGTTTTCTCAAAATGTCAGAAGTACATCTCAAGTGCGTGGAAGTAGCTAATTTACTAACTAATAATATAATACCGCTGTTAGAAACAGAGTTGGATTTAAACATAACGGAATACAAATATAAAAAAGATTACGTAATCTACGTCCTGCAATTAATTGAAACTTTCAATAGTTCCGACGAATATATTATCATTAACACAGATGATTTATATTACAAATTAAAGGAACTAGCTGAGGCCATTATCTTCTCGGATGTTGGAGAAGTATCAACCTTTCAGAGCTCTCTATACAATAAAATAATTGAAATTTGCATTTTACTCAATCCAGAAAGTAATTACGAAAAAGAAATTCGCATTAGTAAGTTTAAAGAATCTTCTCTATCACCATATGTTTTGTGCTTCGACGATGATGACGATGAAGTTTCGCGATCTGAAGATCCTATTTACGAGAAAATTACAGACATCTTTAATTCGCTGGTAAATGGAAATACATCAAAGGATGATGATCTATCCGATAAAATTGATAGTCTTATAAATTTACTAGATGTGAAATCGCCCGTTCGATGTAAAACTACAATTTTAAATCGATTGAAAGAAGTCAACGACGCGATTAATTTGATATCGAAAGGTGAGAATATCGTTTTTACGAGCTATTTGGAATATCAAATTGACGAAATTTATACTCTTTTGAAAACGGACACATTTTATCAAAAACATTGTTTTTTAACCGAGATTAAAATCTCCCTTCTCGCCTTGTTGCACAATATTAAAAACGGAACGAAAAAAAAATTTAACCAAGTTTTTAAAAAAGGGAAGAAAGAAAATGTTTGTTTGAAAATTTTTCATGTTTTTTGTAGATTGTTAGTAAGTATGAAAAATTTCATTCACAATAAATTCAAAGAGATTGTTGATGATACTTGTATTTTATTAACCATCATAAACATTTTTATTTTAGGATCTATTTTTATTTAATACAGATTTTTTAACTGTTGATACTGTTTATTAATGTTGTGTGTTTGTGGAAAATTTTGTGTATTTTTATGATCTTCACGATATATGTATTTTTTATTATTTTTTTTTTTTAGTAGATTTTACTTCGAATAAAGAAAATATATGTTCGAATTTATAAAGATCGTTTATTTGTTGATTTTTAAAAACGTGTTTTTTTTGAAATTGAACAATGTTGATACCCGAAGTGAAAAGAGTATATAGGTATACTCTAATATTTACTTCGGTTGGTACCTATTTATACCTGTATAATATTGTAATATACATAATAAGTATGTATGTTTATGTGAGTCTTGAAATTAATAATTTTTATTTTTACGCACGCTTCGTAATTATTCACGGAGCACAATAATAGTGTTTTAAATTTTAGTTGGATAAACTTGTGGAGCAGGATACATAAATGAAAAATATGATTGCCACAACTTTACTAAATATCATTGTTTTCTAAAGCTAAAAAATATGCATATAGATCTATTGATAGAAACAGATATACATAAGTGATTAATTAAAACATAAAAACTCACCAATTTATATAAATGTTTATGAATGATGAATTTGCAAATCGCCTTCAGGAGTATAATTTTTCGTTCAACTTGTTTGGTTCATTCTTCATGCGCAAGTATTCAAATTTTAAAGTTTATTATCATTATTTACATTTGGTATGAATCACTAAAGATGAATGAGAATGAATTTAACATTTTAGCCTTAATAAACTATTCATTTATTAAAATGAAGAAAAACAAGAAGAATGACTAACCCAATCTTTCTGTTGATTTTTTTTTATAAAAAAAAATAAAAAATGCGAAATATTTCAAACCATATTACGCTTGTATTGTACGTAATGTACGCTCCTAGTGATATTTTGATGAAATAGAACCTTAGATTTTTCTACCTGGTCAAACTCAAGGATTTTAGTAGTCAATAAAATTTTTAACATTATTCATTTTTTTTCACTTGTGTAAATTCTCTGAAAGCAACATATCTATTTTAAATTCACGATATATATATAAAAAATATGATTACTGATATCTAATAAATTAAAAAAAAATATAACGTCAATTTTTATAGAATCCAACAATATTATTGTTAAGAGAAACGAACAAATAGGTATTAGTTCTTTACGCTCTTTTTATTTTTTATTTTTTCTCAACATAAATAATTATCAAATACAATGATTACCTATACAAAATTACAATCTGATCGTTGGCTTGCTATCATAGATGTCTAATAAGTTGCCTATTTTTTCCTTAAGCAATAACATAGGAAAACTTTTACTAATATAAATACCTACAACAGTTAAATGTGACTTTGGCAAATACATTTATATCAAAATTGTAATGTATTGAAAAAATTGTATAAGCTGACAATTTTATTATGCACGTTGATTTTAATAACTTTTTCAGCGAGGGCGGGGGTGGTGGTGGGGTTCGAGCTGCCCTTGCACAAAGTTAGAAGGAAACTTCTGAGGAAGCTTTGATTATTTTTTCTCATTTTCAATGATATTTCATACATAGGATGTATCAGTTTGGAATATATTTCATAATTTTTCGGAATGAAAGTTGAAAAAAGAGTAGAATTTTGTATCTCGTCCACTTCCAGATGTGGTTCCAGAACCACCTTCATTTCTGACGCTAGGTGCCTCCAACTTTCAGCTGTCACGCAAATGGTGGATGTGGAGGCGTAAGTACTGACTAAATTTCGTGATCCCTGAATTTTTAAATTGTTAATCTTCAACGCAAAAGATGGTAGATGCTATTAAAATGCTTATTTTAAACCAGTCAGATTGAAAGTAATAACCCGAATAAGGAACTAAAAAGTAAAAATTCAACAAATGAAACGTGAAGGCCGAAATTCAACGTCAGCATGAAAATATTTATGATATTCATCTCAAATAATATAGAAAAAAAACTTTATTATGATATTTTAATAGGAAATCAGATTCAAGAAGTTTTTCACAACAATTAAATTTGAGGCTTAATTAATCATTGATTATTACTCATTAGTTGGATAGTAGAAAGAATGGTGGTGGAAGTAGGGACAGCGGGGGCAAATTGCCCATAAGGTTTCTTAAGATGTTCACAGATACCAACTTCGGGTTTTAAAACTTATTACGATTAGTAGAATTAAATTTTTATTAATTTAAAAAAAAAAAAAATGAGAAACAAAATGAAAAACCGTGTTTCAAAAATCTTTTTTTTTCTGGACCAGCCCGATCCAATTAGCAGGCCGGAATTAGTGTTGGAAATTAGTCCTGCTCCTGCATCTAGTCAGCTTTGTTTACATTGCCATCAAACAGGTTACAGAGTTGACTTTCAAAACAAATGAAAAAAAAAACGATCTTAGACTTCATCAACTCTCATAATATCTGAAGCAAAACCTGATCATATTATATTTCATCCAATTCATTGATAAATGTATTCCTAAAATAATTACAAGGTAACAAAATATTTAGAAAATGAAACTCATGATTCTAAAATCAAATTCTTTCATTTTTTTATTAAAATTAGGTAAATGCACAATCTCACAATCTGGTAACACTGCGTCGGAAAAACAAGCTTCTCAAGCAACGGTCGTTTGATTCAAAACAGTTGTAGCGAAGTAGTCACGCGGTGTATAGTGGTCGTGAGAGAGTGTAATGTGGAATCTTGTTTCGTTGATCCACTGGTGATGTTTATTTAATTCTAATTTCGTTGAAAATGTCGGCGAAAAATGCTACGGATCCGAAACCGGTGAAGTGTAAATTAAATGAAGATGATTGCGTTCCTCTAGCTGATATTTTGATATCGTTTAATGCGCCTATCAGCGAAGAGCACGCTTGGGCATTGTGTTATCAGTGCGCGAAATGTTTTAAAAATTCTTATTATAAAAATCGCGATAAATGCCGCTTGGTTAAAAAATTAGATCAAGTCATCATACACAAAGACGGTTACGTGAATCCCAAGTCTATTGTATGTGAAGATAGGTCAGAATGTACAAATTCTTCTGGTATGTATACTTATTGATATTTTTCCACTTATCATCTTTTCTAAACAGGATTGAAAATGCTTGTTATCACCATTCGTGAAACTAATGTTCCCTGGGAGCAAACTTTTGGTTTTATAATTGATGAAAATTTAATTTTTCTCTTTCAATCCATCTGGCTTTAAATTGTAAGAGATTACTTAGTTAATAAATAATCATTTTGAAATGAGCTTTGTGGGTATAATAGAGATTAAATGAAAATATACAATTAATTTCGCCGTAAAATAGACTCGTATTAGTTTGGAGAAAATAAGAAACCATGGAAATATAAACAGAAAAGGTGAAACGTTCGAATGCTCACCCATGTGTTTGACCTTGGATCATTTTGTCGGCGATGCATATACAAAATTGACGGATGGTTGCACATTCTCACGATGTAGTCACGGAAAGGCTCCTGTGGGTGCAGTAAAATGTTCTATATAATTGTCCATTTTATAAGGGTTCAGCCCAAACCATTTATTGTGTGTGAAAGATTGATGAGCCGGTCTGAAATTCTAATCTTCCACGAACTACTGTGAAATGAACATGTGTACGAGTCAATGTACCCACCTTGTATCTACACGTAGAGGCATTAAGACATTTTTAGTTGAACTATTTTAATTATTCCATTTCGTTACCTTCAACATCAAAAAATTCTCAGTTCAATGGTGAAAAATTAAAAGTAACGCGTATTTCGTTGAACATGGAAATATGCGCGTCTAAAAACTTATTATTATTTTTATCCATTACATTAAAAATGTAATTTTAAATTCTATCAACATTAGCACTTATACATGTCTCAATTTTGCGAAAATCATTTTCCCTAATAAATTTTTTCTTCGGTATTCTTCAAGCTTTTGAAATTTCCTTGTATCAGCTCACACTTCAGCGTAAATTGGGCGAAAAATGGTAACGTTCGATAAGAACTCTCTCGAATTCCATTCATAAGGATTATAATAACCCACCTCATTTCTAATAACAAAACATCTCTTGGCTTTTGTTTACCTGTCCGACGTGTAGCGACTTTAGCTTCTTGTCCTCTTGTCTTTTAAAATTGATTAGTCATCGCGTTATTTTTGGTCATTTTTTGACCTTTATACTTGACATTCATTCTTATATTCGAGTCTCATTCATGTATTGTCTCGAAAGGGAAACTTTCCAATCGTTAATTTATTGCGCTAGTGCTCCAGAATTTTCAGACATGTTTTGGGTAGTTTTGTAAATTAATTGTTCGGAGTAATACCACGAATAGTATAATGAAAGTCCTGATGAATCATATTATGAATCTCCGGTCAGAATTATTAATTCATAATTTTAACTTGAATTCTTCAATGTTTACCTTAGTAAAAAAGTATTGCTTGAAGGAAGGAAAAAAAAATTGAAAAAAGTAAAAAATTGGAAAATATTGCAAAACATTTGGAATTTGAGTCAATTTATGTAAAAAACTGTAAAAATGGTAAAATATACCGAAATATTCATTTTAGGCCAAAATATTCAGAACGAAGTAAGGCTTGTTTTAAAGGAAATGATCTGAAACTTGAACCTTTTTCGTTACTTTTGTCATCAGAGCAGCTATTGTAAATATACAGTTGAATATTTTGGGCTCCTGTAATTATGAGTTTATAAACGTTCAAAGAAAAAGTCATAACATAATATATTCTAATGAGAAATTTAGTTTATATCAACTTTTTATTGTACTATTTCTCTCATATCTATCTGTAAGAGCGAGTAAAATGCCAAAAGTTAATATGAAAAAGTAAAAAATCATAATAATTAGTAAAAAGACAAAAATTTCATTATATCATAGAAAAATAGATTAAATTAAAATTATAAAAAAATAAAATTAATCTATTGAATGATGATAAATTCATTTTATACTTGATAATCAATTTTATTTTATTTTTTATTATTTTTTCTTTCTCGATTTACATGCCATGTGCAGTTGCTGTAGCTATGCACATGTGATTTTAGTACTATTTAAGCCGATAGTGTTAATTTCAAAAATTTTGCGAGATGAGAACCGTCGACATGCATCCATTCTTACTCGTCTCCGTACTGGCCACTCCCTCATAACTCACCAACACCTCCTTGCCAAGCAGCCACCTCCTATATGTACCTCCTGTAATGTCCTCATAACCGTCTCACATATCCTTACTGAATGCCTTCTTTATCAATCTCACCGGTCCAAATATCTTAAGTCTAATACTTTAAAGGACATTCTATCAGATGATCAGGCACAAATTGATAAATTATTCCTTTTTCTAAAGTCCACAGGATTAACAAGTAAAATCTAGATTGTTGCTGTGCCTCTAGCCATTGTTGCTGTACATGGCACATAAAAAAAAAAAAAATAAAAAATAATAATTTATATTTTCTTCTTTATGTCACTAGACTTCAAAAATTGGAAAGATTATTAATTTGATATTAATTAATTTTTTTTTTTCAAGAAGTTTTCCATTTTTGTCCATTTGAAATAAAAGAAAACAAAATTAAGGTGAATAATAAAATAAAAAATAAAAATTGTCTATCTTCTTCTGGGTGATGTTACATGGCTATTATAAACAATGTGAAAAAATTGATGTATTTTTAGGGAATTAGTTAAGTCATTTTATAAGTTAATGGAAGACGACAGAAAGAAAAAATTCAAAGAAAATTTATATGTAGTGTGATATGTATTAATTCATTATAGAGAAATTTTTTCATACATGTTAAAAACGAGAAAAACTGATTTCTAGAGAGTTGAAACCTCCCTAAGAGGTCACAGGTCGCCTTCATGTGCCACAGTTTTTTTTTTTTTTTTTGATTCATCAGGACTTATAATATGTTTGTGGAGTCATGTCAGACTATTAGATACACCGAAAATCAGCTAAATAATTGTTTGAAATGTAGACAAAAATAACCATTTCACTTGTTCGACAGTATTATTTATTTATACCGGAAAAGAATCTTTGGTCTTTTTATCGCATTGAATTTGAAAAATGAAGTTTAAAAAGAAAGTGTTACCTTTGTACTCGTTAGGGTAGGGTTCGTTTTTTTTTTCTCGAATGATGACTAATTTGTTTATTTACGATGGTCTCTCCTCTATCGATACCCGATCGCCTATGGTGATGCCTACTCATTTTTGGACTTTTAAAAATTCACATTCCTACGCATCGCCTTGATCTGTAGTTTCAAGGACACAGAACGTCGTTGATCGGCGGCACAGCGTTCAGACGCTGTTACCAATGGCCGCGCATTCTAACCGTATCATTGTTACGAATTATTCGGTTTAACGTGTGTAATGCGGAGATTGAAAATACAGACGTGAAGTTCATTTTGTTTGTTTCCAATTACCACAGAGTTCTCGTTCGAAGAACCTGAAAAAAAGTACCCGTCGATGGCTCATCTCGATGAATGCGGTTTCCACCAAGGCCCGCGGAAGCTCGAACGAGTACTTGTACCGGTATATTTGAGCTCATCAAATGGTCATTGTTGCCTATCTAACCACAACGTCGATCATTTTTTTCGTCGCCCATTATCCGCGTTGATGTGAGCGACGCGATGTTAATCGAGTCTAAATTTAATTTCAGCATAATAGCGCCTTATTAGCATTTGTTAACGCCCTTGTTGACCTTACACGCGTATACGGATGACGCGAAAGTCTAGTCAACCAACAGCCTGCGTTCGGAACGCGTTTATTTCGAAATCAAACGACAAAAGGAAAAGTTTTTCATATCGCCGCATACCTAGGAATTACACATTCGGCGTGTGCCATGCTGCCGTAATTTATGTGCATTATACGATGAGATGACTTTTCGAATTGGCGCGAGATTCCGATAAAGGTTATGTAGGTGAAGGTTGAAAAAATCAAACTAGTGGGCGTACATTGTGTTAACGATCCATTTGCGAGCGTTTTTAATTGAAATGTAAATAGTATTGAGTAATAGGTTAGGGTGGCGCTGCTATTTGGAATTTACGACGAATTCCTGACAAGCGCCGTTGAAGAATTTCTCCCAAGTAGAGCCCGATCCCCGATCTGATGTAATAGGTAATGCTCTCCGTGGCATGTGAATTGTCGAGTGTCCGGGTAATTGCTCGGGATTGATGTGCTTGTTGTTTATCGTATTCGTATCATCGTATCCTATTTTGCGGCGCGTGAAAATGACGCGCTTTATAAGGAAGTTGCGGGTAAGAGGTTAAGGGAGGTGTGCGTTATGTGATGAAACAAATAGATAAGTGGCGGTTCGCGAGAATTTTATCTGCGTTCTTTAATTGCGAAAAATGTACGTTTGAAATTTTCAATTTTTTTTTCAATCAAATTATATTTTTTTTGTTGGTGAGACTTGGAACGCAAAGCAGTTGCGCTATAATGGATAAAGCAGTTACCGTTGAAAAGGTGGAATACTGATCAGCTGTTCATCAAGTTTTCAACGTGTTATTTATAAAATTATATTAATTTACTCTTTTATTTCGTTCGATCGCATTTACTTTTTATAAAAATGAAGTTCTATCAATTTTACTCTCTCTACTTTTTTCGGAATTCGCTATTTTTGCTAGAATTGTCAGTCGTTATGCTCGCCAAAGCTTTTAACGATGAACTCGTCTGGTCGGAGAAATGAGAAAAATGATTTCAGTAGTTGAAATTTGAAATTCACTAGAGTTGAATATTGAAGAAAAATCCAACAAGTCAGCTCAAGCCGGTAGCAATATTGAAAATTAATTATTTTTCATCTGTGTAATCAGCTGATAGTTCCACTTTAAAAAACGACGGTGGACCCTTATACCTACCCCAAATCTAATTTTTTTAGCTGAGTTATTAATAAAAAGTATGACTATTATAACCCACTTGATTTGGAAAGAGGGAGTCAGAGCAGGGTGGGGTCCTTAAATCTTTGCGTTTCAGAAAATTTGTAATCATCTGGTAAGTGTCCAATTATTGGTGTGTATATTTTTTTCCCACCCGTGCCGGTGGGACGCGTTCATGAAATTTGCTCAAAATTTGGTAAGAAACTCTTCTTAAAAATACACAGAAGGTACTTTTTTGTTGTTTTGATACACCTCAAAATGGAGAATCACTTAAATTTTGAGTGGGCTGGAGAAGGAATAAATCGCTCTACATTTTCGTTCTTGATCTCATATGGAAGAGTGAGTCACGGATATCAATATATCCAGATTTTAGTTTTCTAAATGCATTTGAAGAGGTATTATCGCAAAAAACAGTTTTTTGAGGAAATTTTGAGTCATGAAATTTCTTGAATCTTTCATATCTCCTCATCAAATCAACTTAGGAAAGTCAAATTTCGTATGTAGGGTTAGTTGTTGACCAGAATATTACCTCTTGAATTTGGCTAAAAATGGATCCAAAATGGCGGATTATCAAAATTTGAGTAGAACTTGAGGAGCCTCAAATTAGCGAAAATGAAATTAATATGAACTCATTTGAGTATTGGATATAAGAAGTATACTATATTCCAAATTCACCTTCGCACACGATATTGGAAGAGAGTAGGAAAAAAATAAAAAACTGTAGTAAAAAAAAAGGTGGGTAGTGTTGGGCGATTAATAATCGATTAATCAAAAATGTCGATTGATCGGTAAAAATAATCGAAAGAATCGATTAATCGATTATTAGAAGTAATCGATTATTTCTTCGATTATTTTATGAAATAGGTAATCGATTAATCGGTCAATTTTCAGTTTTTATGTTTTTTTTTTTCAATAATGCTTCGATATTTCTGGAAAAAAAAATTTTATTAAAAAATAATCATTTTGTGAAGACATTTCAATAATACGATGAAATCGTATCTCATCGCATACCTTAAATATGCTTATTTTTTATATAAGAATTGCGGCTTGGTATAAATAGTTAAATACTGTCATTTTTGAATAAATGATTTTGTTTTTGTAATTAATTTGAATAAATGTTGTTTTTTCTTTATCATAATTAAACACAGCATACAAAAAATGAAATTAGTGATTTTCCAAAGTCTAAATATTTTTTCCAACTCCAAATTTTCTTCAAATTTTTTTCAACTCAAATCGTTTTTCTGATTTTCTCAAAATTTTTTCTATTTAATTTTTTCCTTATTTCGAGCCAAAAATGAAATTTTTGGATTGTAAAAAATTTCGAGGAAAAATTTCAAGAGATTGAAAAAATCGATAGAAAAAATTTGAATCGAGGTAAATTTTCATTTTATCCTTTATTCACTCGTGTTCCGTAAACGTTGTAACTACAAAGTATAGACAATATAAAAGAAAATCGATTAATAGATTAATGATCGATTATTTCAATAACCTAGATCCGATTAATCGAATATTGGAATAATCAAAATTCGATTAATCGATTACTCAAATAATCGATTATTTCCAACACTTAGGAGAGGTTAGGTAAATGTGTGCAGGGAGAGGGTAGATGGAAGATGGATAATTTTTTACTGTAGTGTCATATGATAAAATGAGCCCAAGTGACCGTTGTAATTTTAGCTTCCCACGTGAATTGGAGGGAGTAAGAGCAAAACGCTTTTGGAGGGGAAATTACTACAGGAAATTTCATTAATCTTTCAGATCTCCTCGCCGAATCGACTTGGAAAGGTCAAAGTTTGTATGTAGTATTAGTTGATGACCAGAATATGATCTCTTGGGGTTGGCAACGTTATTTTCAAACCTGAGCAAGTCCCATTTAAAAACTCAGCTCCAGTAATGCGGCATAGCTGCTTGCTTTTTTCTCATTTTGTTTCCTCAGGAACTGCTCCTAAGGTCAAAATAGTTTTGTACAGTTTTGTTTACTAAACGAACATCATTTTCATGTAACTTGTTTTTTTAAGACCCGTAGGTGGGGACTTGAGGTGTTTTGAAGTATAACGCTAGAGAAATTTTAGTTTAAATAAAACTTAAAACCCTTTACGTTCCTCGAAGATTTGTAGAAAGAAAGTACACCCTATAAATGAAAAATTATAATATGCTTGGAATTTTTATGCGCAAGTTCTGCTTGAAAGTTTTGGAATTTAAACTTCCTCTCTCACTCCCCAACCACCCACCTCCCAAATATAAGACATCGAAATCGAATTTTTGCATGGTCAGAATACTTGATACATACCCACTTTCTTCATTTTCCTGCTCATTCTATTTATAGCCTTCTAATTGATACGTAATTCAGCCTTGGCGATGTTTTGTGCTAATTTAATCGCGGACTCGTATTTCACACGGTATTAACTTGTAACATTATTATGAGGTATCGAGTTGTAAAATAAATAAAAATACGTTTCCGTATTTAGCCGTGAGCCTAAATAATAAATCATCTCACGGGTATACTTAATCCTACGAGTATTTTCAGTATCGATATTGCTGAAAATTGTTTGCCTGGTGGTATATGTTTTTAGCTTTTTGTTTCCTTATATCAAAGAGAGAGAGAGAGTAAGGCGAAATGTTCCTCATGGAATTCATAAATGCACCTATAGGCAGTTGGAATACTACAAAAGAGATAATAAGATCTTAAACGAACATTTTGGCATATTCGATCTGTATCAGCGAACTTAACTATACGGCAGCAGGTAATTCGCTAAATATTCATCGCGATCGATGGACGACCGGTTTATAATTCTCATTCTTCTCAACGTGAACACTATCGTGACCAAACGCTACCCGGATGTTATACCAGCCTATCGATTACCATGTACCACGAGTATTTTTTTGGCGCCTATTCGTACAGTATCGTGTACCATTTACATTATTCAAGAACGGTAGCCGAGTCCGCGAAATACGAATATCGATCATCTAGAAAGAAAAATCGCTATCGTTGTTTCGGTTGCATAATCGAACGTAATTGGTTTGAAACGAACTTGGATGCATATCAAGACGACGCTTGTTTTTAATATTCGTTAATGATCGACTATTCAGAAAAAAAAAGCGGTTCCCAAACGCGCAATTTAGCGAAATATTTCGCCTTGAGATGTACGCTAGCGTCGCATTTCGCGAAATTAATATGCAAATGGTCAAAAGTAGATTCGCGTAAACGGGCGGGCGGTTTTTCTAATTTATCGCGCTTATATTAGATGCGACATTCTGAGACCGCCTGTGAAGGTTAATCGAGTGGTTGGAATCGATGCGGTGTGTCGAAATGAGATTTCGATTTCGAATTTTGTAACGGAAAAATGGCGCTGCGTGTTTTTCGACGAATCCAGCTAGATACTATTTTTAATAGGCTACGTCATTATTCGTTAGATCGGATGAAAATACGAAGTGTTTGTTTTTAAAGATTGATGTATATTTTCCCCTCTATATAACAACAATGCCATGTACGTGGTACCGAAATGATGTCTGATACGGTTATGTAATCTGCTTTATGGATCGCATGACTACTCACGTTGGAATTGCAATTGCGCATCGACGATGAAAAATGTCAATCGAATTTTTCACAAGGTGGTATAATTTTGTGGACGTCGTGATCGTTTTTGTTAACAGTGTGATTTAGGAACTGTGTATACTTGAAATCCTATAGTGGTGTTTTGTCTCATTCTTCACACGATACTCGAGATTTCGAGTTCAAGTGGCCCGAGAATATTTGATACGTGTGTCATTCTTATCTTCGATGTCGGAATGCTAATTATTTTACTAATTGATTGTAGAGTATGTAGATATAAAATACATGATGTCATGGTTTTATATTTGGTGAGCTTTTAGTTTACGCTTCGCAAAGGAAACTTGGCGAGAGATTCTTCTTACAAATGCGACAAAACTACTTTTTTGTTTTTTCAAAAAAATTAAAAATGGCGGATTACTCAAATTTTGAGGGGAGCTGGAGGAGGGGCAAATACCTCAAATTTTTCGTTTTTTATTTCATGTGAAAAAGTGAGTCACGGATAGTAACATATCCAAATTTAGGCTTCCTAATGTATTTTGAAGGGAGTTGAAGCAAAAACTGGTTTTTTGAGGAAGATTTCAGTTATGAAATTTCTTAATTCTTACATATCTCCTCACCAAATCACTCTAAAATGGTAAATTTTCGTATGTGAGGTTAGTAGGTAACCAGTATATGACCTCTTGAATTTGGGTCCAAAGTGGCGGATCTTAACGATGGTATTGGGCGTGGTCTGTAGATATGAAGAGGTTAGCAATGTTATTTGTAAATGTGAAAAAGCACCAGTTAAAAACTCAGCTCCAGTAATGCGGCATGGCTGCTTACTTTTTTTTTTTTTTATTTATTTTGTTAAATAATTTGTTTGAATTTCAGAAATGTGCGACAAATGAGTAATTTATTGGTTGTGTGCACAGTATGGGCTTAATTTAGTCTTTTTGGACTCTAGAGGAAAACATGTTCTATTTTTACCCCTCCCCCCTCTCCCCCCTCCCTCCCAAAAAAACAATCCAAAACACCATATTTTTGCTTCAAAATGACTTCGTGTACATATTTCTGCATCAAAAAGCTTAGACCTCAGGAACCTCTGTGCCAAAGAAATTGAGCATATTTTGTTTCTTGAATCTAAAAAAGTCTAAATTGAGCCGGATTGTGTATACTGCCAGTAAATTAACTATTTGTGGTTCATTTTTGAAAGTAACCAACATGATTGCTTGAAAAAAAAAAAGATTAAGAACTGTTTGGAATTCTCAAATTGTAAAAAAATTGCCACCCAAAATTTTCACGAGTCTTTGAATGACAGAATATGACTTTGAATGTGAAAAATTTTGAATTGCATAATCGTTTCCGGTGTTCTCTCAAATAGTCAAATTCGATACCCACTTTGCCTCCTATTTTGGTTAATAACCAGTTTTACATGGTGTGGAGAGCGATTGCTGGCTTAAATTATTTTTAAATAGTCATTCTTTAGAATAAGTGCAGCAAGAATCCAACCGCATTCCCCTTCTCCACACTATAACGTAAGCAAAGTAGTAAATTCAAATCTTATTTTACGCATCACCATCATGTTACATAAAGAATAGCATTTTTTTAAAAAGTTACGCTTCACTATGAACTTTCAAATTCCGGCCGAACTTTCAATAAAATAACAGATGAATTTTTTGCAGGCTTTTACCGACAAAATGTTGCTCTTGAATCAGAAAAAAATTTTTCAAAAACGAATTTATTTACTTTTTATGATTAGGAATTTTATTTGTTTGAAGCTGAAATTTTAATAAGTTCAATTTTGTGGTGCGACATCGTGTACTTCGGCCATTTCATGGGCCCATAGGAACATTAGCTGATAATACAAGAAATTCTGAGCAGTTATATGGGTCAAATGGTGTCAGTAAATGTCTCTTTTGCAGTCCCAGCTCATGAGTCACCTCGCAGCTTTCATCGTTAGGATTATATTTAATCTACTGTCTGCGAGATTCTAACGGCTGAGATGAAGTACTTGAGGAATATAAGGCAACAGGGTTCACAAACCCACAAGGGGTTATTTTCTACTTCTTTGTTGATGAAGTGTTTCATATACTCGTGACCAAGGTATAGAAAGAGGTTGAAGATAGTTTTGTTAAAAGAAAGATAGATAACCATCAGCATGGTATGCTTTGGAACCAATCGAATAAATCTCTACCAGTGGAGTTGGGAGTTTTGAGGTTGCAAAACTCGCTCCCGAAACCGTCCATGGAGAATTGGGAAAGGATAGTTCTGGTGCGTAGAAATAAGAAGTAATGCCAGACTTAGGTGTAGTACCTCGGGGTTTCCAGGCCCATATTTCCTAGATTTAGATCACGGAGGACTGAATGAACTTCACTTGGAGTCATTTAGTAAATAGTTTTCACGCAGATTTCCCACTTTAGCTAGAAAAATATAAAGAAATGCAGAAATCAGTCCAACAAGGAGATATCATTTCTCAAAAATTACATTTTGAAATCCTCGTTTCCTATTGATTCATTTGTAAATTAAGGTGTATGATATATTCATGTTGAAATCTAAAATAAAAATGTCATAACTAATTATCAGGTGTTTTTAATCCGAATTGTTTTCAATGGCCCTTGAAATTCATAAATAGGCAAATATGTTTGTACATATATTTTTTCAATGAAAGTAAGATGATATAGCTTATCATTTATCATGTATAACGATTACAGTTATCAATTAATTCAGACATCATTTATATTGGATTGGTACTCGAATTAATCTACGATGATATGGCAAACCATAAATTATAGACAAAAATTTTGAAAATATTTTATTCTCTAGCTTCTCGTATTTCGAATACAAAAAAACCCCGCTGCATTTCAGGTTAAGGTTAATTCCTAGCCGCGAAAAATCAGCACACTCGATGCTTATTTTCTGTTGACCTAGTTCTTTTTGTTGACATGCGTTCTGCGTTTTGGATTCGTGTAAAAAACCTCGAGAAGTGAAATTAATTCGTATGTTTTGTTTTGTTACAGAACGCGAATCATCGAGGAAAAGGATAAATCCGCCGACCGAACAAAAGGTAAATATTTGAATTTTATGAGCACGAAAAAAAAAATTATTGCGGTAGTCGTAGCGCATACTTACGCGTATATGTATCGAACACTTATACTTGCGTAATGCAATCATTTAATCGCGCTTTGTAATGCCATATCGCGTCTGGCTATGTGAACGGGAGCGTTGATTGATAAAAGAACGCTGTAGCAGACGCATATCGAGTATGGCGCGTGATTAAATGTGGTTCGTCCGGTGACGTTTGTTCGCGATGAGAAAATAGATGGCAGTATAGCGCCGCGGTGTGATATGAATGATTTGTGTAAACGACTCCAATTTTTCTTTAAGTATGTAGTCGAGGTATGTATATGTAACTGCTAACTATGAATATTTTTTTAATCGAGGTTGCAATAAAAACGTTTGCTGTTACAGTTTATATAAATTTTGAAATGATATGATGGTGGAAAGAAAAACAGTGGTGTGAATTAGGAAAAACCAACCTTATCAACGATCAAAAAAACGGTGAAGTCAGTAGAAAACCAGTCGGTTGGCAATCCTGAGTCCCTAAAATGGCAGATGAATCAAGATTAGAGCATTATTGAGAAGCCATATATGTATAAGTTGAAGAGGAGTGTAAATCAGTCTCTGTTTGGGCTCGCTTGTTCCTAAACTTTATTGTCCAAAAATTGTTATTTATGATATCCTTGATGAGTTTCTTATACCAATTTTCCATGTTAATGCTCAATACGAAAGTGAGAGGTTGCAAGAGTAGGAAATTGGGAGAATATTTTGGTGCCACTGCTAGAAATTTTGTTTGGTTTTTAACGCTGTATTATGCTTAGTTATGATTCAAAACACCATATAAAGGACATTGTTCAACTAATCGATCCATTTTGGACGGATGGAGTTTTTTTATTCAGTGTATGAATTATTGTGAAAGATGTGAGGGCGCGAATATGTGACAGAAAATATTTTTTCAATGATAATATATGTCACTACAGCCAAAAGTATTTTCAACCCCTTACATAGGTATTCTGACCCATCCCTCATTCGATGTATTGCAGTTTTAGAACCACTGGAAATGTATTTGAGATGGTAGTGGAACAATTCAGTTGTGATAAATTGTATTTGAGAGTATTTTCTCTTTCAATCTAAGTTAGCGGGGGCATAGCTACAGGTAGACATAAGTGGGTCTCGGCCCATCCGAAATTTTTTGGATCCACTCGCTGGCCCACTCTATTGTTCAAAAGCCACCAAAATTGAAAACTTGTGCACGATACTATCGTGTAACGAGAAAATATCACATGCACAATGACCGATAACCAAATTAGATATAAATCTTAACGTCTGCTATATGTAGCGTAGTGTGACATAGGTTTCAAGGACATTAGTCGAACACAAGAAACTTTCTTATCGTACTCGTCGTTAGAGCCATAAGCTAAGCTTTATGAAGCCGATTTTGAAATATTGAAAGCCGAGCTCCAACTCTTTCTCACAACAGTGAAGATGCATGAGGATGAAAAAAAAATCATTTTCATAATGAAATTTATAGACTTCCTCGAAGTTTATTAAAATGCTTTCTTCGAAACATGCAAACTAGGGATATTGAGTAAAACCAGGGCTTTTTTGTGGGAGCACCAAAGGAGATTTTTCGAAATTATTTACTTCGATTTTTTCCTTAAAACACAGTGTCAAGTGGTGGAGGGGGTACAAAAAATTATGGACTTGCATTTTTCGAGAATTAGCTAGTCTCAAAAAAAGGCTCGAGTATAAAAATTTCAGTATCCAGCGCGCCGTGCGAAAGGATGTTCTCATCCAGGAAGCTAATCAAAAATCATTCTAGAAGTGTAATTTTTAATGAAAGGTTATAGAATTGTTACCCAATTATGCATAGAAATAAAAAATTGCCAAATCTTTAAATTTGGATGATATTTTGAAGCGATTGGATTGGCAGCATAAAAATCGTCGCGTTGTTTCGTGTCAAGTTTTTTTTTTTTTTTTTTAATCGTGAAAAATAAAATTTAGTAGTTGATTATTCTGTGATTTTTGTAATTTGTTTTTATTCCTAATAATATCCCACACCACATCCCCAAAAAAATCCGGCACCCCTACCACTTGAAAGCTGATTTAATAACTGATATAATCATTTCCTTTAAATTCATCATTCGACAAAATAATGATCACAATTGGATGAAAATAAGCAGATAAATAATTATGTACATAAATTAGGGTGTCTCTTATTTTTCGAAATTGGATTTTGAAAGGTCCCCCTCCCCTTCCCCTCCCACACTAAAAATGTTTGTTTGGGCCCTAAATGAAACTTCGAAAAAATTTCAGCTCCACAAATGATTTTAATTCGTGGTTAATTGAGCTCAAATTTTGAAATGATTTGAAATTTTCAAACAAAAAAAAAAAAAATAATAAAAAATAATAATAATAATTTGAAAGCAATAATATTTTCTGCAAAAAAATTTTTTTTTATTTGAATGTCATTATTTTGTGTCTTGAAAGACTACAATAATTTACCGCACAATTCTTTTTGAATGTAGTGGTAATTGAAAAATTGTTTACTTTATTGAAAAAAACCCAATAATGTATATTTTTAATATTTTTTGTAACAGCTGAAGAATTAAGAATTTGAAAATCAAGTGTCCAATATGTCTGAAATAATTTTCAAAATTTCTCCCATTAATATATCCCGGCTAGGTCCCTGCTGGTTGTGGATATACAGAGACTACTATAATTGTTTACAATTTTGAAGATATCTATTGAAAACTCATTCCCGGCAATGCGGCATGGCTGCTTGCGTTTTTTTCTTTTTCAACTAATAAACCATGCCGAAAAATGGTTGAAGATGTTCTCGTATCAACGAAATAGGAAACGATCGTATAAATGGCTGCGGAAAATCCATCGTTTAATCACCATCGTAATTCATCTCAGAGCTGGTCCCGAAATACCACTCGAGTTTCGTTCTGGACTCGTATTCGAAATAAAAATGATTCAACGGAGTGGGTAAAAAATAACCAACAAATTCGTATTCGCGTTAAAAAAAAGGTAAGAAAATGATAACTAGACTCGAATGAAATACAAATCTGGTTCGCCGAATCATCGCGCAGGTGATGTCACGCTGCGTCGCGTTAAGGTTCTGGCGGACGCTGATGAACACGTTGGTTCGGGTAAAGGGTATGGAAATGATAAGAACTATAGGTGGTTTTTACACGAACACCGCAGGTGGCGTTCTCTCTGCGTGTAATTTGACATGAAGAAAACGGATAATCGTTTATTAAGTAGGCTACATAAATTCTAAGGATGCGGTTAAATAGACATTCGATTATGTTTATTTTACTGTAGTTTGTCACGAACTCGAAATCTCGGCGAAGTACGCGTGAGTAGTTGATCAAATTCGAGACTGCGGGCGTCGCGTTGCGGTAGCGTTCTAGCGTATGTGTGTCGGGAATCTTTGGCTTTGTAAAAGGTCAACTTGGATACGCGTAGCCGCCATATGTACAACATACGAATCCACTTTTAGTGAGATCACACTGTCGATGTTTCTCATGTCCAACCGCTGCTGCACTGTGTTGGCGTGGCGAAATACGACATGTGGTTTTTGCCGCGTTTTTTTTATTTTTATAATGGATTCTGGTAACTGGTAGAGCCGACCGAGACTGAGCATCATCTTCGTTTCACGTCGATTATTGTAACAAAAAGCATAACACCGTGTTATGATTCGCAATGCAATAGTATCGAGTTGACGGTAACGCGGGTTAAAAGATCAGCGGTAATTGGCTGAAAGGTGAAAGTCACTGTGTACCTCGTGCGCATATCACGATGCTTATCAACGTCCAAACGAGTAAGTTTAGTAAATGAGAAGCCGATCAACCTTGAATAAGTTCATCGTTCAATGTTATAATACGATATACATGCGTACGCGTATTTAACCTATATACTAACTAAATTATCAGAAGTTACGATATGTTAACGAACTCTTCTACGAAGTCCGAAGCTGAGCGGAGCGGAGGCCAAAACATAATGGCCATTGTTAATACCGTTCGTTAGCTATACGGTTTATTATAGACCGTAAATAAGCCTAACCAGTGTAAACGTTTGTTAATCAATTTTCGACAGGTGTTCGCGCATTCATGTGAATTTCCTGATCGTCGATCGTCGATCAATCGATTCGTACATTTTGCCTGTGCAGTTAAGAAGCCGACACGATGCGGATATTTTTTTTAACGCATCGGTGGCGTGCCGGTTTATTGGTGCAATGCGTGTAATGCCGAAAAGAGATCTTGTAAACCGGTATACCTGTAAAGTAATTTACCAAACGTATTATCCATAGTGAAGATTCGTTTGATAGGTTGTTTTTCTTCTTCATCATTTTATTTATTGGCTAACCCGAGCTATTGTACGAGATGGAATCATGCACGTTTGTGATATCAGTGAACCGTGGTCGGCCAATTATTACGCGTTATCGGGATTCATTCAATAAACGCGCCCCGTTAGATGGCATCGAGTGGGTAGGACGAGTACCGAATTTGGTGTTTTTAGGAGCAATCCTTGGATGACCCGCGATGAAATATTGTTTTGTGGTAATCTTAGTTCTTGAGCATTATCTCGATCTCAATCTCGTAACTAATATGAAAACTTCGTAATTAGTAACAAATGAAAAGTTTTAATCATGGCATATATAAATGTAGTGCTCCACGCAGCTACTCGTAGATAAAGTGTTGCATGGATTACTACATAAGGTTGAATCTATTTCTTACCAATTAACAATGCGAATTTATCATTAACCTTAGTAAATATATGCATATCACTGGTAATCAGAACCACGGATGCCCGCTGGACACCGATATTCTATGTTGCCCATTCTAACAATAAATCGTTTCTCATGCATATTATTCGTTTCGTGCTAGAAGTTAGCTGAAAAGCTCTAGTTTCTTTGAGAAAGGCGATCATAGAAAAATCGTACATTATTCACATTGGTAAAATTGAGTATTATCGAAAGGTGATGATTGCTTAAAAAAAAAATAATAATAATAATAATAATAGTAGTAATAAAATCGTCAACACTGTAAGCTTCACCCTAAATGAAAAAAAAAAATGATACTCCATTTGTAAAACAGATGCTAATTGAATTTTCGAGAACTCGATAATCGAACATTTAAGAAGTGAATACTACTTTGATACAGTATTATTATAATTTTACATTATTTTTATTTATATTCATATTAAAAAAAAAATTAAAATTAAATTTTTTTTTTTATATTAATTTATTTTTCTATCAATAATTGATTTATAAATTGATTTATTATAGAAATATTAATATTTATAGTAATTATTTTATTAACTTTAAATAAAAATATAGAAGAAATTTGAATAATTGACTTCTCATTTTCAACGGATTTCAGAAAGTTAATTACTGAACTTCTAAGAAATCATTTTCAAAATTTCGAAAAAATTTGTTTCCAAATTACAGAAAAATCACTGATAACCTAGTTTTCAAAAAGTCGATCATCAGTGATGGAAATTTTCGAAACTTCAATTTTCAAGTTTCAGAAAGTTATTTTCAGTACTTTAGACCGTTGATTACAGAATTTTTGGAAAGTTTATTTTCAGAGTTTTAGAAAGTCGATATTTGAAGTTTAAAAAAATTCATTATTGAGATTTTAGGAGGTCAATTACTGTAGTTTTAGATGAGTGCTTACGTAATTTTCGAAAAGTTTGTTCTTCAAATTATAAAAAACTGATCAAGTTCTACACATCCAATTATGATGTTTTTGCAAAGTTTATTTTCAAAATTCAAAAAGTTCGTTTTTGAAGTTCTATAAAGTCATTTAATATTGTTTTGCACTGTTCGTTGTAGTAATTTTCGAAAGTTCGTTTTCGAGTTTTTAGAAAGTTGTTTTTACTGTAGTTTTAGACAATTGATTTGAGAAATTTCTAAAAGTCGATATATGAAATTTTTGAAAATTCATTATCAAGATTTTAGAAAGTTATATAATGTAGTTTTAGAATATTGATTACAATTTCTAGAAAGTTTGTTTTCAAAATTTTAGAAATTTGATAATGAGGTGCTGGAGCGCTAATTGCAACGCCTCCCTGTCTACTTAACATGTCTCCCTACTAACATCATAGTCAATGTTATCGAACTCCGCTGTTCACCGACCAGTATAACGGCGGACTCAGGTGCAATAAGAAATACGAACTGGATTTAAGTCCCAGATACCCGATTAGGACATTTCATAAAGTTGATTTTCGAAAGTTCAAAATGTAATTTTTCAAACGTATTCGAAGTTTTAAAAATTTCGCTATCAATATTTTTGTTGAAGTCGATTTTTGAAGTCATAAGAAGTAGGTCATTGAATTTTCAAAGAGTCGATTCGCTACATTCCACATGGATCATTACTGAATTTTTAGAAGGTGATTATCTTATTTCCAGAAGCCTATCATCAAATTTTAGAAAATTGAAAGATCGACTTCCATCATTTTCAGAGAACAGATGTCGAATTGTAAAAATAAAACTTCCGAAATTTCAACAATAGATTACTCAAGTTTTAGAAAATCAGGCATTGAAGTTTCAGATGGCAAATTTCTGAAGTTTCAGAAAGTCGATTATTTAGATTTTAGAAAAACAGTTTCTGTAGTCTTTAACAATTAATTATGGAATTTCCAAAAATGTTTTTTTCGAAATTTCAGAAAGTCCGTTTTCAAAATTCTACAAAGTCGATAATCAAGATTTTGACAAGTCGATTATCGAAGTCTCAGACTGTTGTTTATGGAAATTCAGGAAAAGTTCATTTTTGCAGTTTCAAAAAAATTATTTTTGAAGTTTCAGGAACCCTTATCAAATTTCGTATCAGTAACCAATTTTTGAGAAAGGGATGTCATGGAAGTGTTGAAAGTTGATTATTGACTCTTATAGAAAGTTGTTATCAAAATTTTAGAAATTCGATTATCGAAATTTTAGAAGGTCGATTATCGAATTTTTGGTTGTTAATAATCGAATTTTCTAGAAGATAATGCGAATTAAATAAATTTCAGAAGTTAATAACCGAAATTTTAGGATATCGATTGTCGAATTTTAAATTTGATTATATATTTTTTTCTAAAAGTTGATATCAGTTATCAAAGTTTCGAAAGGTTATAATCGAAATTTGAAAATTCAATTAATTAAATTTTATAAAATCGACTATCGAATTTTGGGCTACTAATAGTTCAGTTATGCGATAGTCAATTACGGAATTTCTGAATGTACGTTATTTAATTTTATCAAATCGATAGTCCAAATTTCAAAAATTCGATTATGGAATCTTCAAAAGTAGTTGAGCCAATAAATAAAAATAAAAACTAAACTAAATAACTAAAACTAAAATGAAAATTGATGATCAAAATCTCTGAAAATTTGTCGTTCTGAATTCAGAAATAGTTATGCCAAAGTAATATAGTATTCGACAGATTTCATTCAATTGTAATAAATGCAGCTAATTATCGAAAAACATTTACTGTGGAATTCATTTAGAGACTAAATGTATCAAAGCCAATTCTGACTAACGAAATGTCCTTTAGAAAATAGAATAATAATCAGGCTTTATACACTGTATTCTTCTTCATCATCTTGATATATCGTGCGGAAACATCCTCCAATCGTACAACAAAACTCCATTGTGGTACGTGTAAAAATCCGCCAATTCATGCCGACATTTTGGTATCTTGCCATACCTTAAATTTATGCCGAGAAACGTATCGCGTCCTTCTCCGGCGTATTTTGAACGTAAATGTTCAATACGCTCATTTCCGGTTAAGCTTTGCTGAACTTTGAAAACATTCTTAGGTAGACCGCCCACTTCCGACGACCATGTAATTGTCACTTTCTGTTTGACGATCAAACAAAAGCTTTTTCGAATACAATTTTTGGATTCCATTATACGCCTTTCCGCCGATGCGAAAAAAATACAGATATCTTGGTATATCTTTGTTTTCACAAGGAATAGGGAAAATAAATATCGACGTACGAGAATTCATTATTAACCAATCGCTAGTTTCGGCTAGTCCGCAATTCCGCATAATTACTTGGACGATAAGGTGAGTATTGTCTCGACGATAATTGATATTCAGCGCGAGTCTAGTGGGTGCTGTGTTTTTTTCATTCAAGTAGATAATTGCGTATCGTTTTACATTGTATTCGCTTTCAAAAAGGAAAAAAAAACCTTCGTCATGACGTGTTTTTAATGAGGTATTATTACTAGCGAGATGGTATTTTATATACCTATGCACGCTGCGTACCGTGTGTATTGAAAATGACGGGTTAATTTGCGTATTATTAGAGGAATCTCGCGTGGCGTTTTCGGTCTTACGCAATTACCGCGTACAGTGGTGTATTGACCTACTGACGTGGAGGAGATTTTTAAGGGTGATGATTAGTTTCATATAGGATGTATGTCTCTAGTCTCGTGTCGTGGTGGATGTTTTATCTATTACGTACGCTGGAACCGTTTATTAGATTGATTCTTGTGATGTATACCGATGGGTCAGGTGGTTATTTTCTTATATGTATTTCAAGTGAGCCGGTAATTGATTTTATTGAGGGGTATTATTATTGAACCTTGACCCGATGCATCGAGATTCGAGTATTCCTGATTTTTACTCGATCTGGAATTCATCGTGTGTAAGGTGATTTCAGTGCTATAAATATGATCTAAGGAAATCGGATTTGTGATGAGATGAGTAAGAATTTAAAGAAATATTATCGCTTGAAAATTGCTAGGCTGTTGAATATTTATCTTATCGAAAATTTATAAAAGTGTTTATTTTGCATTTTCATATTGACAAAATTTGTTTCAGCTTCTTTGATCATCAATAAAAGCAAAGATAACTTAGATGTCATGTCTAAATTTACGATTTGTTATCTTTAATCATTATCAGCTATATTTTTCAACTATTCTTAGTTGTGAGAGGTTGAATTGAATTTAATACGATGAAAATTTTTCATTTAAAAAAATTCATGTCAATATTTTTTTGTTGGAATTTTAATGTAGATTATTATATCTATCGTCTTTTATTCGTCTCGTAGTAAACATCAAATTCAGATTTTAGAAAAATTGACGACGAGCTCGAAAATGTATTGTCTCTTTTCACTTCAGTGCACCCTTGAGGTATAGGTACTGAAATGGTGTGACCCTAGATTCTTCACAACGCAGCTCCTGGCTCGATGCTACACTTCAGTAACCTCACTCCTATAAAAAATCAACTGAAATCAAATTCAAGAATTTTTTTGGTAATTTTTCTTTACGCAAGAGATGAGTTGATGAAACACTATATTATTATAAAAGAAACTACGTATTAATTTATCGCCTACAGCGTAAAAAAAACACCACAAATATCGTGTTGAACGATTAAACTAACAACCCTTCGAGTGTTAATTGCGAATCTCTGCGTTCTCGCGGTGTTATCCTGATGGCTGGTATGCGGGCATAATTTAAAACGTCGCGTCGTCGACCGAAAGATAAACGCTCACCATGTGATTAAAATGAATGAAAAAACGCATCCTCTAATTACACGATTATGCAATTCGAATGTTCCAATCGTCTGAACACCAAATTATTTGACAGTCATTCTTGATTCTCAACCGGTCAGTACCTGTAAGCACGTGCTTGGCCATCGTGCAGTTTACTAATATCCCATAGCCAATTGCTATTAACAATTACACGCGTGACCATCTCCTAGACATGGTATGCTTTTCAGCGCTACGTACGTCTGATTGAATAATCGATGTTGTGTTTTTTTTCGGCATTTCTTTCGTACGTACTGTGTCCGGTCGATATTTGAATAACGTTTACGCGGTTAAATGTAGTCGAAGCGTGGTTCTGGTCATGGACGATGTTCGTCTTCGGAGATGATGTACTTGGAAGGGCGTGTTTGATGGAGCTTATCGAAGAACGATTTTTTTCGTTGGCTTTTCTCGATTACGGTAATTACACGGGAATATCGATTTTTTGGATTTCGTGTTCAAATTTGTACTGTAATCTAAGAGGATAAAGTATTAGTTGAGAAGTCCCAGCATTGATTCGAGTCACCCAAATTATTATTTTGGGCGTAGAGATGCTGATTTGATATTTTTATTCATTGCTTAATCAGTCGAAGAAAATCGATTATGGAGTATTATGAAGTCGATTATTGTAGAACTTCCAGAAAGTGGATTATTAGAATTATTTCATAGATGATTTGATTATTGAAGTTTCAAAATGTGCATCATCCATTTCTTAGCGCGTTGCCATCACGTATAAATTGAAAAAAGAATTTGAAAAGTGGCTTACTGACAGGTTATTTTACAAAGTTTAACAACGCATACAGCGTTTGAGCTATCTACGTAATTTTCATTTCATTATTTAATCTATTTATCTATGGTTATGTTTCGACGCTAATTTCAGAAAAAGTATCGAATTTCACGATGTCGATTATGCTGAAAGTCAATTATTGAAATTTCCGAAAGTGGATTATTAAATTTTTGAAGATTGAAAATTGAATTTTAGTACCAGGAGGTTTAAGAAATCGTGAAAATTATAAAAAAAAGTGATGATTTCAAGTCAGAGGAAATGAATCATTCCTTTTTGGGCACTTTTTAAAAGAAATGAAACAATGTACGTACTTCTTAAAACTCAAATCACATATTTTACTTTCTTTTTGGGCTGTGTTCAGTGGTAACATCTGGTTGTATTTTGTTCAATTTATTTGAATGAGTGTAAGGGGAGGAGAGGCTAGCATTTTCTTCTAAATATATTATGTAAAGTTATAAAATAGGTGATGGCACTCTGCTAATGTGGGTAAGCCAGTTTAAAGGAAATTAACTATTGAAATTTTTAAAGCCTGTTATGGAAGTTTCAGAAATTCAATTATTTAAATTCATTAGTTCTAATGTTGAGAATCGAATTTCCTCAAATTTCAAAAATCCTTCATGAAAGTTTACTAAATTCAAACATCAAATTCCCGAAAGTATTTCATCAAAGTTTTAGGAAGTCATTGATGGGGTTTATATTGGTGATGAAATAACAATTCAATTTTTAAAAAGTCGATTATAGTCATTTCTAGAGTCAGTTATAGAAGTTTTGAATTTTAGAAATTTGATCTTTGCCGATTGCCCATTATAGAAGTTTGAGAGGGTCAACTGTTTTATCAAGTGGATAATTCGGTTCTTAGAAAATCGAATGTCGAAATTCCAAAATGTGTAATAATCAAGGTATAAAAAATCGATTATTGAATTCCAAAAATTCGATTATCGAAATTTCAAAAATCGATTATGGAAGTTTGGGAATTTAATAGTAAAATTTCAGAAATTCTATCTCTGAAGTTTCCGAAAGTCGATTATCGAAATTTTAGAGGGTTTTAATTAAAGTTTATTTAGTGGATAATCCGGTTTTTAGAAAATTGAATGTCGGAATTTCAAAATGTCTAGTAATCATGATCTAGAAGATCGATTATTGAATTCCAAAAAGTCAATAATCGAAGTTTTATAAGTCGATTATCGAAGTTTTTAAAGTCGATTATCGGACTTCAAAAGTCGATTATCGAACTTTCCAAAGTCGATTATGGAACTTTCCAAAGTCGATTATGGAACTTTCGAAAGTCGATTATGGAACTTTCAAAAGTCGATTATCGAACTTTCAAAAGTCGATTATCGAACTTTCAAAAGTCGATTATGAGAGTTTGAAAATTTAATTGTAAAATTTTGGTAATAATATTTTTGAAGTTTTCGAAAGTTGATTATCGAAGTTTTGGAGGGTCATTATCAAAGTTTATTGAATGAATAATCCGGTTTCTAGAAAGTTGAATGTCGAAATTTCAGAACATTGTGTAATCAAGCTTTAGAAAGTCAAAATTTTGTGAATTTCATCATTGGACATTCTGAAAGATAGCTATTGAATTTTAAGAAAGTTATTATCGAATTTTATAAAGTTGATAATCCTGTTACCTGAAAGTTGATTGTAAAAATTTCAAGAAGTGAAATAATCAAGTTAAGTTCATTATCGAATCTTCAGGATATCGATTTTCGAAATTCCGAAGCATTCATTGAATCTTGAATTATTGATAATCCTTGTTTCTGAAAGTTGTTTATCGAGCTTTCTCAAAGTCGATTATCTAATTTTAGTAGTACAGTAATTTAATTTTCAGACGTCGATAATCTTATTTTGAAAGATTTTAAATAAAATTGACCTAATTCTGACAAGAAATTGTCAATTAAAATTTCAAGAAGTTCGTCGGCTGAATTTCCATTAACTTTGGATTATATGGTTGGAAAATGATTTTTCATTTTTCATTTCTGCATAGGCCTTAAGACATTTTTTTCCTTATAATATTTTCCTGGCTTTAGAATATCAATTTTTTACAAAATAACGCGATCGTTGTCTCGCGTGCTCGAACGTACTAACTTTTTATACCATTAGCGCCACGTAAAAGAGGATTAAAAGGAAGTCGAACCACGTACCAAAGTAATAAAAGATTGATAAACTAAAATACGCGTGAGCATAGCTACCTGGTAGGTACGTGCATCGTATCTTGGTATTTTGCAATGTATAATATAAGGCGCAAAATTACTCGTACCTTTCGTTTTAAAATTGTAAAATACTACGCGGTATCACGATTCATTTTTTTTTCCTTCTCCAATAAGTATGCACCGATATTCGTGGAAGATTGCTTACGAAATTACCGCATCGAAAAGCAATACTGCTAACGACTGGTTTCCATCTGGTGAGGTTCCATTAGCCGCGCTATCATCGCGGGGAAACCAGGTCGTGCTTGAATTCGGCTCGTCGCGCCGGAATTTGTTAATGCTAATTTTCGCATCGTTGGCCGGCTGTAAAATCTGCGCAGAAAGTGTAACCGCGAATTTCGAACACTGATAAGGCCCGAGTTCGATGATTAAATCGACGGCCAATGTAATCGCACGTATCGAAAGGGTTATACGTAACCGCTACGGCGGTTTGTACATCCGCCCGGTTCACGCTTCGGTGTTGTGTAGCAGAATTTTCATAAATCAGGCAACCTATTTGAAGCGGAATTGAAGAACTGTCGTGAATTCGTGTAATGATTTGATAAGATTTCATATAGAAACGCTTCGCTTATTCGGCGATGCACCTTGTTGTTTCTATTCGACATAGTTACAAAAGATGTCATCCTGTATAGTGGTTTGCCGCCGGTGCCGTTACATCTTTGACGAGGACCAGTAGATATGCTAATTGTCGTCTCCGGTTTTTTATACGATCTCTCTGTCTCTACTGGGTTGTTTATGAAGTGACGAACTGGAATGGAAGGTATTTCGTTTATTCCGGTGCTATAAAATAGATGCAAAGTTTGAATGAAATGTGTACATTTGAGATGGCTAAAAACGAACTGTACGTCGGATACATATTTACATGGACGATGAGAATTTTTTTGCATCCTATTAATGCAGGCAAATAAGCATGTGACTCGGAAATAATAGATAATAAGCTTATTTTTGAAATAGTCATGCATATACTGAAAAGGCAGCCATGCAGATATGGGTCTAACCCTAGAAAGCATGTGGAACCTTGCCAAATAGTGATCTTCGACTCCTAGCTCCATAAGGGAGCCTCCAATCTAAAAAGTCCTACGATGGATTCCCTAATTTATTCACTCATTCTTGGAAATTCAATCTATGGGTGGAAAAATTACCTATTTTTTCACTTTATTCAAATGTTCTTTTGTACTCATACTTTTTAGCTGAGTTTTCAACTTGAAAACGATAGTTACTACAGTCTACCTGATTTGTAAAGGGAGGTGAGGAAGGTGGAGGGTCTTCAAATCTTCGCATTTCATACAATTTTGTAATCATCTGGTAAATGTTCGTGTTTTTGATAGATATAGGTACATATCTTTTTCACCTACGCGTAGCGCTGGCCGGTATTTATGAAAATCGCTCAAAATACAGTGAAAGACTCTTCTTAGAAATGCGACGAAATTACTATATTGTTTTTTCGATAAAATTCAAAATGGCGAATTACTCAAATTTTGAGGGAGGCTGGAGAAAGAGCAAATAGCTCAAATGTTTCGTTTTTTATCTCATATGAAAAAATGAGTCACGGACACGAACATACTCAACTATCAGCTTTCTAAGAGCATTTTGAGGGGAGTTAGAGTAAAAAATGTCTTTTTGAGGAAGTTTTGAGTCATGAAATTTCTTGAATCTTCCATATCTCCTCACCAAATCAACTTAGAAAGGTCAAACTTTATGTGTGGGGGTACTTGGTGACCAGAATATGACCTATTGAATTTGGATCAAAATGGATCCAAAATGGCGGATTACCAAAATTTGAGTAGTGCTCAAATAGCCTCAAATTAGTAAAAATGTAATTAATATGAACTCATACGATTATTGGAAATAAGAAGTGAGCTATATCCCTAATTCAACTCTATACATGATGTTGGATGGGAGGAGAAGGCGTTATAGACCTCAAAAAGGGAGGGGGGTACACGAGGTGTCGAAAATTTAATATCGAAGTCTCATATGATAAAATGAACCCAAGTAACTAACCTGTTCTTAGTCAACTTCCTGAGTGCATTTGGAGGGGAGTTGAAACAAAAAAGGTTTTTAGAGTGAAAATTGCTGCAGGAGATTTCATGAATCTTTCATATCTCGTCACCAAATCTACATAAAAACGCCAAACTTCATGTGTAAGTTTAGTTAATGACCAGAATATGACTTCTTGAATTTGGGTCAAAATGGATTCAAAATGGCGGATCTTAACAATTTAAAGGAGCCTCAAGTAGTTATAAGTTGAAAAAATTTTTGTTCATATTTAGATCTGGTATTGGGCTTAGCTTGTAGGCATGAAGAGGTTAACAGTGTTATTTGTAAATCTGAACAAGCCTCAGTTGAAAACTCAGCTCCGGTAATGCAGCTTGGCTGCTTACCTTCTTTGGAATATATTTCAAAATGAAAAAAATGGCGTTCATTGAAGTTACTTTAATTATTCAAACTTATATATACTAACGAATTAATTCTTGATAATTGAAAAGAAAAATTAGAGTTCATTTCACAATATATATTTTGGTTTTTGAAAGAAAAGAAATGTTATATTCGGCTCTAATGCTGAAATATCGTTTCAAAATCCTTGAAGAAGAAATTATTATTTTTTTGAATGCTTTGCGCTAGTATCAATGATATTTACTATTGCGGTGTGATGAACTTGAATTCCATGTTAGCATACTGGATATTAAATTATCAAATAAAATATGCGGATAAGTATAACCGCGTGTTTCGAAAGAAGTGAAAAAATTACCCTATTATATGATTCATCGGTAATTTTCTTCTTCATTTCAGTTCGTAGCAAATTCAGTTCGATTTGCAACACTAACAGTCGCGTAAAATGACCACATAGCGGTTTAAAAACTCGTTTTTATTCTCCATGTACTTCGGTTTAATAACACCTCTGTGGCGAATTTTATTTTCGCGATCGAAAACAATAATTCTTCGTGTGTGTATAATTTATCAACACCGAAAAGGCGAAATTTTCGGTTACGTAAATGGAAGCGCAGTGCGGCGATTTTTATGGGATAATTTTACTTTTCACGGCGGCGTGTTTATTTAGGTTGGCGAAAATAATTACGATTACGTCTAATTATTTTTGACGAATTGGTCCACGTCCACATTATTATACGAGCGTACACATAAAAAAAATTATCGAAAGTCGTATAGCCCCGGTCTTATGTGCGGTGAATGACATATGAAGATGAATGTAGTATCATTACATCTTCCGGTACGATGTAAGGAAAGAAACGTTGTCGATATCGTACCATTGTATTATGAAAGAACGAATCAAAATTTGCAAATTATTTGTCAAGAATTAAGGCGCAAGAAACAATCCAATGAACCGTTATATCGAGTAGAGCGTTACGCTGATTCGATAATTAATACGATTTGACTTGCCATTGTCAAAGGAACGTGCGACGTGCTGTATGATTTTGAAGTGCTCGATGTGTCTGTCAGTGTTTAGTGTATTCGAGGTACAACTTCATTTGTAAGGTGCCAGCGTCGCGCGTAATGGTTGAAGAGTTTTTTATGTCTGAACTTCCCAAAGCCTTTCATCGTATTTTGAAATTAACTCGCCACGTATACGAGATACCGGTACGTCATCGTTATTAATTTGGATACTTTGATTGGCGGTGCTATTTGAAGTGGATGAAGTTAGATGAATAAATAGGTTAGGGATTTACCATTTCCTGCATCTCCGGTTGCTCAGGTCACTAGGCTAACTGAAACACATATTGAAGGATTTTTCCTTTTCTGTTGACTTCGAAGAATTCAGTTTTTAGCTGGGTTTTTGGTGAAATACTGTAATATTCTAGCCAATTTGAGAATAAGTCGGGGAAGGGGGTATTCATATTTTTTTTTTTCATTTCGTACCATTTGCAGGTAGTTGGCCCGTGTTCCAACTTTTTTCTGTCATGCAGATGTCTTCACCAAAAAAGAGGTGGTTGGTGATAGTAATCGTCCATAACAACAATAAACTTAATGTTTACCTATAGCCTACCCTCAGAATGGAAGGAGCTCATTTTTTTTGAAAATGTTATTTTATCTTTAAATTGTATTTTCGAATAAAAAAATTCAATAGGGTTTTTTACATTTAACCAGTAGCCTCCTCTAAATATTTTCCACTTTGGCTTTTTTGGTGATCTAATTTTAGTGTTCTAAAATAAAATTAACTAAATTGAAAAATTGCTAAAAAATACTATTAAAAAAAAAAAAACTCGAAGTATGCTTTAAGGAATATGCAAAAAATTGTGAAAATAATCAAGAAATGCCTTTATCAAAGAATTACGAAATGAAATTGAGCTATTTTTTTTTTTAATTATCTAAAACGGGGAATTTTGTGAATAGAGCGGAGCTTGTACTTAAAACTGCGATATGCGATTGCATTTTTTTTCGCTCCCTAATCATTACTCAGGGATTTTGAAGCTTGAAGTTGGCACAGTCTGTATATTCCTCCTTATTTTGTAGTGCGAACGACTGTGCCTTGAAAATTGCTCAAAAGGAGATCAGTTCAGATTTCAGGGAGAGTAGAGTACCCTCAAAATTGTGAAACTTTCGGTCATGATGTCATAAGATGATTTGAAATGAGAATACCAACTACCCTGATATATCCAAATTTCAGTTTTTCAAGTGAATTAGGAGAGTTTAAGCCTAAAATTACTTTTTGAGAAAGTTGAAGTCATAAAACTTCTCGATTCTCTCATATCTCCTCACTAAATCCGTCTGTAAAGCTCAAACTTCGTGGTATTTGAGTCCAGATCAATCCAAAATGGCGAGGTCAAAATTTGAGGAAATTTGAAAATTCTAAAAATTTCTCGAATTTAATAAAGGTGAACTCATATGATTACTCATGGTGTCTATCGGGTACGAAAAGTAAGAAAAAAGTACGAAATTGATATTTTGGATACGAAAGTACCAAAATAGTACGAAATTTTTTGTTGTTTTGTATGTAAATATTTGTAATGTAGTGGGAAACGTCACCAGTTTTCTCTGAGAGAAGGGAGGAAGGGGTAATCGATTTATTGATCCAAAAAAAAATTTAGAGACCGAAAAAGGTACGAAATTTCGATTTTGTTATTCAATAGACAGAGATACCATGTAATACTGTGCTCACCAGGTGTAACTTATATTTTGAAATTCAACCGTACGGGTGAGAAAGATTTTCGTTCCCACTATGTGTTGTTTGAAGGGAAGGAAACGGGAAGGGGGAGGGGATAAACAAAAATTCGAAAACTTTTCTTACTCATATGGTATCACACAATAGCGAATTCAAATTGCCAACGTATGCATAAAAATTACAACCTTCTCAATGTTGAAGAGAAATAGATAATTGAGAAATGAACGTCTTTTAAAGTGGAATTTTCCTTCTCACCTATTGACAATTGACATCAAAGAAGTCGCCATCTGGTGGCCATTGTACGAATTAACGAAAAGGTGATGGTTAATTCAAAATGTATGTACTCTTATGGAGAATTCATGAATTTTAAAAATTCATTAAAAATCGTACAATTAACGTAGACGGCTGGTTTTTTTTTTCTTTCAATAATTTCAACATTCTATTTTATGAAAAAAAAAATTCCTGCATGGAGTAGTTTTAAATTTTAATGAAAATGTAAATATAATTTTACTCTCTTCAGCAGTCAAGTTATAACTGATAACAAATGGCATCTTCTCTTTTCATTGATAAAAATTGAGAAATGATGTTAAACAATCAAACTTTGAACTTTTGAAGCGAATAGTGATGAATATTAGTATAGTGTCGTGGTGTTGAAGTGACAGGCGACATTTTTGCACCATAATTTCACAAAAAATTTAAAACTTACAAGTTACAATTTTAAATATGTTGTTCAAGTATCACATATTAAAACTTTTTTTGAAAATTAAATAATCAAAACATCGCATTGAAAGGAAATTTGATACGATTAATTGAAAATCACATAATATCATCAATGTTTATTTCATAACCATCACCTTTTCGTTATCAGTAACAGCGCCCTCTACTTGGACTGTCAGTTGCCAATAGCTGAAACTGGTTTTATGGCTTTTCCCTTTGTAAGGATTGTGCGCAATGACTTTCTGCCATCGATCTTTTTTTCACTATAGTGTGAGGAAGATAGCTTATTGTATTGGTTCGTCAGGGGGTTCTCCTTTTGTCCTTGACCTATATTTCGTAACCAGTACCCCTGACTTGTGTTCACTTTACGGTGTTGCCACTGTTGCCAAACAGTGCATCTATGTTAGGCGTTTATTAAAACCCTTATTTCACTCATTCCTTAACAGAGAGGATAAGAGAGGGTTTCCTGTTTCCGTACTGAGTGTATGACTGTATGTATGTGTAAGTAGATTAAGGCCCAGATTTGTAATTGATACCTGACCCTTCCTTTGGTACAGTCAAATTAAAGGGAAAATTTATGAATAAAATTTACTGTTTTTGATGGTCAGTTCCACTGTCTCATTTAACATAAAATTTTAAGAAAAATATATTTCAGTGTTCACTTAAAATGGTCTACATTTTTCATCACTTACTCTAATAAAAACTTAGTATCAGCTCTAAATCTGACTATAAGAGCATCATTATTTTTATGTAACATGGCTGCTTACATTTTTTTTTCTTTTTTGTTTTTTTTTTTTGAATCAATCATTTCTTAATGATTCACTGCTAAATTGTTACGTTTCTAATTTCGTAATTTTTATTGACTCGCCATCATAGTTTCGTAAAATTTCAAAGCAAAAAAAAACGATATTTCTTGAAGTAATAATATTTTGATGTTTTCGCATAAATTCGAAAAATTGATAAATAACGATACAAGCCTTTACTTCATGGAAAGACTTTTTATGTAGGAAGAAAGAAGAACGTGGAAATAAATTCGTGCAATGTAAATATGTATTTTTCTTCTCCAATTTCACGTACACAATTTCATATAAACTCGAACCATTTGCGTGCCGAGGAATAAAACGCAAGAAATTTACATGTAAAAATCGTAAAACTCTAGTAATCCGCCGATCCACGTCCAAGTGTTGAAAAACTCAAACGTTTTATCTGGTATTATCGATTATAAATAGTTTGAATGACTGATAAAACAGTAGCGCAGGTCACATTGCGTTGTACAATCCACCTGTACCCAGCAGATAATTTCCGAATCGATATTCTCATACGTCACGTGTATTAAGGGCGACAATGTTAAGGTGTATTTACCGACAAACGGCGTCACAAGTACAGGCTTATTAGTTGACTTTCTCGAAAAATAAATCGCACATTCATATCGATGTTCTGGTTTTACATCACTCATTTAAGATTCGTGAAATCTCCGAGAAGCTCAAAATGAATGGAAATCTGTGGCGAAAAATGATTTAAGCTCGTCGAAAGGGAAAGTTCCAGTTGCACTGGCAATCCCCGTAAGGCCGTAAGACCAGAAGAATGTACATTTTCAATCAACGTGTAAAATTACGCTATAATGGGAGCGATTATTTTTAAAGCAGACACGTACGTACGTAGACGTACGTATAGATAAAAGGCTATGTTAATGTGTCGCTCGTTTGTACATACTTTTTTCATTCTAGCGAGTTCGTTAAATCGTCCTTAACGGCCATTTATTGCGTCGTTGAGTCGGGTTTTTAAATTAACCGAGGTATTGTCGCAAATACCATTTTACATATTACTTTTTCTTATAGACGCCGTAATTTACCATATTAGGATGGGTATTTTCTTGTACGAGTACGTTTTTACTACTTTCTTCGACTCAGCTTGTCAACATTGCCGGCTTTTCTACCCCCTCCTACGCGGTAATAAAAAATTTCTTCAATTAGTGGCGATTACTTGGCGTAAGGTGTACGATCAAACGATGTGGTTTTTTCTTCTAAATCGCTCGTGTCTAATTAATTACACGGCTATTCGAAGAATTTTTCAGGCCTCTGTGGTCGCTTGTTAGTCGTTAACGATGATCGACGCGTTTGTATTGTTGTAAACACCGTACCGAAGTGAGCAAAGAGCAGGTATGGAATTGGCGAAATATTACCCATACCTTAATTATAAATATCCATCTGCAACCTGCTTCCTCCTTTGGTTTTATCATCGATGCTAGTGATTCGGTAAAAATCAAGTACCACTTATACATTTTAGGTGAGCGTAGATCGAATTTTTTTCCCAACCGTTCTCATTCTTCGTTCGAACTTGTTCGAGTTTTTTATTTGTGAGCGCGCTTGTTTACATTGGAAATAGGTTTTTGGTAGCCGCCAGCGATCGGATTCCTTATTGTCTGTAATCAAGAATCACGTATTTCATCGGCATAATCCATCCCGAAAAACGTGTAATTTATCGAATCGGTATCGTGGTAACCGCTGTTTGGAAATTCGACGTGCGCTGGGTACCGGAATGAAGAAAAAAGTTGAGATAAATGAAAAATTTATAACGGTATGGGTAGAATGACTTGTCGTAGAGTTTTCTCATCGCTTTTTGTCGAAGTTTGGGCGAGGAAGTTGAGTGATTTTTGATACCACGAGGTGTATATTTTTCGCGGTTCATTTGATGGCATGTAGAAAACATAGTGTTTACTGTTTATTCTATACTGCGTATTTATGCTTTCAGTTCAGCTGTGATTTGAACTTTAGATTTTTTTTGTTTGTCATTTGGATGTGACAATTTTTTTAAAGTAGTTTCTGGTTGGAACTTTATTCAAATATTTTACTACCAAAAAAATATTTGATGTTTACATAGTTTGAGTTGTGAAAAATAATTTACAAATTATGTTCTCTAGCATATTTTTTATGTGATAAAAAATGTATGCATCTTTAACAATCCCTCCCACCCTCCACAACCTTATCCTGGGTGTAAACCTGCAAAATATATGTTATGAAAATAATTTTTTAAATTCCTCCCACTGATGGATCGTGACTGTGACCCTGTTTCATATATATGTATGTATATGTATATAAAATTGATCATCGATTTTCATTGTCTTTACAGTCTTACTGGTGATACAAGTGATAAAAGTAATTGAAAAGGTATAGATTTTTTTCGGCGACGAGAGTGGTAAAAAAACGATAACTTCACTGCAAAAAATGAAAAAAGAGATGAAGTACCAGATACTGTGAATTTGAGGTAATGATTAATGTCTAATGTGATTTCTGTGCAGAAGTGTATGAAATTCTGAACTTTTCAGTACTGTGTACTTCGTATATTGTATTGATTAATAACTAATGTACTTGAATCCGCATAAATACCATTCATTACTGTATTTATCTATAACAAATAAAAAATAATACGGTAATAAATCCTGCAAAAATACAGTAATTTTGTGACACGAAGTAATTTCAGTATACGCTGTATAGAAATTGATTCATTTCTAAATTAACATGGAATCAGTATATTACCATGAATGAGTTGTTTATTTGATGTGACGAGTCCCGAACTCAATGGGATTATTAATACATAAGTCCTGAATCAAAAGCGTATGTGATATACTGAGTCCTGATAATTTGGAAATACATGCATTTCAGCATAGTAATCAAGTTTCACCTATTTCACTCCTGAAGTAAAGGTATTCAGCACTGTACAGTTTTTCTCATTTTTTCAGTGTTTTAATCGATTTTTAGATCGTTTGATTTTTTTTTTTTTTTATTATTATCTGCTTCATTATGTATAATAATTGTTTCATGGTGGCAGCTGGTCGCTTACCTTTGGTAGGCCACACCACATTCTCGCTGTACTATTCGATGTTTGTAATAAAAGAAATTAATAAAAAAAAAATCGAATGATCTAAAAATCGATTGTTCAAAGATTCGATAATCGATTATTTTTCAAAATATATATGGAATTCTATTTTTGATGGATTGTTGATATTTTTTATTTTACTCGATTTATCAACATGACTCATGACTTCGAACTGATTCTGCTTTTTGTTTGAAATTTTATGTCGAGCCAACTCTCAATTCCAGAGCATTTTTCAAATTCGGTGTCGATTTCATCTCAACTCAGGATATAGGAGTCGTTTCACTTCAAAATTCGAGTTATTTTTCAATACGTGCTTTCCCTGAAGTCGAAAAAAGGCATTACTTTTTAATCCTAAGAATATTCACTATAACAAGCCCATTGGATCACTGAAGAATTCTTAAACTTTCTTATAGCTCCATCTTTTGACCCCAGAATATTTTTTTATTTGACTCAAACCCTGTCTCCATGAGAAGCTCTTACTGGAACTTGTTAATGAGACTAGCTGGAAGTCGGAGCAAATCCAAGTATTTGATTTATTCATTTCTCTTTATCGATTATCGATTTTGATTTCTTGCTACTCGATGTTTTATGATTCGATAATCGATATTATATCAGTTGATAATCGATTGTATGATATTTGATTTTTGCTTTTTTTTAAAGCAATAATCGATTTGTAAAAAAAAGATTATTAATATATTTCTTTTACCACTCGGTCATAGAATATTTTGTATATTGATTATTGTGCTTAGAAATAAGTCACTTATTCTTTTCAACTCTGCTATCTACATATCTCTTTTTACAATTTATTAATTCATTTTTTTTTTTTTCAAAAATTCTTGTCGTTTTATTTCTTCTTTTGTGCCTTTATTTATTCATTATTTGGTTAATTGGTGATTGACTTATTACTTTTTAGTGAAATTGTATGTTATTTATCGCAATGAATGATTAGAGGTATTTTTTCGGTATCTCATCAGTATAAAAAATGACGAAATTTGGTGGTGGAAACGGTAAGAAGGGAGTGATTCGCTACCACTTTTACCTTCCCCCCTTCCTTCTTTCAAGTAGCGTTTATACTTGTGTTCGGAGATGATAAGTCAATCTTGGGCTTCAAGTTTTAATCTGTTAGCCAATTTTTTTACCAATTTATCATATGGTGTATGTTTATGATTTTCTTCGCTTGAATGCAGCTCTAATCAAAAATTAAAATTTTTTGAAATTTAATTTTTTCAGTTTTCAATTTTTATACGTCTGAAGTTTTGAGTTGTGATTCGACATTTATAATATTAAAATTTTTAATTTAATCTTAAAGTCGTAAGATTGAATCGCTTAGGTTAAGCCATAAGTCTTAAACATTCTTCGCTTTAAGGCTAAGTTTCGGCTTCAAAGAATTTGCACTTCAAGTTTCAGTCTCAAGTTTAGCTATTTTTTGAGTTTACACTCCTAATTGTAATATATCCATCGGATTACATTTTTTTCAATTTGGTATTTTATTTATTTATTTTTTTATTCGAATTGAAATAAAATGAAGATAGTTCGCGTTGCTGTCAACATTTTTCAATATGATTGATTTTTGAGTATTAAAATAAAATTAGAACATAGCTTCATAAGTCCTCTCCTAAATGTAAAATTATCCCGATTAAAGCTCTTAATTTGCAGATAATCTTAATACTGCTCGCTAGATAATAATACATAAACAGAAAGAAATTATTTAATTCCATGCAATATTCATAGAGAAATGATCGTTGAAAGTTCGTGTTGATTTTGTCATTTTTTCTGCTGATAAGATACCTAAAGGATACCCTTAAAAGTATAGTGAGGAAGAGGTATGTTCGTGTATTTACGACATATTTGCAATAGTTGATAAATTACATAAAATAACGATTTATTTTTTCTACATACTTGTTGATGAGTCTAGTTTTCCTCGTTGTTTGTTATTATATTTCGTATTGTTGATTTTCTTTATGATGTATATATTTTCAAATTTTCTATTTCTCGTATTTTTGGGTGTGTTGCGGAAGAATTTGTTCTCTTTACGAAACATCGTGTGAAAATGAGAAGTTCAACTTATTTCTACATTGCTGATTTTTTTTTGTGTAGAATAATTTGAAATCATTAATATAATGAAGATTATTCAGATTAAAATGTATAAATTGTCAAAAAATGTTAAACACTTTGATTTCTAAATTTAAATGACTTACTTGAGTAATAAATTTAATCTATTTTTCATGGAGAGGATGCTAATGATAAAACAAAATTGCATTCTTTGTTCGTAAACTATAGCGAAAAGGAAAAGAAATGAAAATCTATCCGAATGACAAATACGTAGCGTAAATGTAAACTTTTCTGGCAAAAAGAGAAAATCCTAACCTAGTTAGCAATGGAATTGCAGATACTTGGGCTTGTATAATATACATAGTATTGCGGCGAGGCGAACCTGTGAGGCATAAAATGTAAACTATGTACAGTACATGAATTTATAACATTGACTAAAGTTTCGTTCAACTTATATGGCGTGTTGAGACCATAAAAATATATCAAACGTAGCTGTAAGCGGCCGTCATGACAGTTGCAAGCTCTCGTTAATTCGATTCGAAAATTTTATTTGAAAATTTACATTCATTATGCAACTCGATCGTACGACTCGAGTTTTACGACTGGGACGGCGAATCGTGTAGGCAATATTTTTCTTTTCGCGTTGCATGGGAAAATGTTGACAAAAATACGGACCATTATTTACCGATGCAGCGACGTTATTCGAAATGTCGTGCGATCGGAGTGAAAAAAATCGAAATTATTGCGCAAGATTTTCTCGCCTTTTTACATATTTGGCGGAAACGAATGAAATTTGTCTTTTGTTCGCGATGTCGCGCCGTATGTAATGTCATAACAGAGAAATTATACGTATTCGTCGCATCGCGTCGAGTTTTCGTTCGGTGCAGTTTTTCTCGTTCGAATGCATCGATTGTGTACTTTTAATTTTTATCGTTTCTCATAACTTTCTCACGTTGCAAAATATAGTAATTAGTATGCACAAAATTTTAACCGTGTTCGTAAACATTCAACGAGTCTATGTAGTCTTCTCTAAATAATGCTCATTTTTCAAAATCATGAGAATATGATCAACAATAATGACTTTCACTATCAATGAAAGTATGGAATTACGTTAGAATGCGAATTAAAATTTTCAGATTGCTCGAACCGCGTTCGCGAGTGCGTCTCTGAAGCGGATCGACTTCGCGATTCTCGATTATGGTTGTTCGGTACCGAGACGAGATATGTACTTGATTGCGTAATATTCCGGGTATTACTGACTCTTCATTTCCTTGAAATTTTTTCTCGAAAAATTTATTGTATGTTTTTATTTTTTATACTTTAATCTTGTTTTATGTGTAATGTTTTGAAAATAAATAGTTAAATCGAAAAGTTGATCGTTGTAAAATTCACATTTTCTTGCACTCGATTTTAGAGCTAAAATATTATCTTGAAAGCAATATTCAAGGTTTCTTCATTATACCTATTATTGAGTTTGTATCGAAAATAATAGCTATTATAAGTAATTTGAAGAGTTCTGAGAACGTGGTTCTTCGCATTTTTGCGTCTTAGTCATATAGCGAATATCCATCTTTTTTATCTGTATAATTATGTACTTATTATCGCTCGAAATTTAGTTAGAGATTCCTCACTTGTAATTTTTTAGTTTTTTAATTTAATTTAAAATAGTGGTTTACTCAAATTTCGAGGAGAGCTGATGAGACTACTAAAGCCCCAAAATTCTCGATCTTGATGTCATAGCAAGACTTTTCAACGAGGCAGTTGAATATCCTTGCAAAAAAATTTGAACAAAAATTATAATTTCACAGATTTCAGTAGGCTAGGGTTCTTAGCTCATTCAGTGTTGAGAGAAGGATGTATGTGTACAAAGAAGTTTAAAAAAAACGTAAGCAGCCATGCCGCATTACTAGAGCTGAGTTTTCAACTGGGGCATGTCTACAGGCTACACCCAATGCAAAGTCTGAAACTCCCTACCCTATCCTTTCCAAAACCACTTAAGGAGTTTAATTTAGGACAAATGTATTTCTTACCTCGCAATCAACATGTGAACACAAATTTCTCAGTATGACTACTCGACGATCTGCTATTTTGGATGCATTTTGACCCACATTTAAGAAATCATATTCTGGTCATGAACTAATCGTACATACTAAGTTTGACCTTTGTAGATCGATTTGGTGAGGAAATATGGGAGATTCATGAAATTTCCTGTAGCTATTTCCCCTCTAAAAGTCGTTCTTTGCTCCAACTCCCCTCCAAATTCATTTGGCAAGCTAAAATCGGAATAGGTTAGTCGCATAAGCTCATTTTACAATATGACGCCGCAATAAAAAATTTTCGACCTCTAATGTACCCCCACCACATTTTGAGGTCGATAACCCTTCCCCTCCGCTCCAGTATGTATTGAAATTTTTAATTTTATTAGATTTAGTAAATTTAGTTTAATATTTGTTTTTATTATGTAAATTTATTTAATTTTAGTATTAATAATTTTATTATGATAAATTTTTTAATTAAAAAAAAATATTTTCCTTTACGGAAAAATGAAAAATGAAAAAATATAATATTAAAACTCCTTGAGACAGAGTATACTTTTCATCTCTAATAATCGTCGAATTTGAGGCTCCTCAAGCCATACTCAAATTTTGGTAATCCGTCATTTTGAATCAGATCCAAATTCAAGAGGTCGTATTCTGGTTACCAAATAATACTTCACACGAAGTTTAACCTTTCTAGGTCGATTTGGTGAGGAGATATAGAAGATTCAAGAAATTTCATGATTCAAAACTTCCTTAAAAAGTTGTTTTTTACTCTAACTTCTCTCAAAATGCGCTTAGGAAGCTGAAATTTGGATATGTTAGTGTCCGTTACTCACTCTTTCATATGAGATTGAAAACTAAAATTTTGAGCTATTTTCCCTTTCTTCAGCACCCCTCAAAATTTCAGCGATCCGTCATTTTGAAATTTATCGAAAAAAACAGAAAAGTTCGTCTGCACATTTTTTAGAAAAGTCTTTTACCAAATTTTGAGCAAATTTTATGAACATCCTTTGGCTCTACGCGTGGTGGAAGAAAATATGTATACTAAAAAGCTGGACATTTGCCAGATGATTGCAAATGAAGTGCATATTGTGAAAACAACCATAGTGAATCGTGAACTTAAGACTCTAGAACGTAATATAGGCTCCCAGGTGACAGTGTTGCTTTTCCATGATGCGAAAAATTCTTTTAAAATGTTGTGAATACATATTGTGAATTCGACAAATCGAACGCGAATTCATACGTATCTTATTGTAAGTTGTAGGAAATTGTGGTAAATCGAACAAATCTAATGTTACCTGAATGTTTAAATAGGTATGCCTGTATTATTCCATTGTAGACTAGCTCCAGCAGAGTGGGATGGCTGCTATCTTCTTTTTGCATTTGAATAAGAGAAGACAAGGAAACCAGGATGTTTGAAAATATACGTGTTTTTGTTGTTGTTTTTTTTTAATTCCTTGAAAAATCTAGATGAATATCCCATCAAAATCCTCGTTAAATTTTAGATCTCTTTCGTTACTTCAGATAAACCAGAGTTCTCATCGAATCAGACGTATCTCTAGTTAAGTTTCGCGCAACACGGAGAAAGCCGCGAGGGAGGACGGTCCCGCCACGCTTTTTCTGCTCGATCCTTACGCGTATCTTTATGCTCCATATAAAACCGTTCGAAATTCACATTTTAATTCGCGCCTTGATGATTAAACGGCTGAACAACTGTCGACCAGGACCAATTAAGACCTACTTCTCATCGACGTGATTTTCTAGTCTATAACGTTCGTATACGAGAATGGCGCGCAGCCGCAAATAAAGATACTACTCATTATGCCTAATGATCATTGTTGTGTGAGAAAAGTAATTCTAATTGCGTTAATTGTTACGGTACAAAGGTAAAAAAAATCCTACCTGCAACGGTACACAGCGAAACCAAGACGGCTAAATTACTCTGCAAATCCGCGTTTGTCGTCGAATTACGATTTGCGACCGACTAATTGAATTAAATTCACGCGGTTCTTTTTTCGAACTCATATCGCCAGGTGGATCTGGAAATAAGAGTTCGTATGCCCTTAATTCGCTCCTCTTTTTGTATACACATTCAAACGTGCGTAAATTACGTACCCGTTAATGGGAAAGTCGAATGGATGTTTGTTAAACTCTTTAACATACGGACGCGATCGAAGAAATGAAAAACAAATTCGTACAAGTAGGTTTTTTGGACGATTACGTTTCCGTTTAAAGAAAGATTTTTTTTCCACCGTACGTCCGCCATTTAATCGCCGGTAACAAGTGAGAAATCGATGTGCGCTGATCGAAACGAGGTTTATGCCTCGTAAATTACGCCCGGGTAATTATAAAATACGAATTTTTGCCCTCTGTTAATTATATAGCTTTGGTGTTCTTCCTCGTGGCTTTCAATACGTTTCGATGTGGATGATTTGGTTGTTATTGTAAGCGAGTATTACGATACATTGTCGAATACATATTAATTATATTGGTGCGAATATGCGTCGTCTCAAGTGAATACCGCTATACGTCGAGCACGGATGCACGTGTTTATTACTCGGTATATGTCTGGTCTTCACTTTTTTGTGGTATGGACACGTTAATGTTATCTTCGAATTCATCGAATTCTCAGTATAATGTTTTCTATCTCAAAGTAACTCGCTATACTTTTGGCGCTAAATATGTAATTTACGATGAAATATTAATCACCTGAGATCACGTTATTGACGTATCAAATTGAGATGGTTGATAATGAATTTCTAAAACGAAATATTTCAACTAATTACGATATATTGTGAAACATAATGAAGAAAGAATATTCTAGAAAAATTATTTAATCTAATTTACCTTGACGCTTTTTCTATATTCTCGAAATACGGTAACGGTATTGAGAATTCGACGTATCGTGGGTCAGCATCGTGATTAATCGGAGCAAAGGTGCGAGTAATTATGTGTTTTTCGATTTACTATTCGTATCAAATAGAACTCGATAGATGGCGCTATTTTATGCCCAATTAATAATATATCGATAGGTAATTAGCGTGAAATGTTTTCTTTTGATTATTATTACGCCACTTGTACTCTTCGTAAGAAATAGTTTACTTTTTATAGACGATTTCTGTTCTTCGTAAGTTTTAAAGTAGTGGCAAAGGAAATTTTCGGATTTGAGGTGTATCTTGAGAATTAAGATGAATCGTTTTTTTTTAGTTGGGTGTTCAACTTGAAAACGATAGCTACTACAGCCTACGTGATTTGCTAAAGGAGGGTCGGAGGAGGGTAGGGTCTTCAAATCTTTGCGTTTCAGACCATTTGTAATTATCTGGAAAATGTTCAATTTTTTAGTATAATAATATATATTTATATATTTTTCCCTCACGCATAGCGTGGGCGGGTATTCATGAAATTCGCTCAAAACTTGGTGACAGACTCTTCTTAGAAATGCGACAAAACTACTTTCTTGTTTTTTCTGTAAAATTCAAAATGGCGGATCACTCAAATTTTGAGGAAGGCTGAAGAAGAGGCAAATGGCTCAAATTTTTTGTTTTTGATTTCATATAAAAGAGCCAGTCACGGACACCAACCACATTCAAATTTCAGCTTCCTAAGTGCATTTTGAGAGGAGTTAGAGCGAAGAACGACTTTTTGAGGGAGTTTTGAGTCATGAAATATCTTGAATCTTCCATAGCTCCTAACCAAATCAACCTAGAAAAGTCAAATTTTGTGTGTTAGGTAAGTTGGTGACCAGAATATGACTTCTTGAATCTGGATTAAAATTGATCCAAAATGGCGCATTATCAAAATTTGAGTAGAGTTTGAGGAGCCTTAAATTTGTAAAAATTTGATTAATATGAACTCATATGATTATTGGGAATAAGAAGTGAACAATATTCCCAATTCACCTTCATGAATGATGTTGGAGGTGAGGAAGAAGGGTTATCGACCTCAAAATCTTGGGGAGGTATACGAGATCATGAACTGATGAACCTTCCATATCTCGTCACTAAATCGACCTAGATGGGTCAAACTTCGTATCTAGGGTTAGTTGAAGACCAGAATATGACCGCTTTAATTTGAATGAAAATGGACCGAAAATAGCGAATCTTGACAATTTGAAGATAATTTGAGGAATATGTTGAAGTGTTTTTGGAAGGGATAAGGTTGCGTATTTAGACTTGGTATTGGGTGTGGTCTGTAGACATGAGAATATTAGCAATGTTATTTGTAAACCTGAACAAGCTCCTGTTGAAAACTCAACTCCAGCAATACGACATATGTAGCTGCTTGCATTTTTTTGTTTGTATTTATTTCTTTTCGTTTTCGTTTTCAATTGAAATGGTGAATAAATGATTTTAATAAAATTCAAAATTGATGAGATTTTTTTACGTATTTTCTAAATTCCATGAGAAAAATGAAACATCTTGGGTTTAAAAATTTTTAAATCAACATAATTATACAATCTTTTCTATGTCATTAGACATTTTACTTTTCGTGTACTTGTAGTTGGGACACTTGATAATATTTTATGTTTGATTTCTTTTTTTTTTTTTGCGGATGAGAGTGGCAAACCTACAGCTTTTTAAAATGTTTGAGAAATTTATGAAAAAGTTGGGAATTTATTTACTTTTTTTCAAAATTGCTAGGCATCCTAAAATAGGATTGGAGAAATTGCCTAATATTCGTCACAACATTACTACAACGATGAAACAAAACAAAAAAAAAAAAACTGTATTCCAGGAGCTACCAAAATTGTCTTTTGAGACAACTGTTAGATCATCTGATATGTGTGTTTGTTTGTTTATTTTTTATTTATTTTTTTGTTAAAATTCATGTTTCTAATTAATTGAAGAATTGATATTGAACAAATATAAAATTACTGATATGGGATTTATCAAAATTATAATTTTCTAGATGATTATAAATAGTAATTAAATATATGGGAAGGAAATTTTTGCAATTTAAGTTTGGATACATTACATGTTTTAGTTGAAAAATCTAGTAACCATTGATCAAATTAAAAAGAGTCATTTCCATGAAAATTATATTTGCGAGAGTATTTCGATTACACAAACATATGACGAATTAGAAGATGACCTGTTTGATTTTGAAAACACAGTGATCTGTCGATTAAGTCCAACGATGCATCTAATTATCGAGTATGTTTCGTGATGACTGTACGAAATGCCGGATGTGTACTGCGTACAAATGACACGCACGGTGTACACCATGTTGGTGGATAAAGGGTGCATAGATAATTGTTACTCGTCAAAACTATTTCGGTATTGTGTTCGTACTGGTAGATGGAAAACAAACGACACCGGAAAACAATCGTGCGTTTTTTTCTCTCTCGTTACGAATGAAAATAAACCTGTGGCAACGCGAAGCGTAGATTTTGCTAGAACTGATTCGAGTTACCTTAATCATCATCGAATAAAACCATCAGGATTTACGCGCGAAGAAATTAACCTATCAACGAGTCGACTCGCTCGATACTTTCTCGAAAATAAAATGCGATTTGTCGCTCCAACGAATCGATACAATTTTGCTCGGCTACTCTGTTAAGCAATGATGTTTGTCACTAAAGGAAATCATTTTCTCGTTCATTTCACTTTTTGATCGAACGAGTAATTTTTTCGAAGCATGATAGCGTGTTTCGACGCGTAATGAATACAGTTAATTAAAATCCAAACGGTCGTCTCGTTTGCGTAATTTGAAATGTAAAGAAGTGCGAGTACCGGCTTCTGCGTCGAGTTTTTCTCACTTTTACGTTTACTTTATGGCGACAAATCGAAAAGTATGATCTGGAAGAACGGTTCTTGGCGATGGTTCATGTACGATTGATACGAGAGTGAATTTTACGATTGAAAGAGACAATGTACGAAATGATCCGTTGTTAATGCCAACTGCGTCTGGCAGCCTAATTGAATCCATTTGCGAGGTGTTTGAATAATCGAGTTTCTCCAATTATTTAATTTTTTGGCGGCCACGTCAATTCACTTCAATAAAATATTTATCGTTGAGATACATTTCGACTTGATCGTGTAAAGCATCGAGTTAAATTCCTTCGAAGAAATAATCATAATTATTCTGCATATTCAATCGATCTGATTCGAAAATACCGCATTCTTTGCGGCAGATATTTTGATTACATCAGTGGACCAGAATTGGCGCCAATTTTATGCGCCATTTAAATTACGATATATTTTTAATATTGATTTTATTCGCGTCATAAAGATTAAAACCGAGTTAACGATTAAGATTGCTCGATGGCTGGGTTACTTGTATCAACGAAATGGCACGCAGAGAGCATTTTTCGTGACGAGTATTAAGATTTCGCATCTGGAATAGTATATTATCTCGCCATTTAACTTTATGATGGTTAATTTATTACATGGCGCTATGTTATTGTAAAAGTACTCGGTTAATTTCGATATTTATTATTTTTTCGCAGTTAATCGCCGGATTGGGATATGTGATATTTCAAGCATTGGATTTTGGCATAGAAGAAGACGAAGAACGAGCCATTAGCCCGCAATTAGAGAGAATATTAAATTATATGATTCAAAGAGGTGAGTAACGCGTGTCGCTTTTTATCTTCGATCGTACTTACAAATGTACAATTTTTGGAGACGATGATGAGACGATGGCATGTGCGCTGAGAACGTGTAATCCAATAGGTGTTGAAAAGTCATAGCGGCGATTCTTGGAATTCTTGCAACAGATTATGAATTAGTCAATTTTTAGAAGCTTTTGGTAAAATTTATCACCGTTTTTTTCCTTTGTATATCTGCTATTCAAAACAATTTCATGACTTTATCCTTGCAAATGTACAAGGCTTTTATTAAGATTTACAACCATCTTTTCCTTTGTATACTTTTTATACCTGCTATTCAAAACAAGCATGCGCGCGCATCTTAGAACCGATTTCATTTTGATTTTAATATATGCAGAGAAGAGAGATAATAAGTTAGGTGAAAAAACCAGATATCCTGTAACTCGAAAAAAATATGCTGACAATCGAGCAATCCATTTTTACTGAAAAAAATTGCGGAAAAATACGCGTTGATAGATTATGTAATTATATTTTAAAGGATTGAAAAAAGAAGGTGAAAAAAATTCCGAATTAAAAATTCAATTTTTTTGCTCGAAAGTCAACCTGACTGATATATGTTTTCTATGAATAATGTGTTTCAAAATATCTCTCTATATATTAAAATCAAAATGAAATCAGTTTTGAGATGCGCGCGCATCCTTGTTTTGAATAGCTAGTATAAAAGGCATATAAAGGATAACACGTATACAAAGGAAAAAAGGTTGTAAATTTTAATAAAAGCCTTGTACATGCACAAAGGTAAGTCATAAAATTGTTTTGAGTAGCACCAGGTATAAAAAGTATAAAGGATAGCAGGTATACAAAAAATAAAAAAGATGATAAACCTCAAAGCTTTGTACATAATCAAAAGTAAGGGTAAAGTTATAAAATTGTTTAAAATGGCAGGTATACAAAGGTATATATAAAGGGGGGAGCCGATCCTGATTGAAAGAACTCTTGGCGGGGGTAACAAATAAGAATAAATTGGGTTGTGCAGTTTGGAATGTAGCAATACTTATATGATGAAATGCCTTTTTTTTTCATTCCATTTTTATTGCGAGCCCCGAAGTGGCGAGGAGGCACAAGTTTTAATTAAAAATGTTTTTTTTTTTTTTACTTACTTACTTACTCCTTGATTAACGTGCCGTGTACTGCCGCCTAGGCCAGAGGCACGAGTTTTTTTTTTACATGAATATTAAATTTGAGATATAAAATGAAATTTTCAAAAGATATAATTTTCCTGGAACTCCTTTGGAAGCTGCAAAAAGGCAATAGACAATCGGTTTCGCTTCCTTAAAATGAACTGCTTTCTCCCCCTCATTTAATCTTCCCCTTTTTCTTCGTGCTTTCGACATTCGTTGCAATACATGACACGTTAATGAAGAAAAGTATTGTAAAGTAAATTAAAGTTATTAAATAACGAAAAAAAGAATTACAAAATTAATAAAGAGATAGAAAATGAAATTTACATACATCAAACGAGATAAAATTATTAAGTAATGAGAAAAGTATTACAAAATTTGAAAAATTATAGTTGCTTGAAATTTGACATGGAAAAAATATGAAAAAATTTATAAAAAGATATTACGAAATTTAAGAAATTATGTATGTATTATAGTTCATCAAACGAGATTAAATTATTAAATAATGAAAAAAATGTTACAAAACTTGAAAAATTATAGTTCCTTGAAATTGACATCGAAAAAATAAGAAAAAATATATAAAAAAAAAATCGAAATTTATAAAAAAATATTACGAAACTTAAGAAATTATGATCATATATCATATATATAAAGCTACAAGGTAAAAAGTCGAAATTAATTCCGGAAAAAGTCGAAAAAACTCCCAAACTTTTTCTATTGCACCTAGAAAGCTAATTTTTTTTTTTAGTCGAAAGCTCATAACGTGTATTATATAGTTCCAATAAATAAATGAAAAAAGAATAATAAACGGCTTAGTGGGGAAAATCAAAATTTTTTATTAGAAAAAATTACCAAAAGTTTTTTTTTTAATGAATAATCATGAAGAAAATAGGTCTATGAAGAACCTCACTGAAAAACCTCATAGCTTGTATCTGGTGTGATCAAGCCGAAACATGCATGAAAAAAAAATAAGGAAAAATTCATTCGATTAATTATTAAGAAATTAAAAAATGTTCATTGAAACAAGATTATAAAATTGTAATCATGAGCATGGAAAAACTATCAAGTTGAAATAAATTTTTGTTCTGGTTTATGGTTTTGTGTTTGTAATTACATCGAAAAATATTCGTCGATTAAAAAGTCAATTCTTTTATCACCCCCACCCGCAGTAGATTCTGGTTGAAGTTAATGAACGGGAAATGCTGACTCATGGATGTTAAATATTCGTGATAGAATTTCCACGAGGTATCTCATATTCATTTCCCTCGTGGTACTGCCTAGGTCGCCAACCAATACGTTTTCCACGAATTTCACCATTTTGTCGATGACACCGATTTGCCGATTATAAACCATTGTTTGAGCGGGCGCTCAGGCAGATTAATATGCTAACAATGTACACGTAAAATGTCTTAATTGTTTTAAGAAGCGACAACAGAAATGAGATTACCATTACTTATCGGGAATACTCCAGTAGCTCGAGTTTCTCGTTATCTGAATCGAGTTACGTGTATATTCTCCTTTTAGATATATGTAGAAGGCTTTCTGTCATGAAAGGTGCACTCGCTGATTAATATGTTATCGGGGAGATTTTCGTAAAGAATATGATTTACGATTTCACGTATGGAATACCTTTATTTCTTTTTTAATGGCTTATTTTAGCGAAATTAATAGCTTTATTATTCGCGAAACAATGATGATTGGCGGACGAAGCGAAAATATTTTCTAATTTGTGATTAATAGCTGCGCGATTATTTTTAGTCGAAGGAGTTCGGTGTTTCCAAATACTATACGTAGTATGTACTATGTACTCAAGTCTTCGTATCATTTATTAAAACGGTAATTATTCGCCGCCGGATGCGCAGAGGTTAATTTTGCGTCAAGATATTTCAAATAATTCGCGAATAATGTGTGACTTTGGCCTCCGTGTAAGTATTTACTTACGTTGTATAGGGATACTTTCTACAATTAGCGATTACTTTTTTTTTTCATTCGAATTTCCTCGAATTTACTATTAATAGTTTCTCTTTTGGCTATCGAAAAAGCGACATTAGTTCGTAATACGTGCGATTTTCGGGTATCGTCGTGATATCAACGACGACTATGTTTACATTATTGTGTTTCCGATGCAAGATATGAATTCTCGGTAATCGGCACGCCGAATGTAATACTACGAGATGATAACGCAATGCCGATGGACTAAGCGTGTGCGTTCGCGACGTCACAGATTTTATGGAAATATACGCCGTCGAAACTTTCATAAAAGAAAATATCGACGTTCCGGTTAAAATCGCATATTTCGAATTACAATTGGCGATGGCGGCTGTTAGATATGTAGTGAAATTTCTTCTCGAATTAGTCAACGTAATAACCTTATTCAACCTCATTTGGTCAATCAAACGCTCGATATGGTATGTAGTCGAAGCCTTTGGCATTTTTTCACTTTTTTTTACGGGTAATTTCGCCCTCCGTATGGTATTTCGTATCGGTGGCTGGAGTCGATGATACGAAGTGATAAACGGCTATCCTATTATTTCGACACCCGAAGCGATTAAAATTTGCAAAATATAAGTGTTACGAATCGTAGATCCAGATGATAGCCTATACGCGTTCGCGCTTCGTAGTAGTGGGTGTTTTTATGATGGAAGCAATGAGAAACCACTTCTGTCGAGAAAGTTAATCTAAACTAGTCTGGAAATGATTTTTCGTTTTAATTATATTGTTTACCGCGCCATCACCGTTCGCCAGCGTTGTAGCGGTTAATTTGCGCTAAATACGGGAAATACCGAAAATGGATGAGATTTACTTTCGGCGCCGTGTACTAGGTGCTATTATCTCGGAGTGTTTGGGTATTAGTGAAAGAATTAGGTTTTTTCTGTTTGAAGAAATGTCGAAAAACCTATCACTTGCACTCGTGATGGACAAAGTCATCATTATTGTTGATGGTATTGTTGCTGTTGTTTTTTTTATATTGGTAGATCGAGGTTTTCTCTTACGTGTTTACGATCTGGTTTTTGTGAGTCACAAATCGACTTAATGAGTGCTTTTCGTTAGTGGAAATTTGTTATGTGTAAAATATGCTTTTCAAAGGGTTCTTTCAAGATATTCAAACCCCTCCCCGTTGATGCAATTTAAAGTTGGGATAACCCTGTGGTAGGTCTGTGTGTACATTTGGAAGACTGAAGGGAATTTGCATCTTTTAATAGAACGAAAACTCCATGTAGAAATATTAAAGTTCTCCAACTCAGGCCAATTTAACCCTCAATTTGAAAATTTGCTAATAATCTTATCCATCTTCATTTAGGTAATTAGGTGGGAGAAAAAGATAATTTATTGTATTTTTGAAGCGTTGCAAGATGAAAAGTCGTATTTTGTAATTTTAGTGCACTGCACAAATTTAAAAAAAATTGAAATTTTTCTACTTTTTTTTTTTTTTTTTTTGTTAATTGACGCCGTGTACAGCACTTTGGCTAGAGGCGTTTTTATTTTTGATATCTTAAATTTTTGTTTAAACTGTAACATAACGATGGAAGAAATCCAGTTTTTCATTTTTTCGTTTGATCAATTAAATTTTTTGGTTGTGTCATATATTTCCACTTGAGCCACTGGCACATTTGTTGGATAGGATGGGCTAAATTTCTGAAATATGTTTGTCCATTTAAAGAAAGTGAACAGAGAAGTGATTGTTAGTGATTGTTGTTGGTAAATATTATTTATTTAAATTTTATTAATAAAATTCCTTTATTTTTTTTTATCTTTTATGTAATCAATTTAAAATTCGATATTATATATATTTTTATTTTTTTAATTATAATTTATAATTATTTAAACATAATTTTTTTTTATCAATTCAATTTTTGAAGGGTTAAAAAAATTTATATTTAAATTATTATCTAAAATAATTATAGTAATTGCTCTTGAAAGTACTGGAATAGAAACAATTAATCAGAATGTAGTTCAATATGTCGGAGAAGTTGGAGGGGATTTGAAGTCCATGAGGCATATTTATGCGCTGAAGGCATGTTATTAAGATGTGCAGAGTTACCACATTTGGCGATTTTTCGCCATTTGAGCTACATGAACTGCTAAATTCGTAACCAAAATTAAGTCATGCAACAAATCTCAATTTATGCTTTTTTTTCAATAAATCTCTTTGTAAATTATTTCTTTATTCCGGAGTCCGGACTCCACTCTAGTACTGGGCTATTTTCTTTCCGCATTCGGTGTCCTGCGAATTGCAATGTTACCGATTTCAAAGAACTAATAATGAGCAATATTTTTTTTTTTCAGTTGGGTTGTGTATATAGTTTGCCAAAATTTGAATTGTTAATTATTTCAATACATGTGATTGGTAAACATGATTATAAACATTGATAAATACCAAAAACCAACGTTCTGTTTCAAGTGTTCGTGTTTATGTGGTATTATGGCTTAACCCATTTCGAGATGTCCCAAATTTTGAATTAGTTTTGTTTTTGAACAAAGATGAAAATGTGGACTAATGAAAAATAAATGAGAGGAGAGGCGAATTTGTTTCCAATTTGTCTTTTTTTAATTTAATTTTTAATTTTTTTTTTTTTTGGATACCAAAAATTGTATGAATTAAATTCTTTCATAGAGAAAAAAAAACGTAAGCAGCCATGACGCATCCCTGGAGCTGAGTTTTTAACTGGGACTTGTTCAGATTTTCATGACTATAGGCCTCACTCAATATCAAGTCTGAAAAATCATATCCTATCCCTTCCAAAACCACTTGAGAACTTGAATTTGGAACAAAAGTAATATTTTTTGCTATGAAATAATCATATGAACACATATTTCTCAAATTATAACTACTTTAGGCTCCTCAAATTATCTTCAGATCTTTATAATTCGCCATTTTGGATCCTTTTTACCCAAATTGAAGAAGTCAGTCATATCCTGCTCATCAGGTAACCTTACACACAAAGTTTGATCTTTGTAGTTCGATTTGGTGAGGAAATATGGATGATTCATGAAATTTCCTGCTGCATTTCCCCTCCATAAGCGGTTTTTTGCTTTGACTCCCGTCCAAATTCACTTGGGAAGGTAAAATAAGAGTAAATTAATCGCTTAGCTCATTTTATCATGTGACATCACAATTAAAAATTTTCGATATCTCGTGTACTCCTACCATATTTTGAGATCGATTACCTTTCCCCCTTCCCTGCAACAACTTGCCTAAATTGCTCACATTATGTAGATATCAAATGATATACAATACGTAGTTGAGATGAAACATGATGTAGATTCGCTTATTTTTTACAGAAGTTTCCTGATTGATTAAACTTTTTTTTTCCATTTATATGAGCTCATTCTTGAATAAACGTGAAAAGTTGTTTTTGTTTGGCAGGGAGGGAAGGTAGGTAAATAAGTTTTACGTACGAAAAAAAAAATTTAGGGCATGAAAAAGATACAAAAATTGAATTTTTTCATTTGATAGACGCTATGATATTGCTTGAATATATTTTTAATTTATCATCGAAGAAAGAATGAATTTAACTTGCGGCTTTTCTCATTAAATCGAAAAATGGAATATTAAATTACAAAATTTATTTGATACAAGAAGAAAGGAGAAAAAGCAATTTTAATTTACACTTTCTTCCACACCATTGTCTTTCGGGCTAAACAAGTAGAAAATTTTAATTAGTGAATCAGGTCATAACACGAAAAGTCGCCCACGATTTGCTTAAATTGAATTAAATTGCTTTTTGTCGTTATTATTTTTTTTTGAATTGCGTGCAAATTTTAGGCTTCGTAGTACGACGAATTTACGTACATAGATGAATTCGAATGAATGAAAATTTCACTTACGCATAATTCAGTTGTTGGAAATTTAGCGGACGACGGCTACAGTATCATATTTCACAGAGACTCGAGAATGTATTGTGTGATAATTTTTTCAAAACATTCCCCGTGTAATGGAGTAAGCACGTTTATACAAGGAAACAATGCATAATTGGCGCCGCGTTTTCAAATGGTTGAAATTTTTTATGCATAAATATTCGATGTCGTGCAAAATGAACGTTGATTGTTTTCAATTATTCACCTCCATAGATAAAGGTACAATTGATTTTCGATGGGTGGGGATGAAAAATAGTGCATTTAAAATTATGCAGTTTTACTTCGTTATGTTAATGGCTAATTCTGTATTTATTTCTCGCCTAAGTATTGGCTTGAAAAATGTTGAGAATTATCTGCGAGAATGTGAACTTTTTAAATTTTACTATCGTGAATTTCAAAGAAAAAATTGTCGTTTTCGAAGAATGTGTTATGAGTTCGATAATTTTCAAGATGAGGAATGCGGAAAAAATGCGAATTTTACCTGTTGTAGATATCTTTATCAGTATTATTTTGTCACGTTGCAACATGTAAGAATCGGAGCACCATACGATAGTGTTATCGCAGCTCTGACTAATTCGGAGATTTTATTATCTGCGAAATTCCTTTGAATTGGCATTATCTTTCGAGAAATCTTGTATACCTAATATGTAATTTTAAGACATGGTTACAAAAAAATTACATGCTTTATCAGCTAAAGCCTCCGATTTTTCTACCGCTTATTCGAGCTGATTTCATAATTTATGGCCAGTTGATTTACTAGGTAATTGTGTATTAGTATTTCATTGAGCTGATAGCTTCGAATGTATGTTTAAAGAATATTCAAGTTTTATGCAAATTTTCAGTTTTACCATTCTTTAGAAGGAACTTACGCCGAGTCTGGCTTTTCATACGAGGCGACCGAACCTACCGCGTTGCGAACCATACTTCATTGTTATTAATGAACGGCGTCAACGTATCGCGTGATTACTACGCTTCGTACCTCTAATGGCTGAAAGGTTATTTAGGTGTATTTGCCGTTTACTCTTTCATATTTTGAATTACGACCAGCCAACGAAGTTACTGTACTCGAAATGAGATGGAATTCGTAGTTTAATTTATACTGGAAAGATTTTTAACGAATAAACGAGAAGGGTGCTGTTATCATCCATTACTCGTACTCGGAGGTCAATAGCAGGCGAAACAATAGCACGTAAAATTTCTCGAGAATACATTACTTTTATCATTACGGCCAGTCGTAGCATTGACTGCTCACCTTCCTCTTTCCTGTGCGAATCATCCTTGATTTTTTCAGCGGCCGCGAATACCTGATTTTTTCCCCAAACGTTACGAACGGACACCTGTTGCAGCGTTGCTCACGCTATTGACCGGACATATTTCCGCACGGTGGTCCGAGTTGAATAAAATTCGTTTAGCCGGATATTTTTTTAATCGTTCGTCCTTCCCGTTGAAAGTACAAATGTCAGCGTATCTCTCGCTCTCGAATTCCGTCGTCCGTAACGATGGAGAGGTCAGATAAGGGAAATAGCGTTACACTCTATGAATAAGTAGCTAAATGAAGCAACGTGTAGCACGGATTTACTACACGTTAAATTAAAATATGCATCGCGTTTGCCCGAGATGACGACGTAAATCATCGAAAGTTTTTCCGGTTCTGTACGACGCCGTGTTGCCGAGTAAACGCGGAAAAATGCGCTACTTTAATTTCGCTGGTTTCAGCTTCTAATTAGCCAGATATTAAAATAACAATTTAGTAGGTTTCGTCTTCTATTACGAGTTGAATCGGTGTGTAAAATTAATTTAATCGGAGTATCTTCCTCGTTGTTTGCTTCCTTTTTTAAGAGAAAATTTTACGAAATCGTGGTTTTCTTGGATACCGATAAATAATGTTTGTGTTTAAATACCAGTGAAACTTGCGATTCGATTACCACTGTAGATAATTAACGATGAGATTCTAGTGAAAAATTTCAACATTTATTTCAATATTGAAGGTGTGAAATTTGAAAGAAAAAAGCGTATTTGGTTCATGGATGGGTGGTGCCCGATGATTTATCGAACTAAAAAAATAAATAAAATTATAATCTAAGGGCCAGCTAAATGAATATTCCACGAATGTATTCTCAAAGTATAGAGTTACACTCGTAAAAAACTCTCCGGGAGCTCAATGCTGTTCTCGTGAGTTGAAGTAGGTACTAGGTAAAATCTAAAAAATTTTCGTGAACTTCCTTGAAATAATTGTCGGTTGAAAATTGCTTTGTTTCATTGAATTTTTTTAATTATGAATCCTAATACATTATCTGATACTTCCACACTGGAACCAGAGAGGCTGCAGAGTAAGGTGAACCGATTCGTGAATTTTTTTATCGAAAACTAAAAATACCAAGAGAGCCTACCAAATGCTCTCAGGATGGAAAGAGAAGTATAACGGAGTCTATAAAGAGAGATTCTTTTTATATTCCTCCTAGAGTATGTACTGTGCTATGACCAGTTGCTATATTTGATTTGACGGATTTATTTGTTTGCAATTTCTGACCGGAATCTTTGACAGTTTGTTAGCAGTTTGAAGTGTTACTGCGGGAGGGGGGGATCCGAAATGGGAGTATAGGCATTGGGGGTAAGGAGAATAATGAGACACGACTTTGCTGGGGAATCAACGATCAGAGCCTCTCCCCCCCCCTCTAATCCCTACAAAAAAATTATGAAGGGAGAATTAACACTTTGTTTTGAAAACTGAATCCATATTATTGTTATTATACAGGTATTCCCTAGTTGTTGAGAATTTTTTCAAGTGATGGAAGAGTGAGAGGATAGTTTAGGAATTTAAATCGAATATAAAGTCACTTTACATTTTTTTTTTATCTGTATCCAGTACATATTAAAGACAAATTCATTATTTTTTTAAATTCGTATTATTGAAGACAACTTGTGAATTTCTTACAAATTTATACCTTCCTAAATGAGAGAAGAGGGTGCAAATTTTTTTGAGCACTTTCCCCTCGATTTGCAGATTAAATGCAGTGACGCTGATAGAAAAAAAACCCGCTGAAAAAATATTTTACTTTTGAAAATCTCCCTAATTGGAAGTGGAGGAGGGTGTAATTTTTCGACATTTTTCCTTTGCTTTGCATACCAAATACAACAATATTGACCAAAAAAAATTTCATTTAAGAATATATCACTCTTAAATCCCTTTCAAAGCCCTAAATTGAGAGGGTAGGGTTGGATTTTTTTGAAATATTTTTCCCTTGTTTTGCACACCAAATGCTATAAAATGAGCCAAAAAAATGCATTATAATATATTTTACCCTTAAAACCTTTCAGTTTTGAGTGAAAAGGTTTCAACAATTTTTTGGACATATCTTCCTTACTCTACACACCAAATAGAAGGTTTTGGGCTAAAACATTGTCCCGACAGATTTAAATTCTAGTCCATGATAAGTGGACGACCGCGGCTGTAGCCTACCCTGACCTCCCTTCAATTACGTCAGTATGAAATGATCACATTATTTTCAGAATACGTACAGTAATTATATTCAAAACATCTTATATTTTCTGACTGTTGAAATAATTTAGAAGTGAATTGTTTTTATTTAATGTGTCATGTATTGGATGTTTGTGGTTGGGATTGAAAAATTATTGTTCAAATGATGATGGAGTCGTACTGGTTGAGGGGGGGGGATAGGGCCAACTTGAATTCTAATGTTTAAACGGTATTTTAAATTGACTCATTTATATTAATGAATCTTTTTTTCCAGCGCTGCCCTTCCCTCTCGTAATTGACTCATCAAGCTATGAAAAGGGGCACCCAGATAGATGTTTATTATTATTATTATTATTTTTTTTTGCGTACTTTGAATGATTGTAACTTACCTTAAAGTAACAAAATTTAAAATCTTGTTCATAAAAGAAATTTTGCTCTTTGTTATCTGCACGTTAATTGAGAAAAATTTTTTAAAAAAATCAAAAATTCGCGGAAAAGGTTTGAGAAGAAGTTGAATAATAAAGTAGTAAATTTTAATCGATAATGGAAAGTTTCGTTCTTTTATAAACTCACTTCACTCAATTATACGTGCATGGAACTCGTAAAATAAAATGATAGAACGCTTTTTGCTATTCATTTTGATGTTTAATTTATTAATCAAATATTGATTTGATGAATTCTACTCGTAGAATATTGTATTGAAAGAAGTATATCTAAAGAGATAAATGAATCGTTTTGATAACTACAAGTTCGGTATTTGAAGCTCTAATTGTTACAAAAATAGTATAATGCTAAAAGGCCTGAAAATGGGGATAATGAACAATATGCCTATTTCTTGTTCACATGAGTTCTCAAAATATTACAACCTTGCTTCAAAATGATATTATTTAGATGTTTTGTCACTAAGCAATTTATACTTTGAGAAATCATGTAGGGTAAAAATTCTGCATATTTTTTCTCCAAAGTCTATCTAAAGGATCTCAGATGAAGCTCTCATGTACACGTGACTCATAAATTACTTAAGAATGATTCGGACTCCTTTAAAGTTGTAAAAAATCGACAACTACGAATTTTTCAAGTTTTTAAACAACAAAATTTAACTTTTGAACGCCAAGAAATTTTATTTCAAATTGCCCAAAAATAATTGTATTTTGAAATTTTGAAAACTTTTTCTTCGCGTGGTGTGAATATAGATTCAATTCTTCAGGCATTTGAAATATAGCCCATATCCAATTTTTACTTTCAGGAGTCTCCGAAGTATGACACAATTCAGCTTTAAACAGCATAAATTATGTGCGTTCAGTTGAAAGTAATTCTTTTGCATCTGCTGAAATGTAAAAATTGCTAGTAATATTTTTCTTAAATTTCAAAAAATTTAAATCAAACACAAATACCTCTCAACCTATCACTTCACTACTATAATTGTTTCTTCAGTTTTAAGTGTGGTTCATTCGATATTTCTAAAATATCCAAATGTTTTGTGACTTATATGTGTACCATTATCACAAGCATATTAGTGGTCGAAGCGACTCATTATTTAACAAGTTCTATACACTGTCAATGTTATACACTCTAGCGGCCCGATACAAAGTGTATAATAAAATAACCTTGCATTTTTCACGAAATGCCACCACGCATAAAATAACCATTATTTGCAAGAAGGCTAAGAGGTGGCGACGAAGGCGTTATTGAAATTTCGATATCCAGCGGCGAAAAAATTTCGACCGAGTTTCCTCCTCCGTGTTATTATTCGAAAACTAAAATGTCGAGAATGAAAAACGATCAAAAAATTCGTCGGGTTTTTATGCGAGCGTTTCGTCAACACAATAGTCCACGTTGTAGTGGAACGAGGTGAGAGCGGTGTTCCGTAATCACGTGCGTGAATCGGTTGCATCCGTTGATCATTTTCAAGGTCACAACGAAATCGAACCGGTACCTAGTGTCGCATTTTTCCATTTATTTTTCGTAATTTTGCCCACTCTGCCCTCGGAATCGTTGTCGAGATGTTTTAATACAGTTTTTTTGTAATCATTGCGATTAGATATTTTCCCGCACTTGCGAGTGCGTAAGAAATTGTATCGTGTTCTTTATTTATTGTTATTTATAATACGATTCTCATGCGCGTAAACTGGTTTTCTGTGGTGGCTTTTAATTCACAAAACGTGGGTTCAAGTTCATGCGTAGTTTACCATCGTATTGAGCTTCTCTTCTTCCAAGATAATGTGTAATTATACCGGTTCGCTTGTTAATACGGAGGTTGGAAATTCGATGGGGTTTTCGCCGATGCAAACAACGTAGAAAGCCACGAGCTTTCGATTCAATTATAAAATTATCGCCGACTCGTAATAACCGTGTATACTGTATACACGTGATTTTTGTTTTTGTCTTATTTACTCTATGCAGTCGCCAATTCGTTAAGTTCGGCGCACAAAGCAAATCAGGTTTACGGATGTGCCGCTTAAGCTTATAATTTAAGGTGATTTTAATTTCTCTCGTATTCGCGGAAATTTATTGCTTATACTAGTTCTTTTTCTTCTCCTCCAACGAATACAATTTTACGATGAATTTAGCTTAGTATAGTTATCGAAAAGAAAGCGAATTTTAATGATTTAATGGGACTAGAGTTTAATAAATAAAAAGCCATAAAAAGTCTCGATATATTACTTATAGGATGTAGGTACCATTAATGGGTAGAAAACTTTCATCCGAAACTTCAGTACGTATTCCCGCGGCGAGGTGTTTTTATATAACCATTTTGTGCGGTAATTCGTTCGTCAGACTTATCGCGTTAAGTAACTGGTATGAGTGGTATGTCTGCCAGTCGGTTCTTGCTAATGATCCTATTTATCGCGTTAATTTTGTATTAGAGAATAACTCGAAGTGATTTCGAATACATTGCAATGTTGGTTGAGATGGTGCGAGTATTTTTCAATCTTGATTTTTTTCATGCCAAAAATAAATTCATACAGCTATATGATAGTAAACAAAGCCATTCTGCCTATTTTGTAATTCAAATTTTCTAAATTTTGGAGCTTCTTGAATGTGGTAGCGTTCTGGTATGAATAAAAATTTTCATAGGATGGAGAGATGATTAAAAAAATGAATTATTGAGTAATATTCATTGATTACCTATTTTAAAGATTTAATTATTTTTTGACTTTTTGCAAAATTTATTTTATAGATTATTTAGTGAAATTTCAATGATAAACTTTTTCACATCAATCAATGAAAAATTTTCATGTTTGATTGAATATTTTCAGAGTTAATATTTTTATTGTTTTTTTTTGTTCTTTTTTTTTTTGAAAATATCGATTTATTGAAATCAATTTTAGTTTCATTGAAGAAAATTGATTAGCCCATAATTTGACTAATTATAATAATTTGTAATTTAAGGAGGTAAATTAATTCATTTTTCAAAAAATTTTGATAATTTGGTTTTCATAAGTTTTTTGAAGGAAAATACGTCATAATTTTCTAATTTTGAATATTTCTAGCTTCACCCTCCCTCCGCCCCCTTTCCTCATATCTATAAAATATATTTAAGCCTGTTTTTTCATTGCATAATTTTATGTTCTATTCAAGGACGTAGTCACAATTTTGAATAAAAAAACGGAAACGTAGTGAATCGACTGTTGTAATTTTTTTATGAGTAAAAATGGAAAAAATGGCGCTCATACGCTCATGAATCTAACATTAATACTACAAAAAATTTTGAAATCGTTTTTCTACAACCATCAGGGAGAGGAGAGTCTTGGGAGAAATGGTTCTCAGAAAATATGCGTAAATCGTTCTAAAATTTTATTCATTGAAATATTTTAAGTAGGGATAAAAGATTTGAATAAATAAAATTTTAGAATGATTTTACGCATATTTTCTGAGAACTCTTTCCCACAAGATTTCCCACCTCTTTCCCTTATGCTTGTAGAAGAAAAAGTTGTAAGGAATATAGTGTAGAACAAAAAAGTACTCGACTATTTTTGCTGTAAAATCAAACCCTGGGGAGATAATGTGAAAAAATCGTTTTTAGGAAGGTGATCAACTTCCCTCTTCTCCCTCCCCTCCCACCCAAAAAAATTAACCTAAGATCTATGGGTTTATACCTCTTTGAGGTTATTCAGGGCACCACTCTCGACAATTTTTCGCAATAAAGCTTGGCTAAGACAAAAGGTTTTTTTTTCTTATTTGCCTCTACTATTGTAAATGAAAGAGCTATTGAAAAAAAAATTGATTTTTAAAAATCCAAAACTCATAATCAGCTAAAAATCGAACTTCGAACAGATTGTGAAGTTACCTGTAAAATTTTATTTCAAACTCACACCTTGACCCTAGAGTATTTCTCAAACTGAACACCAGTCCCACTCCTAAACGACAAAATAATTCTTCAACTTCACTCCTACTCCATCAAATTGACTGCAGAAACTCTTGCAACCTAGGTTCGGATTTTGACTAACTCTGTACTCAGTCTGAAATAATTTGAACCAAACTACAGTTTGACTCTAAATCAATACTGGTTTCGGAATCAACAGGGCATTTGTGTCCAATGCTCATGATTACGCAAAACTCAATTATACAAATCATATCGATGTTAGGTACTAAATTGTTTTCAACAGTAGGTAGGTAAATGGTATAATATGAATAGTGCAGCGGAGAAATATTACTGATCACGTGTACGAAATGTTAATGCGAAAACACATAATTTTTTTTTAATATTGTCTCTATAGTGTTGATCTTCAAAAGCACATATTATGCTCTTTAAAAAAATTCATTTTGTATCTAATTCATCGATTGCATAATTGATTCCTGATGTTCGTTTATTTAATGTATCTATTTGGATTCATGAGGAACTTTTTATTCTCTTCATTTCTTTATCTTTGTAAGATTTCCTCAGTTTTTCTTGTAAAGAGAGAACTGTCTCCAACTAAAATGTCTTCTATAATGAAAGTAATTTTTCTCACTTAACCGAATAATCCAAAGGAAGAAGAATCTGGGCATAAATTCGCCACGAGGACATTCTAATGGCGTTAAAAAAAATGAAATGAAAAATCGTCCAACATCACCGAGTCACGAATGGTTAAAGCTCGCAACGAGCGTTTCGAATTTCAACTCGTGATAATTTATTCGCTCGATGTTCTAATAAATGAGCTTGCGGCGAAAGGCAAAAATTGCGCTAGTTATAAAATTTTCCTCATTCATCCCTTCAATGTTGTAAATAAAACCGGGTTAATTTTATACAATGTGTAAAGTTCAAACACCTTTTACGCGGATGAATTGGCGTGTAAATGTTCTAAATGGCGCACGTGTTTAAATTAAATAAACCAAACTACTCGTGATTTCGTTGAAAGAGAAGGTAATTTAAAATTACTATATTTGATAATTTGTCACGCTCGTATAAGTAATAAGCGCATACTACGAATGCGTACAAAAAGGTGCGTATACCGGTACGAATTAAACCGGTGAATATTTTCGATTGTATTATTTAATTGAATAAGTATACGAGTAAGTGTTATTAAAAAGAAGAAAAAAATAGGAGAAGGAGAAGAAAAAAAAATGATTAATATGCCGAGTGAAAAAGATGTTTAAATGATAATTTTATGCGTTATATTAGCCCGTTTCATTTTTCTAACGGTTTTATAATTACGTTTGTAATATTGTAATGTAACCGGAATATATAGACGCAACCGGATGACCGATTAACCGTATACAGATATTCACAAATTCGCGTTCGTATTTTAATAATTTTTTTTCCTTCGCCGATTGTTTTCTCGATGGTGCTTCTCGTTCGTCGAGTTTTTATTATGGTCGTATTTAAACTATTTGTGTATGGCTGTAGACCGTAGACGTAACTGGTTTGGAGATTTCAGTATGCTGGCTGTATGTTGGAGTACACGAGGCTGGAAATTCTGGTCGATTTGAATTTTTCCCATTTTTATGATCCATCGGCGTCGTGGGATGCGTTGTAAAAGCTTCGTCGATTGTTACAACACCAAATGAAATTACGAATAAATATTCATTGTTTCAAGGTATCGATTTCGTGCCCAGTATATGGTATTCATGTGTTTACGATTTTTACGTAATATTATTTCGAATTATTGTATCCTCGATCAGAAATAACTACTTCATTTCATGCTGCGTTTGTAGTCTACGTTCTGTAGCCAATTTTCATTCTTCATGAATTTTATTTAGGTAACTGAAAAGTAAAATAAACTCACGGTCGTTTAAGCTGAAATATGCTATGTCCCTAACTTCAAGTAGGTGGAGGCTTTGAAGAGTGGAAATTTCGTCCCTTAAGTACATTTTGGTGACCATAAAGGCATTGGTTTTTTCGATGGAGAGCTTTTGAGAGATGGAAATTATGCATTCTCTCCAAGCTCAGCCTTGGTCATTAAGGTAGCAGTTCCTATGAAAGATTTGAAGTGAATGTTATTAATCATCAGAAATTTCTAGAAGTATTAAGTTTTCTTAAAATTTGTTGCAAGTATAAGCGAAATCGTTTTGAAATTTCTCCGCTATCAAGCTCTCATATGACTCTCAAGGGTAGGTAAACCCCCTCCACAAAAAATGGGTTTTTGGCATTTATTTCAGTTGTTTATTATCCAGGCTTTTTCATTGTATCTATCACTGCATTGTTTATTGTAAGAATCATGTTAATTATGGCACCCAACCTAGGACCGATCTTGAATCTTGAAAAAATTGGCGACCTACGTAGGGCTTCACGAATGCTTTTCGAGAAATGTATTCCGAAAAGATGTATATGAAGACTTCCTCTCCCCCTCCCTCTCTTTATGGTAGCTATTGTTTTAACTGAAAATTTGGTTAAAAATAATCAACTCTTTTACACTTTTTTTTTTTTAAATTGAAAATAGCGAAATCGTTTTAATGTGAAGTATACAGATAAACTCGTTATCACTGTTTGAAAAATTATTTTATTATTTTAATTAAATTAATATTTGTTTAACCCTCTGATGGCACACATAAAAGTAATTTAAATTAGAAAATAAAAATTGTGTCGAGTCACTCAAGAAATTGAAATACATATAATATGTTATTGTGCTCGCTGAAATGCAGTATTTCATTACAAAAAAATTGCATAATATCAAAATTGAAGGGGCAGCATGCATGGGATAAAATAGAACAATTTTTGAAAATTTATAACTCCTTCAATATTGAAGATAGGCAATTGGTCCTTTCATGTTTTTTTCTTGCAAATCGTTCGAACTATAACATAGCATGATTTTATTTTCAGTTTTTGCAACCTGAAAAATCCAATAAATAATTTGCATAAAAATTCGGAAATAAATCTTCCCCTTCAAAAATTGATGTATGCAACCAACACAGATACCCAAATTGAAAGAACTGTGGCAACGTTCAACTATAAAGGGTGCATAGGGATGAGTAACCGGTTAAACCGGAGCGTAGCGAGGTTGTATTACCGATGGGTGAAATTCACCCTTGTGTGCCAGCTAAGGGTTAAAAATATATGAATCAAAATTCGAAGAGTCCACGATTCATCACCAATAACATGAAAAGTAAAAAATATTTATTTTTTTATTATTTAAAATAAAATTTGCTTTTTTCCAATTAAAATAATAAAAAAATAATAAAAATAAAAATATGAGAATCATTTTGTTCCAATTCATGTAAACATTTATCTTTTAATACGACGCGACCCTAGTTTTAGTTGCAGTAAATGACGTTAACCAAAAAAAAAGTGTTCAATTTCGTTGTTGTTCATTTTTCCTGAAGTGTCATATCAACTGAAATAATTATGAATAAAATCCATTTTGGGGTTTCTTATCATCTTTTCGGAGTCACATGAGAGTTAGACAGCCGAGAATTTTGGTTTTGACAAATTTTTCAAAAACTAAATTCTTCTGGACATTTATGGAGCTTTTTCGAAGAGAACCTTAGTTTTGTATTCTACCAATTGAGGCAAATGTATTAGTGAATGTCGATTATATTGCATAATTCTTATCTTCGATAACCTCTCCCTCAGAAAAGACAGTATCTTCACATCCACCAAAAAATACTGAGGGTCCAATTTTGAATCTTTAACAATCCTCTCTTCCTTATCGACAACACGTGGAGTTGAGAGCATAACATATCGCTACTCGTGGCTATTGTGAAGTAATTTTTAGCATGTATTGCTTTTCAACCTCTGTCTTAGTTGCAAAAGTTCATCGAAGCGTCTTTTAGCTCATACTTCTCACAGAAAGTAGACTAATGTTGACTTTTTAACAGCGCGGTGTCATCTTCGCTGTTCGTACTATCGGCGGGACGGTAATTAATTGTGTTCTCGCGTCGCACCATGATGAGATCTTACTCTAAGAGAATTCGATCGGTCGAAATAATCATTAATTGATGTAACGAGTTTGATCGTCACACTTTGTTTTCTTCAAACTTGACCTATATGCGTAGTATTCAAGTTTTCGTTGGTTTTAATATACGTTTCTCGTGGCCGACTAATGGAGAGGAAAACGAAAACACCGCGTTCATTAATCATCGCGTATGCATATGTCATTTATAAATAAAAATGCATTATAATGCGTGGACGATAACTTGATAACCTTTATTATCATTATTTACATTGTCATGCGTTCTCGATTATAACGTGTGGTAATCAGTACGCACACATTTGATTAGAACGCGCTACGGGTGTTGGGATGGCCGCAATATCATTCGGTATTGATTCACGATGATTGTAGTCCGAGCAAATGGAATGAAGCTGATTTCATCGATTTACCAAAAGTACGCTATATTTAAGTAATTTTCGTCACGCCGAGCAGCCGTTGCTAAATTAACGCGTACAACAGGCAAGATTTGAATGGAGGTATTGGTTCTTTGATCGATTTTAATTGACTTTCTTCGCCTTGAGTTTTCGATCGAGCTATGTAAAACAATTCTAATTCACGTTTATGTAACGACGCCGGCGTTGGTATTTTTCATTTATTTCGCCGCCATAATGATACGAGGAGTTTCGACATTTTCCATTTTTTTTTTTTCGTTTCGGAAGTACGCGTATTAACTGAATGGTGCGAGTTAACGAACTGGAATAGCGATTTGGAGATGATACCAAGAAAATTCGTGCTATCGAAGAAAAATTCATCGAGCGTGTTTTAGGCTCGAACGATTATCGTGGTGTGTTTCGTAGCAACAGAATAAATAATCCTTAGTACGACAGGTGTAGCTGTCAGTATATGTACGAATGTGAGTTCGAGTGAATAAGGAGACGTACGGTGAATAGAATTCGTATTAAATTTATTTTACTGACTGCAAAATGGCGCGTATGAATTCTTCGTGGAGATCGACGAGAATTGAGTGATAGATTTTGTAGATTTTCAGTTGAGACATTTTTTTTGATAGGATTGTAAATAAGGCTCGTTTTTGGACCCACCTATTTTGGAATCTTGTGATTTAGAAGTTCTAATATATGATGCTACAATGGGGAAGTGATCCTCATTCGAATGGAAACCTTTACTCTATGGGCAAGGGGCCTTCGAAGTTACAGTTGAGAAATATTTTTGAAACCGCTGTTAAAAATTATTTTTGTTATCAAATGTCGTGAATTGATTGAATTCGACTTGAGGTAAAATTTTTGTGTGTAATGGTTGACCAATTTTCGAGATTTTCAAAATTTCCAAAATTACTAATATATTATATAATTTAATAATTAAAATTAAAATAAATTAAAAAAAATAATATAATAAATTATATTTATTTAAAAATTTAATGAACCTCCGCCCCCCATTTTTTCAAAATAGGTCGATTATAAAAAAAATCTTCTTACACAATACCTAGAATTATACTCGATTACTTTACGATGTATAAAACAAAATTAATTTTTGAAGAGTGCCTTCAAAAATATTTTCTGGTTGTAATTCTGATGCCCCTTTACTTACATAGAAAGGGCTTTCATGTGAAGTGAAAGTTTATATACTGCAGCTTCTGGGCCATAAAATTTCCAAGTAAATGAGCCCAAAAATTGACTTTTTTTAAATTCTTTTATTTTGTGTCGTTTGACATCTATGGATTCACACTTTTCCTTTATTTTCCATATCATGAAAATATGAAGGAATTTTGACGATGAAGAACCTAATTATATTCTAATGTGTGCAATGAGGGGAAAGGAGGGGAAGTTTGTCAACTAGGTATAGAGATTACTTTAGAACTGAAAATGTGAACATTCAATGTGTAAGAAAATAAGAGTAGAATACGACCCCTTGAATTATGGTTAAATTAGGTACGTAATTGGGAATGGTCAAAATTTGAGAAAGACTTGGAAAACGTAGTATAGCTAAATTGCTAACATTTGAAATGTAGATTTATATGATTACTGGGGACAATAAATATACTATATACTAATTAACTTTTGAAAAGTGAAGTTGGAGGGGAGCAAGAGATGTCATTGTCAATAGAATTCAGAACGGGGAGGTGTAACCTGGCGTTCCATACAATTTTCTAAATTCCCAATAGAATCAGTGAATTTTTTTTTTTTAATTCCAATATATTTCTTTATGAAAGTTTTTTTAATCCTTACGTCGCAAATTTAAACTTCCTCCAACTCTTCCTAACCTTCTCACAGATAACGAAGTGACTGTTTCTCTACTTCTTCAATTTATCGAAGAAGCCGGCCTCTTTAACCGATCTCGTGCCTCTAGCCAAGTCGCTGTAAATGGCACGTTAATTAACAATGAAAAAAAAAATTATTGTTTTGTTAATTCTCACATTTGCCACGAGATGCTCGACGACTACTTCCATGAGAATTCTGATTTCTGAATTTTTCGCTTTCGTCACGAAGTAAAATTCTACGTTTGTCGTTGTTCTTAAAATTTCTGCCTACCTTCCAGAATCTGTAAGTTGAAAACTGATTGTCAAAGGCATATGACTTCGGTTCACTATCATAAATAACGTAATACCTTTTTAATGAACTTGGAAAACAGAAAACATATTAGGCCTTTTCCAGTCAAACCGGTGTAACTTTTTGGCAGAGCGCGCGAGAGATGTGTAACTGGAGTTGGTTACGTATGTGGGTTATTCATTATCGAATGAACTTCGAAGGATTTCAACTTAATTTACATCGGACGTCGATTATTTTACATAAAAATTTTTTTCGATATTTCTCCCAAAGAAAGAAGAACCGAGAGAGAGAAGCTTCCGACAGATGTGTCGGAATTGCACATTTCCGCGTAATAAATGATTTAAACGATTCGAAATGTAAATTGAGATTTAACTCTTTGGTGACCTCTTCGTGTAACCTGGGAGGTGTATGAAGGTACCTATGAAACGAAAACTGTACAACGCTACCATTCATTTGCGGATGTAATACCTTTTATTTATTTCTTCTCATTCTCACAACACTTGAGACGAATTATTTCATAAAATGAAAATATTAACCTATTGTCAGCCCAGCGCGTGAATTTTAGCTTAACTGCGGTCAGCGTGCAACTCAGTGTGATAATGATATCGTTACCAAGTTCATATACGCAGTTTATAACCATGGTCACTACGTTTGCGATGATTAGATGTGACGGCTTGATTGAAAAGTAACAGAGATGGTGGCCAGGTATCTCTTTATCTTCGCATATTCGCGAAGTCGTCAACCAAGTCATTTAAACGGAGAAAAATTGGCAGTAAAAATAAATTGAATACCAAAAATTAAACTTTTCGCGGAATAGCCGAGGGTCGCGAATATTTTAAAGGTATTATCGCCAACTAACTCGTGCAATTTGTCGGTCAAAATGGACATTATTAAGTTTTCTCGCGAAAAATAATATTACGAGGAATCCGCGTCTGGTGGTTACGTTTCGTTAATAGGACGAAAATTAAAATTGGTCATCGCCCCGTACGTTATGTCGTAAAACGTCGGTGTTTGTAATTACGTCTCGTATACATTGTCGAAAGAGTGTTTCATACGGATGTATGCGTATCGTATACACTGTACAGTCGTAAAGACCAAGTATCGTCCGACTTCCTTAAGAATAAAACGGACGCGTTTATTACGCAGATTGGCTTTTTCGCTCGTCGGTACTTTGACATTTTACCCGCTCGTTAATTATGTACATTTCCTTAACTATCCGTGCGTTATTGATGTTTGATATGTCGCTGAACTTTCAGCCTCTTTATAAATTTCAAATTAAGTCGTATCCGTTGACATATTTTTATCCGTAGATTAGCCTCCGTTGTGTTTCTCACCGATCGCCGTTTTCAGTTAACCTTTGACAATGGTTATGCCTTTTTAGATATAATTACTTACATATAAAGTATATATGGCGTATGAACCACGAAGATAATGGTATACCGACCTAACGGTGACTGCGATTTATGACGGTTTATCAGACGGTTAAGATTGGTCATTGATAGTTGTCTACGTGATTTATCGAGGCGTCGAGTAGGTGAATTTTTTTCTCGTTTAACATGCGTCGAGTAGAGGTTTAACGAGCAACACTCGAGTCTTCTACGAGTTTTTATTCAGCGCAAAAAATTACCGAGTTGGTTGGCAATTGAGTTGGGAAAGAGTTCGGAATGAATGAAATGGTTTCTTCGACTAATCATGAAAAAAATATTTTCAATAGAATTTTTAATCAAACACTAAGCTGTTAGAGCTAACATGATTTGGGACTAAATAGTCGGAAATGAAATGCTTTATAAGTTTACGTTTCACATAATTTGTAATTTATTGACCTATGCCTAACACCAGAATGCCCACTGTTTACGGAGTACAAAAAGTACAAAATTTCAGAGCAATTTCAATTTTATGCAGTTAATGAATTTGGACATTTTTTGAATTATTAAAAATGGAAAAAGAGTTCAAATAGCTTGAATATAATAAGAGTAGATTCATATTATGATTAGGCGAAGGGAAAGACGAAAAATACATTATAAATTGAACTTCTTAGCTGGTTTTTGAAGGTATATTGGAAGGGTTTCCATTCTCTTATTGTGTGTGGGTGTTGAGGAATTGTTAGCATTACCTACAAATCAGAATATGACTCCATTAAAAACTCAGTTGTTTAAGTTTTTTATTCATGAACAAAAAGGTAATGGTTTAGGACTGATTTCAAAGTCTTTCAATTCTTGTAACTTACATTATTATAAAAATTTAAAATTTTTCAGATTTTTCTCCAAGTTTATTCGAGTGCGTAGCATTAATTTATAAATTCAAGGAAGAATAACTCATAAATTCCGACGAAGTAACTTTTGAAAATTTTAATTGACTCTTTCATCTACTTCAGATATTTTTTAAAGAATTTAAATCGTAAATAACATTCCTCATGTACTTATTACCTAATTTGTTGTAATTTTGACAACTTCTTAAAAACAAATTTTGAACATTTAACACATCGCTCAAAGATAATGAGAGTTACGAGTAAAATTTATGCCGAGTAGTACATATCAGTAATAATTCTGAAAGTAAGTACTGAAAGAATAAGTTATTAAAAAATTTCTAATTTTTGAAAAATATTCAAGTTTTTGAATTCGATTTTTTTTTGTAATGGTTATTTATTTTGTTGATGATGTTCTTGCAGGAAATTGAATATAATGAGCGATTGTACATTAATAAAATTTTCGATTTCATGAAATAATTTCAAATTTATCCGATGACAAATAATTTAATTCAAATACGTGAAATAAATAAAATGCCTATAAATAATTTTTATAATTTTGATTTTCAGTTATACCTAGTGTCTAGCCGGTACGAAAAGTTCGAAAAGTCTGAAAAAACATAATTATAAAATTAAGGTGTTGAGTAAAAAATATGAAAATATTTTGAAATTTGGTCAAAGCACATAAAAGAACAATATCGTTGTTTCTGTAATAACTAATAAGGCATCCACTTACGTAATCTATAATTAATTGAATGATTATGGTTTTAAATATAATCAACTTGATATTAATTTTTGGCCAATGCTCAAAATTTATGGGATTAACCATAGCTTTAAACGAAGTAAAATATTCAATCAAATCTATCTACATATGTGTAGGATTGAATAAGCTTGAAAGATATAAGTTAATCAGATAAGTATTTTTCATTTGTTCAACGTGGCATTTTATACGGTTAGTTTTTCATTCATTGAAGCATTTTGTATTTTTCTTGGATAGGGGGGGGGGAAGTAGGTGCGGTAAAGTAAATTTTGTGACTCGAAAAAAAAGACACGGTACGATTTCAATTTTTTTATTTGGTAGACATTGTGTTGTATGAAAAATTAATAGTATTATTTTTCTGTAATATTATTAAGTATAGTAAATCCTATTTTTTCCGATAATCATTTACTAAAATTATTACGTCATGACGGACTAACAATTTGTTTAATTTTTTGCTCTCGAAAATTCAAAAAAGAGGCTGTAGGTACTTATAATTCAAGTTTTTGTTTTTTAGCGATAACTAATTGATTATTATTTATTACCCAAATGACTTGAGACCACCACAACAACTGCATGAAAAATACAGATTATGACATTATTTCGGTCACCTGAACTGAACGAATTCTGGCTTGAAACCATAACCTCGAATTCGAACATTCCTTTGGCAAATTTATCACCTACGGTTTTGTGCCCTATCTTCATTTGTAGCTTTGTCGCGAGTAGGACATAAATATGAAGAAGTATTCGAGAATGATTCACGAATACTTTCTAGAATAATTTCGGATTCGTGTTGGTTCTAAACTTGGTGATTGATTGGCGGGATGATTTTCGTATTACGCATTCATATTCGAAAAACACGTCATCCTTGAATTTTTCCAAGTCATAAAAATCGCCCACATTTTCAACACGAGGAAAAAAATCGCCTCGCGTATTACGAAAAACTGTGGTACCTATACGTGTAAATTATGCTACAGACAATTTTCATAAATAACGTCGATCGCTCATCGAAGCATTGAAACTGAAACAAACATCGTATGCATAATTGCATATCGACTACCGGCCGCATAGGATGGTCGTGGGGTAATCGTATAGATAAAATGGTTAATATAGCGTTTAATAAACTGGTTCTAGTTATGATGACCTTCCTGTGCGTTTATTTTTATCGTTTGTGTTTTTATACCCGAACTGTTACGTCATTTAGCGTTCGGCGCCTGGAGCAGGTGAGAAGTTAACCATAAATTGGTACTTATTGGATTTTTTTCTCCACTTTGAAAATAGGCGCGAGGATATTAAGTACACGTGGATTGCAAAAATCGCGGTAGTCTCAGAATGTAATAAACCAGTACTCAGGTACGATGCCATTAACCTTTCGGTATTGCATTGGTGATGGAAAATTGATTCGTGTATTTACGAAAATAAAATAAAAAGTTCTACCGTAACAGTACCAACGCTCACTGGTCAGTGTACATTAGAGTAATAAAAGGAGTCGACGTGATGTAATAAGAGTGGATTTTTCGTTTTCGGTCTTAATGGTGTTTAACAATTAACTCCTTAACAGTGTTGTTTTGGTTATTAAAACTGACTCGATTTTAATGAGAAATTTAACGCAGGTCATGCTCGACCATATTAATAAGTACACGCTCGAAGCGTACTCGTTGTACGATTGCGAAATTTACATGGTTTTGTCGACTCTCGTTCGCTCCGTTTCGTCTTAATGGGTTGTAGTAATTTGGTAATTTGAATCTTTCAATTTACTGTCCAAATTGCACCATAATCCCGAAATCTCTGTGTGTCTTGATAAATCAGTATGTGATGCGACGTTGGCATGAGTGGAAATCGAATTCATCTTTTCTGAAGTTGGTAGCTTAGCTACGAATAGTCGTCTCGGTGAATTTTTCGTGGTATGTTAATTGTCTGTTCGAGGTGGAGATACGCTCGATTATTAGAAATGAACCGAAGTTAACACGGGAATGGAATGACGAGATATTTAATGTTGGTTAAAATGGAACTTTCTTCCTTCTTTTTGACTTGTAATCTTTGTTTTATGACTTACCAAGGATCATGGTTCAGGTTCAACTGGGTGGTGCAAGCACCATGCACTTTGGCTATTTATAGCCCATTGTGCACACTGCACAAGGATCGTGGTACAATCGAGCAAAGCTTTTTTCAATTTATCTACGTTGAAACTTCAGTTGTTAAAAAAATATCATAAATTTTTATTCGAAAACAAAATTATAATAATTGTAATAAGTAGATACAATTACGCTTAATGTAGTTTATATGTTAAGAGATACAATTACGCTTAATGTAGTTTATATGTTAAGAAACTTCATATAGTATAAAAATAGGAATGTAACCCTCGAGTGCTCCGTAATGTAATCACTTATTTCACAGCCCAATACAAACAGTTTATGTTATGACACCTATTGCTGTCGAGCGTTGAAGTGATGGATATTTTCAATCCTGTCGACTCGATTCTGATGCCTCAAGGATTTCGTCGATCGCAGTGAGAACTTTTATCCTGAATTTTCTCTTCTGACTGTCATTCATCGATTTAACATCTGGCAACAAGCTCGTGAAGAAATCTAAATCAGCATCGTTCTCGCTAATCGATCGTTTTCGTTTGAAACTCAGTTGCGGCTTCTCTTCGTAGTAATCAAGTTCAGTTGACACTTTCGCGTCATTTTTATCTGAAAGAGAATTAAAAGATAATTTTCGCACGTACAAAAAACTTAACACCGATGAAGTCTCTTATTAAGTTACTACATACCTTGGTTTTGTGTTTCTAACGGATTGTATATTTCGTGGTCATTTTGCTGGTAGGTTGTTTCTACGTCTAAATCGTATCTGGAAGATTCGTTATCTTCGTCAGTGTCTACGCAGATGACACTGAAATTATTGGTTTCTTCTTGGCCCTCGTATACGGCCATAATCTCGTTGTAGTATTTCATCTTATCTTCTATTTGGCTTCGAACTCGCGTGAATGGCAAAATGAAGTTCATATGTTCGGCCAAATAATACCCTTTTTTGCCTTTGATACCGTTTTTCAATTCGACTATGCGATGTTTGAGATGCCGGGTGAAGCAGGCTCGTAGATTTTTCCATCTTTCTTTACACTCGCCCACTGTAAAGATAATGAAGAAGAAATAATGACGATTATTCGGTTACTTGGCAGTTTTATTTCATTTCTTTATTGTAATTATTCGAATTTAAGTTCTGGGTTTATGTATCTAACCGGTACCCTATGTAATGTCTGTAAAATGTTTCAACTTTTTGAAGAAAATTCAGTGATGAGGAGGGATAGGGGGAAGATGAAGATGAACATAATTCACTTAATTTTTCAAATTTTGCCTATGTTTTGTAACGACACGAACAATTAATGTAGATATGTTTTTTTTTTGAGCCCTATGGGACATTCAAAACAAGTCTGATCAGGCTCGTAAACCAGAACAGTTTATTTATCACATAAATTATTTGTTTTACAGATACCGCATTATTGTGGCTACAAAGCAGATTTTTTTTTATTTATTGTCAAAATAAAAAAGTTTAATGTAGTGTAGTAGCGTAGAATGCATTTTTATTTTCATCATTTTATTTTGAAAATCGACCTGATTTAGCCCTTGATATTTGTATTTTCCATAGTTTGTTCAAAGTTCAAAATTTTTTGTTTTAAAAATTTTTCAAAAAAATTAGTTTTGGCAATTTGAGAATTTGTTTTTAAAGTGCCATATTTTTTCTTCTGATTTTCAGATAAATAATTATTCTCATATTTTCTCAACATTCGGCGATTTAGAAACTATTTCCCTTATTGTACGCGTAAAACTTCCCTTCTCAAATTTGAGAATTCGTTCCTAAATAATAACATTTAAGTATTTTTCATTTACCTCAAAGAATCATTTGCCGAAGAATGAAATTTGATAGGTGAGGCAGCCTTTAGACAAAAATACACGAGAATAATTCATATGTAGCTGATTTTGTGATGTTTGAAATTGGCGATTGAACATGAAAAATAAATGTATGATAAATTAATATCTATAAAATTTTCTAAGAGCAAGTGCTCTTCATTTTTTTATTATTTTTTTTATTTTATAGAATTCACTGTTTCCTCAAAATTCGATTTTACATAGTCTCATAAATCTTCAAAAACTCGATTTTTTGTCCTATAATTCCTATGAATTTATGTTTGAAATTCTGAGTTAATGTTTTTTAAAACGTCGTTGAAGGACCAATTTTTCCTTATATAAGCTGATTTCCTAACATCTGCCACAGTTCAAAAAGTCAAGATTTTGATTTTCTCATATAAATGAAAAATTGTACGAGTAATAAAAAACTCATTCATTTCGAAAAATTTTTAGCAGATTTTTGGTTTATCTATGTACATGTGAGTGAGAGAATATCTTACTTTATATGCTTTCATTTTCGAACTAAAATAATCTCATCGAGGTTAGCTTACAAGTATTTGTTGTTGTTGTTGTTTTTTTTTTTTTTAATTATACAATATGGTATTGATAGTTTGAAGCATTTATCATTACTATATAACATAGTACACGTCGCATATTAATTTTTATCTATTAATTTCTTGTAAAACTCGAAAAAAAAGTATAGGAGAAATCTCTTTTCATTACATTATCAGTAAATTCATTCGAGCTTCATGCACTTGTTGATTACAAAAACTCTGTTACTTTGATAAAATCATTAAGGAACATTAAATGATTATATCACAATATTATTCCGTAGTAACGAATTGAAAAAAATGTATTACTTTTGAGCTATTTATTATTATTATTATTATTATTATTTAATAATCAAGAAAGCTAGCCATCTTTCAACAACAATTATCATAATTTTTACACTATTCCTCTAGATATTGCATTTCTGGTCCATTTTAGATGAAGTCTTACTCAGTCATTAGTTGAAATATTTCCTGCTTTAGTGTAATGAAACTTCATATCACAAATATTCAACTAGGTCGACATAGTTCTGAATTTTTCATTTTGTAAAATAAAGGTGCGAAAGTGATGTATGAAAGATGTTTCATTTTTTATTTTATTTTCTGATCATCTTATTTCATTTTATTCGAATTATCTTATTTACTCAATAGAAAATTTCCTCTTGCATATGGTCCTACTTGTACATCCATTTTGACAAAATGGAACCTTTCCTTTGTCCCTGCACAATTCTAGATTTACTAATTCTCGTTTTTTTATTAGAAATTATTGGCTGAAAAATAGCCTGAAATTACTCATCCATATTACGTGAAGATGCAGCGAAATATTCGCGCTGTTATTCTGACAGTGAAAATATTAACATGCCTGTGGCATCCGACCTGGCAGCTATATCCTGCCAGACTTCCTCTTGTTTCTGCCTATTCGTGTACTGCAAATCGGTGTGATTATATAAACAAGCGTGCTTTTGGATTTCCTTCACGAACCAAATATTAAAATCTTGATCGTCCTTCATGACGTTGTTTACACGCGCCGCTGAAAGGAGTAAAATCAAAACAATACGATTAGGCAGACATCGTGTCGTAGCAGAGAATCCTATTTACTCAAAAAAACGCTCTATATCGTAACGTTTCACTCGAATCGAGATTTCGAATAGATAATTTTGGCGCGGCGGCAAAAATAAACAGTAGACAGAAAGTACTAGTCGACAGTTCGTTTTTATCTCGTTTTCCAACGTAATTACACGAGACGAAGACCAAACGAAATAAGATAATATTTACGATTCGTGAACGCGTATCGCTTTCCCGGTAGCTACATGGCGGTCGCGATATCCATCATTATCGCAATAACGAGATTATTATCGCGCCAAAAAATTATCCAACAGGATGTTAGATCGGCTGAGTGCGTATTTCGCGATCGTGTAGATCGTGTTTTATCTAATTGAATACGCCATCTTGGAGACTAGTCGAATAGCGAGGCGACTCGGCGTAAACGATTTTAATAAATTCGTCGAATTAGTTACGCTTCAAAAGTTTTCGTTTGTTTTGTCGGACGCTGGTAGAGTGGCGGCGGTATTGAAAACCAGCAAGGACGATTTCTAATCGTATTAGATACCCGTTTTAAAGATGAAATTATCGTTTGGCTGAGTCGGTATCGCGGTTCGCTTTTAATAACATAATTTTTCCATTTAAATGTGTGTACGTATTGAAATTATCTACTTACCAATACTCGTTACGAATGCGTAAATAAGCGTTTTTACGCGCGCCAAAACCGACGATGGTAATTTAATTAAACTCGTTTGAATCGAGATTTCTTTACACGTACCGCATTTTATGTAGGATTTGCAACGCGTGAAAAATATTTCAAATATATTTCCTTTTTTGAGTTCCACTAGTTACGTGATTAGACGATTTTGTAATCGAATACGTACGTGTATAGAAGACAGTACATATTTCGAGTCGATGCGTATTGTTGATATATCGAAAATTGTAAATATATCTGATGTTGAAACTGGCGTAATAGTCTTAGTAATTGAAGACGCAGCATGAATAGAAAAAAAAAAAATAAAAAAAAAATAAAATAAAATAACCGTGGTCGATTTTAATTTATTTTTTGAAAATGGATGACGTCTGTGGGGAAAAGGCTGTCATAGACCGCCAATAGTATGCTCAAAAAATTTCAGCCTTCTAGGTCAATATTTACCATATTTGCTTAATGCTCATAGGACTTGAACTTTTTCAGACATTTTCAAAAAAATTTTTTGGAGTGATTATTAATTCTTTTTTGCAGAATAATTGTATTCTATTACTTGATACCAATAAAATTCATTTGACATTGTTCACCATTTTCAGTGGCCATAAAAATATTTTGAAATACTCCTATTTATTTTTATCCTTCAAGAATCTTTTGAGAGAGCAAAAACACGTTTGCATTTTTGATTTGTTTTTCTTTATTCTAATAATCTCTAAGAGAGGAAAAAATCATAATTTTTTCCCATACTATGTGTTTTTTAGAAGATGTAGTGGGCGGGAGGGGGGAGGGTTGATTCAATTGCATGTTAAGGTGACAAAATTAATTTAGCCTAGAATAGCAGATCTATGAATTTACCACCGCCTGGCTTGCTTCGATGCGAACGCTTTCAGCTTGAAACAAACTACATTCAAAAATTTCATTAAAATTTAATGACGTGTTTTTATTTCATTATGTCATAGTAAGCATATGTACATACACTCACTATGTAACGACGTTTGTGCAAACATTTTAGGAACACCCGGTATTTTGAGATTCCAAAACTTTCGAAGCATAGGCATAAATTTTAATTTGAACAGTGATGAGAAGGGGATTTCAAGTTTTCTTACTGTCTGAAAATTTTATTGTATGAAAATTTTTTGAAATTCATCTAAATTTCAATGTTTTGTTGAACTACTTATGATTCGAATATTTTACTGGTAAGGTTAAACCTTGAAATTTCAGAAGATTAATAAAAATTGGAGTGGAATTTTCAAATCACTACGTATTATTTGAAACTACCACATAATCAGTTTTTATAATTAAATTCATTGTTGTGAATCATAATTTTCAGTCGTTTTAGGGGGTTGGATTAAAACTATGAAGTATTAGATGGTTGCAATTTTTTTTCACAAATAATGCATTTAGATAATTACGTTATTTCGAGTAATAATTCAGTATTCTCAATTCTCGATTCGTCTTGCAAGAGTGTAAAAATATATTTTTCGATTTTTTTTCTTCTTTAAAATCACTATGTAATTCAAATTATTGCGTAATACCTCAAAAACCTGAAAAAATTAGCTCTTTTTTGTTAGATTTCTTCTTATATAACTAAAAATCACTACTTTTTTATGAACATCGAGTGGACATTGGACAGAATGTAAATAGCATAGAGTATTTATAATGACTGGTCTAGGTTCTAATTGGTCATACGTCACACCTGTAACAACCAATCAGCAAGTTGGAATGTTATAAATTTACCTCTACTAACTCATAAAATAAAAACACAAATCAGCTGATGATTCAAATCACAAACGAATTTTAATCGTTCCCTGAAAACTGAACGATATTATTTAGAAAGGTAGAAATGAAACTACCTACATTTTATCACATTCTAGCGTTATGATTGGTCATTACGCACGTAACATATGACCAATCAGAACCTAGACCAGTCATTATAAATACTCTATAAAAAAATGCTGTTTTTAGTACTATTCAAAAAAATTACAATTTATTTTCGAAGTTTCATCATTGCATTTCTATCATCAAGGAAAGTACTTTGTCACGAATAACTGCTTTAGCTTTGGAAAATATACTAAAAATGAAAGCACTAAACAAAGATCAAATTATCTGGATTCAGACCATAGTGAATACTGGACAGGGCGCTCGCACGAGCTGAGTGATAACCCAGTATCGATGAATGTTTCGCTGCTACCAACGAAAAACGTGGTTTGCAGACGAGGAGAAGAGATAACATTGTTTGCGGAGTCCCCCTCCACTTACGCATTCGTACTATGAAGTAGTTTCGCTTGTTCGGAAACGCTTCGAATTCGCAACTATTTCGTCATTTTTCATCTCCATCCTAGTCTCCTGCGTGTATAATTCGCAGAACACTCGATGTAATATGATTCGAATCACGTAGGATGAAGAAATATCAAGTACATATGTTTATGCATACGTACCTATCGGTGTTTACCTGTTTTCGCGATATCTTCCAAACTTCGTATGGAAATAAAAGACTCTTTCGGTGAATGGTAATATGGTACTTGGTTTTTCAGCAAATTGATGTAACTTTATACGATAATTTACTTCTGACGGTGAAAAAATACCGTAAAAATCGCGCATTTATTCGAAAAACAGCAGAAGTATTGATGTGACATTACACGACCACTAAACTGTAGGTATACAGAAGTTCCCTTAGTTGCTGGTAACTTGGAACTGACGACGAGTTGCGTGATATGACGCGCTTGTTTCTACGACGGTAACGCTAGCCACTAAGTCAGTAACATTTACGTGTATTGTGTGTAAGACGATAGATTTCGTTGTTGCGAGACGACAAACGAGCATGTTGTTACAAGAATTGTTGGGGATTACATGCTGCAGTTTTTGTAATTCGCATTCCAAGTGCAGCTTAGGTATTCGGTTGTTTTGTGTAAGTGGTTTGATAATTTTAAGCATTTTATGTTGAAGTAGGCAGGGTTTTTCGTTCTTGATTATTTTCCATGGGCTGAACTGATATTTTTTTGTGGATTACGAAACTCTGGTATCATTTGATATTCGATCGGTGATATTATCAAATCAGATTCGAAGATACAGTATTATCACAAGATGATTTACCTACTTGAAACTTATCTAAAATAATGAAGGAATCGATAGGCGAATTTGTGTTAATTTATAGTCCTATCATCGTCTCCATTAAATTCAACTTGTAGGATTTCATTCAATTTCCTTAGCTCAGTGAATTTTTTCTATTGAAAATAATTTTTTTTTTCACAGATGAAACTGAATTAGACAGAACGCATCCTGAAACTGACGACGAAGGTATTGAAAAAGATTCCGGTGATTGCGATGACGACACGAGGAGGGTGAATGACCAAAAAATAACCTTAGATAAAGTATTAAAAGTAAGTAATGCGAATATAAGGTTGGATCGATTTGACTACGGTTGTAGAATAACTCAATTTTTGTCCTCAAGATTTATCTTCACATGTTGAAGAAGAGCTTGAAAATTTGAATTTTCAAAATCAAACATTTTTTGTCTCCAGGCCTTGAATTTTCTCACGTATGAGCAGAAAAAAATTCTAGCATCATTTTTTTTTTGTTTTTTTTTTTACACGCCATGTACAGATTTTCTTGAGATAAAATTTTTTTCTAATTTACTGAAAATTATCATATTTCTCTAATTTTTAGAAGTGATTTATCAATACATAATTTAATGTTAGATGTCTGATATGAACTTAATTTCTGTCCTATAGGCCTCCAGAGGCACTGTATCGAAATTTTCCTTTCTATATGTTCCAAAGATTGACTTGAATTCGGAAATACCATCTGCTGACACTATCATCCTAAATAAAGCATTAAAATTTTCCTTCAGACTTGAATTTCTTTTTGGTCGTCAAAGAATGAAATCCTGCCTAAAATAGATTCTTCTAGTTCATCTTAGTGAATAATTATGGCATTAATGAGAAAATGACGATGTCAAAATTGATGCACGTATTTTCAATTTCGAACAAAAAAGTTTCATTCATTTTTCAAATAAATATGTACTTCACGAAGCAAAAAAGCTGTTCACCAATCAGTTTAAAAAATGTTAATTTAACTTGATTGTTTTGTAGATTTTTCTAATTTATTTTATGAAATATGGCTTTTGATAAAAAAATATTCGTGTACTAAATTACATATTTCAATTTCAGTTTCTCATTAGGAAGGTCCGATAATTTTTTCATATCATTTTAGTGTCGAGATAAAAAAAAAAATTATGTCATTTTCATTTCATTCTACAAATGTAATATCAAGGTGTCCAACAAGCAAAAAAGTGATAAAATTTTGTTGAATTTGAAGTAAAAGATGATAAGTTTTTCATGTTTACTCTTTTCTACCTTTGTTACCTTTCGCCACTTCACGTTTCAGGGTGTCTACAGTACGAAAAGTACCAAAAAGTTCTGCCTTGGGTGAAGTGGTACGAAAATAGGATAAAGTAAGAAAAAGTACGAAATTTAAGAAATTTAACGTGTATTTTTTAGCAAGCTTTTTTTTTATTGCTTTTTATATTGAGAAGTCGACACTTGATGATTTGTGTATCTTATAAAATTGTATGTTTTTCAGTAGAAATTTTTTTGCAAATTACGTTTTTTTTTTTGCATACTGTAATCCTCAAAATTTAAGGGGAAAGGGGTGTGGCTCAGTTGTATGTTTATCGAAGTGGCTATAAAAAATGGGAAAAGTACGAAAAAAGTGCGAATTTTTATTTTTTTGGTTTCAGTAGACACCCTGCGTTTTTAATAAATAAGAAAAAACGTAAGCAGCCATTCTGCATTATTGGAGCTGAATTTTTAATTGGAGCTTGTTCAGGTTCGTGCATAACGTTGCTAACCCCTTTATACCCTCTTATCCCCTCCAGTATCATGTGTGAAGGTCGATTTGAGATATTGTATACTTCTTATTCCTAATAATCACACCAGTTTATATTAATTTCATTACTAATTTGAGCTCCACCCAAGTTTTGATAATCGCCATTTGGGATCCATTTTGGCCGAAATTCAAGAGCTCATATTCTGCTCATCAATTAATCCTGTTTAGGTTGATTTGGTGACGAGATATGAAAAATTCAAAAAATTTCATGACTAGAAACTTCTTCAAAAAGCCGTTTTTTGCTCTAACAAATGTACGTGAGGAGATGAATTTGTATATTTTAGTCACCTTCACTCACTCTTTCAAGTGAAACCAAAAACGAAAAATTCTAGCTATTTGCCCCTTCTCAAACTCTATTAGAAATTTGAGTGATCCGACATTTTGAAATTTATTTAAAAAAAAAAAAGTTTTTTTTAGCATTTTCAAGAAGAGTCTCTCACCAAATTTTGAGCTCATTTTATGAATACTTGCCGGCGCTACTGACGAAGGAAAATAATTTATGTAAAAATTTGTACATTTGCCAGATGATTACAAATGGTTTGAAAAGCAAATATTTGAAGACCCCCACCCCTCCCTGACTTCCCTTCCAAATTCAGGTAGGCTATAATAGCTATCATTTTTATCAAAAACTCAGTTAAAATAGAGTTTACTGGATGAAATATTTTCTTCAAGTACTGTAACTATTTTTTTGCTCTTGAAAGGTCAGGAAATGTGAATAAAAAGACAGAATCCGATGAAAAAGTGATGAATTTTAATTTGAAAAGTTTGTTGACATCCTGATTATTTTAAAAATATGTAAGATAGTTTTTACGCGTATAAAAAAAAAAAGATTTAAAAACTAATATCTCCTACGTTGAATTTTTTCTTTATTCTTGTTTCATTTAAGTTAATCTCAAGAATATAAAAATTTCTATTGTTCTTCAATACATTAAATTTTTGCAAATTTTAGGTTTTTTTACTCCATCAATTTATCGTTACTGCGAAACATTTCTGTGCTCTTCCATTACGTTGACTTTTACATTGAACGTTTTCAACGAATTTTCCTTGCTATTAAAAAGTTATCAAAATGATAAGTTAATGGTTGCATTTGTTTTTAGATATGCGAAGATCACGTCGGAGCTAATGATGCCGAAGAAGCGGATTCACATTACAGAGCCGTGTGTCGAGCTTTGGTTGCCGAAGTATTAGAATTATCCTCATTCTTACAAAAAGTTTCCGAAGGTACGAACGACCTACGCCAGAAAGCCGATACAGAAGCATCATCCGAAGCATTAGATAATCTTAATTTCCAAGATTGGGTAAGTCAGTTAACATAAAAATGAAATATTCATTCATACTCGTGAACCTTCTGATAGGTTAATGAGTAAAAGTGAAAAAAATACTATTATACTTATTTCCATCCGTTGAAAATTAAATACGGTTCATTCATTTTTACGCATCTTACATTCACGGAATGCGCTTCTGAATTGTAAAAAAAGAAAAAACGTTCATCATGTTTGCATTGAAAAAACTATACGGTGGACGTGTTTAATACTGTTTGCGAAAGGTCGAAGGTGGCTGAACTTTATCTCGAGTAATGTGTATTTATAAATGGTGAAGGTACTTTTGAACCGGCGTCAACTGTTTGGTTTCTTATCTCGAGTTTTTTTTGGTTCAAGTTAAGCGATGGTAATCCGTTAAAATGGTTTTGTGGATTTGTATAACGATGGGAGCATTCACCGTGAGCTCATCTCATCCCCGAGTGTTTTTTATGGTCACGTGAGTTATGATGTTTGGAGATAGAATTTAAATTTTTCGGCGTATCGTTCCATTTTTGTGAATTATCAGCGAATTTGACCTTCGAAAGTACGATTTGGCGCGCTAATGATTTAATGATGTCATCGCGTTACGGATACACCGCGGATGCTTGATGGATGGTACGTCATACGTAATGGTTTATGCGGCACGTCGGCACAGAATACGAATAGTAGGACTTTAACTCGGTTTGTCGGGCGAACACCTCGTTCGTTGTTATCGATAACAATAATGCTTTCGCTGACGCGAATATTTACCAGGGTATGTTGGCTCGTACTTTTTTCCATTCTTGTATTTTTTCTTACCTCGTATGCATGCGTATATCGAAAAAAAAACCGGCTTCGGGAATAAAAACAGGTTAATCCGATAACAGCTGGCCTATCCCTAGCAGTGAACGCTGTCGGCGAAGACGTGAATCAAGTCCGATAGTCCGCCTTAAGGTGCCCATTAATCCACGAGGACTACCTAAGTACCCCGCTCGACGCAGGTTCCCACGGTGAATGTACACGTCCATTGTCTTGAACTTCATTATGGTTGTAGTGTCCGCTGGTGTCGGCAGGTCATAAACATTACATTATCATTATCATTACCACACACTGCGGCTTTATTATTGTACATCTTGAGGATGGGGGATGAGGGTACGTACGCGTAAAAATTATTGAAACGAATTTTCGAAAATAATAAAAAAAATAATTATCGAACACCATTGATTGTACATATACATGGCGTATATACCGGCTATTATATTGATCGTCGATGGAATGGTATCGCCGATTGATTGTAAACTTGACCCATATCATCGCTTTGTGATACCTATATTCGATATTTTGTTTGATTTTTTTTTTTTTTTAATTTTATTCGAAGTAAAATTTTTTAACGAGTTTACCAATTGATACTTGTATTTTTCTTATGCACATCAGACTGCCTGTAAATCAACCTCTGTGTCGCAAGTACGTATTTCGAAATTTGTTATCGTCTTGTTCTCTTCAATATTCTTGGCGTTATACCTATTTTAGTTTTTTTTTTTTTTTTTTTTTTTTATTGTAATTCTATATACCGCACGCTTTAGGAAATTTTTTGTTTACGAGCGTAGTTCAGTAGCTAGGAGAGACCGGGTCAAAGTAATGTTATAGTTTTCTAGATAGGAAGTCGACGTAATTTTTCACCAACGTAAATTGGTATAGCGTGATAGGCGGTAATTTCGCGTTAAATAAGGCGTTCTTTTTTTTTCGCTCCTCGTTCTGTAACCGTTGCTCAGATGAACTTTGTAGAAACGATGGAAATGAAGGCATTATGTTTAATAAGGTGTGTTTCTGTTTGTGGATCTTATATGTGTATAGATACAAATTGCAGATTACACATCTTGGTTTCTTTGAAGTTATTTTAAAAATAATCGAAATAAGACATTACCAACGTGCGAGTGGAGGTTCATGCCATTCGGTATATTAGCTCCATCGTTTTAATTGGTTATTAAACTCGTCCACGGAATTAACTCGTAGACCTGCTTCCTTTCGAGTTGAGCTTTTTCGCCAGTTCCGTACATTCACGTGTATTGGTTTCTTTTTACGCTGTTCGCATGGTAGTTGTAATTTTATTTCAGCTTATTAATGTACATAAACATTTATCCGTTGTTCTATCAAGCTGATGACAGTTTTGAAAAAAATCGAGAAATTGATTTCTTTTTAAAGGGCGTAGAAAATATTGTAAATAATAGACGGAAATAATTTTGCTTTTTTTTGAAAATCGATCGTGAGTGAGTGAAACAAAGTAAATTACGATTTTAATATGATGAAAAAATTTCAGTTTTCTGGGTCTAGGTCGCAAAATGCTTCAAGTTGCTTTTCCTTCAAATTAATTAATCTGTTTATTTTGTATTCTAGAAATTTAGGTTTTAATGAATTTATTTTTTTTCTCTCTTAATTTTATGGCGAGATTATATTATTTTATGTCTTAGGATGGAAGAAAGAAATTGCTTATAAATTTTCTCGATATTATTTTAAGGGGTATGAAGTTTTTGAAATTCATTAAAAAAATTGAATATTTCTTTTTTTGTTTGATTAATAGATATGTACTTAATATTGAAGTACCTTATGACCCTTGGAACCCCGTTCACGAAAATGTTGAATTCCCTCCTCCGATAAAAGAAAGTTGTGATTGGATGTTGGTAATACTGTTCTATAGTAAATGTAAATTTTTTCATTTCATTATGTCACCTAACATCTGATCACAGTAGGGAATTTGACGGTTTCATGGTGAAGATTTAACGGCTCCCTTAGTATAATGAGTAGTATAAAATTCACTCCTGTATTTTGAAATTTTGAAGAAAAATTTATGCCCAATTTTTGTCTCCCATGGGTGCTCTAAGTATTATTTTTATAACTTCTAATAATACTTTTATTTTAATAATTAATTTTTATTTTAATTTCATTTTCAAAAATTTTAATGAATTTAATTTGTATCTATTCGTTAATCATAATTATAATTAATATTATTTTGAATTCTTCTATAACTTTTTTAATTTAAATTAAACAAAATTTTAATGTTTATTTATCCAGTTCCTAAATGAGGTAATAGGTAGGTATACTTATAGATATTCTGTACTATAGGTGCAGTTGGAGCCAGATTGAGCTAATGTGGGGCCAGAGGGTAATGAACGTTTCAGGCCTTTGCAATTTTTGTACCATAATCTTCCCATCTCTACCTTATTTTCTCATTGTAATATTCTGATTTTTTGTTTAAAATTTTTAATTTTTTTTTTTTCAAGAAAAATCTTGCTTTTGGTTTTTAATTGAAAATTTTTTAATTTAATGCACGAACTGTGGATTTTGTTCAAAAGTCATACGCGCGAAACATGAAAAAAACTTGTTTTATTTTTCTTTAAAAATTTTTTGATTCTTCTCATACTCCTGAAAATTTTTTCATTTAAAAATTAAGTATTTCAAAAATACATCGAGGGGTCGAGAACATTTTTTTCCCAAAATTTATGTTTCAAGTCTTTAATTTTTTATAATAAATTAAATACCAGAATGTTAATCACAACAATACACTTTTTTTTTCATTTATTTTTTTATTATTATTTTTTATTTTTTTATTGTGAGTTGTGTGCTATGTTTTTTTTTTCATTAAATATCTATAACACTCACAGGAAAAATCAATCGAAAAATCATTTTTTTTTTCTCTTAAATTATACATAGTGAACCCAAGAGCTACGGCCTCCTAACCCCCCCCCCCTCCCCGCGCTCTTAATCCTACGCTGGGTACAGTTCACTGAGAACTTCTGCATGAGAAACATTTGTTCTTCCAACTTTAATGTGCAAAAATAGTTCCATATTATCGTATTCTTCGATTATTCATTTATCGATCGACCATTCTTTTTACGTGAAATATCTCATTTTCGCAGTAAATTCGATAAATGTTTAAATTTTCCAAGTTTTTAAATTTCAGTTTTCACCTTCCATAAAGTTTTTAAGTTTTTATATTGGAAACGCATGTAAGGTGGAAATTATACGCAACGCTTTCTTTGATTATTTTAGGACAACGATAAATGTTCTGGCTATTTATGATCGGGGCCAGATCGAAGTTGTTGAAATTTTTTAAATGAAAAATCCATATTTTTGGTTCTTCCCAGAAACCTGGAAACTCTCAGAAATACGAAACCAAAGGCATTCCGCCTTGTGGTCCCTTATTCTCATTAGCCCTACGTATAATGCATATTAGCATTGCATTAATATTTTATAGATGAAATATCGTAATTCTTTTGTAATTTATGAAAAAAATTGATACTTCTAATGTGAAAAAGTAAAAGGCTAAAATTTTTTTCGATTTATAAACAATAAAATATAATGCTAAATTCGAAAAAATCGAATTTTTTAGAACTCGATATTTTCAAACATTCACTTCAGTGTGACGTAAAGAGGTAATTAAGTGAATTTCGCTACAAATTAAGGGATAGAGAAGTGCGAAAAATCTGGTATTCCGTGGTCAAATGTTTCAAATTGTCACTGTTACATCCTGTCAAATTCCATCTATTTTAGCCGTGTTTCGATAAGAAAAAGGTCAAATAGAAATGTCCAAGCTTTGAAAAATTCTTGCTTTCCTCCTCTCTTAAAGCAATGAAATTGAATGAGGTCTGTTGTTTTTGACTCGCGTAGTCGTACGAATAACCAAGGTACGAAATTAATGTCCAATCGTAATGTTCGCTTTAATGTATACGCGCGTCGCCAATAATATTCGCTCATATAATTTTATGCTCTATTCGCTGACATGATCGCCTTTTTAGTTTTGAAGCAGTAAATAATTTTCAAACAAGCATACATGATTTTTTTTCATTAAAAAAAAAAAAAAAAAAAAAAAAAAAAGATGCAAGATGCTTGTAACTTCCTGAATCAGCTTAACGTAAGTTGTCAAAAAAATAAAAATTTTACTGTGCATAATTTTTGAGAATCTAATTTTGTTTTATGGTCATCTATCTGATCTGAATGATGGAAGTATTTTTTTTAGAAAACGTATTGAAATTTTGCACCTCTTCCCCACACTGGAAACTATACTTCGAGAGATCTCTTTAGATAACCTCAGATTTCTCCCACCTTCTCATCATGTCATATCGATAAATTTTCAGAAACAAAAGCTAGCCTGTGCCAGATATTGCAATCGAGCTAATAAGCTGAAATTCTTTCACTATGCTATTAGGATTATTTTAACATTGCTTTATTAACTTATTATCGATTTTTGACGATGATCCCAAAAACATTTCGCTCATAAATAAAAGAAATTGAAAAATTATAAAATTTAATAGGAAAAATGCTATTAAAATACATTGGAATATGCAAAACATATCCTAAAAAATATGAAAATATCGCAAGGTTCCAAGAAATTGATAAAACTTCGACAAAAAGATGAAAGTACTTATTTAAAAATTATCATGTAAATGAAGATAAAAAAAAAATTATCAAAAATTGTTTAAGATGAAAATTAAAAAAATTCTGCAAATAATAAGTACTTTTTTAAAGCTTCTAGAATGAGGTATATCACAAAATAATAATATGTTGAAAAATGTTAAAAATTTATTTCTTGGGGAAAACTTGGAAAAAATCTGTTATTATTGAGGATTGCCTCAACTCCCAATGTCCTAAAAAAAGTAAAATACAAGTTCAAATGAACACGTTTAATAGCATTGAAACGAATAGCACGTGACGATAGAGAACTGTAAAATGAGATCAAGAGTACCAAGACGCAGCGATGATAATTTTGTAATATTATAAGAGCACGATGTACCCAACAGCCAGCTATTACGAAACGCGTGTAAATTCCCTTAAATAAAGAACCAATAGGAATCATTAAGATTTCCATAAATACGTATAATTAATGTGGAACAGGAAGGGTATTAATTTTACACGCACGAACAATATCCATCCGAAATACATAATATGTAGATGAAACTTATTGATAATAATTTCGGTATTTTGTTCATAGGCCCGATTATGGATCCAAGTGATTCGCGAATTGCGCCACGGGGTGAAGCTGAAGAAAGTGGTATACAGTCGTACGCCCATCGAGTTCGAGTTGACTCCGTACGAGATACTGATGGAAGATATCAGGTCCCGACGTTACAAACTGAATAAAGTTATGGTCAACGGAAATATACCGGCACCTGTGAAAAAAGATGCTCATGCTATAATACTGGAATTCATCAGATCCAGACCACCGCTTAAAAAAGTAAGAACATGGTTAAAGTTCATCGGGTTCATCTTAACACCGTCAATAATTCGTTCGCGCCCGGCGTAGAAATTTCCAAAATGGTAACGCTTCTAACCTTGCCATCGAAAGGGTTGATCGGTGACCGTGATGAACGCTGGAAAGCTTCGCTAATCGGTCGCCATAACGGGTGAAGGTTGTTGGCTATTGATTATACGTAGATAATACGATTTTAAACGCGTTAATGTACGTCGAACCAAGTATTTGGAACGCTTTGTACGCGTCGATGAGAGAAAAATTAACAATTTCCGTTCGTACGAGTGTACATTAAAAGCTTCCATTTAGGTTATGTGGCACACCGACGATACTCGAAAGTACTTAAACGTTATTGCTATTACGATCTCTTTGAATCGTCTGACTCCCGTTATTGGCATTCTGATGACCATCCTTTTGTCAACAACCAGCTTCGAATATAGTAAACCTGCACGAGGTACGATAATACCGCAAACATCAACGATCCGTGTAATATACGCCCAAAAATACACAATGATAGGTTTCAAAATGACCGGATGGTTGGCATTAATATTCATATTTTTTTCGGTAGGTGTGAAATCGGTACCGTGCGTGTGGGCTTTAGGCCCACCTGTCCTATAGCGAAATGTAAAACGTTGTCGCACCAAAATTCGTAGGTCGTTTTCACCGCAGTATTATTTTCTTAATATTTTTCACACATTTAGTTAATAAGCCTCTTCTCGTTGTACGAGCCTGTGCGCGTATGTATGGGTTTGTAAATACGCCCCAATTCGAATGGTAATGTGTGAAGTACGCGATGTAGGTGTAAACATGGAAAAAAACGCTGGTAATTGATGGTAATATGTATACAGCTGCGATTATACGTATTTGTATAGAGTAATTTGTTTGCTCTGGTCAAGCGGTTTTCCTTAGTGCTTTTTTTTTTGCGAGATCGAATCGTATGCTGGCAGACGTCGTTAAAAGGATAACTCTTTCGACCCTTTAAATAGAATTTTCAAAATTCGATGGTCAAGCTTGCCTTTTACCTTTTAGAAAAGAAATTTGAATTACTTTGATTTTTTTTTTTTGTGATAATATTTTTGATTAAAAAATAATTTTAATTACTATAATTAATATTTAGCTCTTATTTCAGTAAAGTATGAAAAATTTTGTCAAATTTAAAGACGAGTTTTAATACAATTCATTATTTTTGCTGAGTAATTTAACTTTTTGTGATCTAAAATTCAACATTAATTTTTTTTTAATATATTTTAGCTTTTGCTTAAAATTCTGTACATTTTTCATCACCTACTTGAGTGAGGGATAAGTATCTACTATAAATCTGACACTAAGAGATGGGAGAAAAATACATCAACTGTCCCAAAATATAATGAATATCACTCGTGTGTCCATTATTCAGGCTGGATACAGAGGCCCAGAAAATTACAACTCTCTCCTTGCTTCGCTTCGGAAGGAAATTCATGTTAAATAAAATGAATTTTCATTTTCAATTAGAGAGCATCCGAGTATTAGAAAGGGAATTACATAGGTAATTAGGTATACTTATTATAAATACACATATGCATTTTTTTTTCATACTCATCTCTTGAAATATTATAATTTCGCTATTCTAAAAAATGGAATTTAATATTGTCTCTCACATTCCAAAATTAGTTTTAAAGGGGAAAAACCCAAGTTTTTTTATTTATTTTTTTTATGGTATAGAAAAAAGGAAAGAAATAATTTTTTTTCTCCTCATTTCACTAGGATATGAAGAAATGAAAAAATGAAAAAATTTTTAGCACATTTTTTTTATTCAAAATGTAAAAGAATCAAACGTATCTCACAATTATTCATGCTCATTAAATAAGTCATTAGGAAAAAATATCGAAGCCTGAAGAGATAATTCAGGATAACTACTGTATAAAAACTATGCCCAGCAAAATTTTCACAATTTTTTTTGACAATTTGAGATGGATTTATGAATTTATAAACGTCTTTTTCAATTTTTTTTTTGGTAACACTGTTGGAAAAAATTTCATCTTTAGTAGATTTCAGTTTAAATTAGAGAATTTTCCATCTTCACACTTGCATCTCAAACTCTGAATTTGTTTCTTCGACCCTGCCATGCTACCATGAATTGCGAAGTAGATAAGAGAAAATTAGCTTTGTCTAAGACTCGAATTTTTTCATATCAAGAGATAAAATACCTAGGGAATTCTCATAAACAAGTAAAGAAATTTTTAAAATATCATAAAACTCGAAAAAATTTCAATTCTCGGTATTAGTATTCATCTTTCTCGTATCAAGATCGAATGTAGAAAATTTCATAATTTTTTTGAATGAAGATTACCTTTTTTTTTTATTTTTTACAGATACATAATTGATGAATATTCTTTATTGAGAATTATAATATGTAGAATTAAATTTATTAACAGAAAAAAAATTATTTATGAAATCAAAATTTTGATGTTAATTTATTCATTTTCTTCACTATGTATTGTTCGAAATTTCTTCAATCCAATAATATAAAAATCATACTCTCTGACAATCTTGAATGGATAAATAACCTTATGAAATTTTTGAATTCTTCTGGCTTATTTGAATTAATATAATCATTATAATCGTGCCTCCAGCCATAGCTGCTGTACACGGCACGTAAAAAAAAATAAAGGTTTTTTTTAAATCGTTTTATTTTTGGTCGCTCGGCATCTCGGCCATTTGCGACGCTAAAATTGTACATTACTTATAAATATAGGTCATTATAATTATTGGTATCTATTGATTAAGTATAAAAAATTTTTATATAGAATTAATTAAATTGTATGATTGTAGGTAGGTAAATAATTTTTGGACGGCTAGTTCCTCATCCCCAGCTGCTTCCTCTAGATTTTTCCATTGTCGTCGGCGCGCGTATTTTGGGCATTCTACTATTAAATGTTCGATCGATAGTGGAGCGTTGCATGAGATGCAAATAGGAGGGTCTTTTTTTTCTAGCAGATGGGAATGTGTGAGTAAAGAATGCCCAATTCTGATCCTAGTTGTAGCAATTTCCTCGCGTCTTCTGGTTCGATAGGAGGTGAACCGTGTTCGTTTTTTTTTTTTTTTTTTTTTTATTGAAAATTTTTGAAATTCGCTTTTTTTCTTATTATAATACAACTTGATGATAATCGTATTTATTTTTCATAATGTTGGCCTTGATTTTAAGCTTGAATGTTCTTTGCTCAAAATTGACCCGAACAAAAAAAATCGATTTTAAAGTTCTTCTGAAAAAATTATATTTAAAAATGAAAAAGAAAAAGAGCATGTCCTTTTCTGAGGCCAAAACTCATTTTGTGTATTTCAATAGAAAGAAAAAAAATTCGAAAGTAACCTACCCTTCTTCTAAATAATGAAATTTTCATACGCGAAGAATCTACTAAATTCCTTGGGCTAGTCTTCGATCAACGGTTTGATTCGATCCAAATTAAAACAGAAGCTTCAAAAATGCTTGATTTACTTTAGTTAATAAAAAAGCCGTAACATAACCCCAATAGTAAATTACTCCTTAATATAATTATATAGATCGTTAATGTGCAGTAAAACGAGCCTTTTTATCTGCTTCACAATCAGTATTAACCCCCTTGAATGCCATTGAAAATAATGATAGAAAATTGTACAAAAATGAGAATATATTCAGACATGAAAAGTTCTCTTTGGTTCAAATTTTCTTGGATATCTTCAGAAGTGAGTCCTTGTTAAAAAATAAATGAAGCTGCAAAAATTGAAAAATTCTCAAATAATTATTTTAAATTTGAAGTGAAAATCCTAAAATTGGAAAATTGTTCGAAAAATGAAAATCATCCCAAAATTGAAGGGCATTCATGAAAGAAAAAATTATTCGAAAATTCAAAATGTTTGAAAAAAATATCAGAATAAAATTTGCTCAACATTTTTACGAATTTGTATAATTATGGAAGATGCGAAAAAATCGATTATACTTTAAGCCCAGTTGTTACTTTTTCCGCCTTTTTTGAACTTTAGCGTACTGAAACCTTGAAGTAGTAAGTCAGCAGATCTGCAATTAAAAGTGACAAGTATGAAATGCGAAGTTTCAAATCCAGATTTGAAATCTAAGGTAAAACCTCAATTTTTTTTCTTCAAATTCTCATAATGTACTATTTTAGATTTCTGGAGTCTTACTTCGGACTACATACATGTCATCGCAAGCTTTTAATTGAACATTTGAGATTCCAAACTCGCTGCTTCAGACTTACTGTTTCGAACTTTCTGCGCGCAGTTCAGAGGCTATGAAAATTGAAGAAGCTTCAAAAATGAAATTGATTCGCTCTCTACCGTGTTTTAATTGCGACATCGGAAAGATAAAAGGGCCAGAGAAAAGAGAAATATGGCCCCTATTACGAAACTAATTCTATTGAGCTCGAACACCGCCGCAATGCTAATATTGAACACGATAAACGGTCGATTATATGATTCGAGCGTATATGCGACGAAAGGCGCATCTTAAATAGTATAGGCAAATAATACGTGCACTCCGGTATATTTTTCTTTCCCAGAAAGAATTCATAAATAATACGCGAAGACCGCGCGGTGTAAAGCTCGTAAGCGGAATAATTCATTTTCTATTTGCACAAAAGAGGAACGAGCGTGTATAACGTAGTCGGTAGAATAACCAGCCGCCGCGTCGCATCGCCTACAACTAAAGAATGCGGTTGTATCTTCTGCCAGTCCGGATTATTGAAAATGCGATAAATTAAGGGAAAAAACGCGCTTTTACTCGAAACGAGTATTTTAATTGCTCAATGCGTTCGCATCCGGTTACCGTTGCGCAAACCCTACCGGTACAGTACAATGTAAACAAATCATAATAGTGAACACAGCCTAGCGTATGGGTGGCGCGATTATCTATTCGGAAAAAAATCATACCGAGGAAAACAACACCTTCTAAATACTAATTTACCATCGACCCGAATGATTTATCTGGCGTATTGTTTACAGAGGGTGGTCCATTTTTGTATTCCGATGCCTCTACCGTGTACTGATGTTTTCTTCACAGAACCTAATATCAGTTGTAGGCGTCGTTTTTCCTTTTTTTCTTACGGTCAAGCTGCGTTGGTCAGAAAAGCAACGTGTTTTGTATTTGGTTTTTTTGAACTGGTTCCAAACGCGATGATTACATTGCTGGGAATATTCACGTTAGCGAGTACGGTGATTTATAGTGTGGTTTTTTTTGTCTACTCGGTTTGAGTTTTTTGGTGATGAGTTTTTTCTCCGTTAAATACGACGTTTACTTTCGAATTTATTGCGAGACCGGTGAAACGCACGCGGGCAAGGGCTTCCAGTAGTTTTATGTGAGTTGAGGATTTAATTCACGAACGATTTCGTCCGGTGTTGTCCGTTTTTTATTCGGTCTCTGTAACTCCGTATACATCGCAGAACGCCAACCGAATACTCGAAAGATTATGTCATTATTCCAGTTCTGAAAACTCCCCAACTCGAAAAAATTACAATATTTTACGCGTAAAAATATAATTACAACGCGTTATTTTACGTAACAGTAGCCTGTACTTTGAACGGTCATCGAGTTGGAAAAGACTCGTCTACTTCCTGTCGCTTTGTTGTTTATTTCCTGCTAATCGAAACGCCGTATTATGTCATTGATTATCGTCGCTACATTTTTTCTCCTATCGATAGGCAAGTGTGTTAAAAAAATCATGGATATGCGTGGTGTACGTTACATATAGATAATTATAGTGCACGTTACGAGGCGCCGCCGGCTTCATGTTTGAGATGATGTTTGGACTGGTGACTGGTGGATTAATTAAATGCTCGAATGTTGGATGAGTTTAATCGGAGCTTGTGATGCGGTGAATCGAGATCCAACATCTGCAATTTTTTACATACTATATCCGTATATGGTGTGGAGTATTTTAAAAATTATCTATTTCATTTTTACTCGAGTATTTGCGTTTCAGATCATTTATAGTCATATGGCAAATGTCCAACTTTTTGATATGTATGTTTTCTCCACGCGTAATGCCTTCGGGTATTCGTGAAATTCGCCCAAAACTTGGTTAAAGACTCTTCTTAAATATGCAAAAAAAGTGCTTTTTTGTTTTTTCAATTCACCTCAAAATGGCGGATCACTCAAATTTTGAGGAGGACTGGAGAAGGGGTAAATAGATGAAATTTTTCGTTTTTGATCTCATATGAAAGAGTAAGCCACGGGCACAAACATATCCAAATTTCAGCTTCCTAAGTGTATTTGGAGGAGAGTTGGAGTAGAAAACGTCTTTTTGAGGAAGTTTTGAGTTACGAAATTTCTTGAATGTTCCATATCTCCCAGTCAAATCAATCTGGAAAAGTCAAAATTTGTATATGGTGTTGGTTGGTGACCAGAATATTAGCTCTCGAATTTGGTTCGAAGTGGTTCCAAAATGGCGTTTTATTAAAATTTGAGTAGAATTTGAGGAGCCTCAAATCAGTGAAAATGTAATTAATATGAATTTATATGATCATTGGTGATAAGACTTATACTATATCCCCAATTTACCTCCATACATGTTATTGGAGGGGAAAAGGAGGGGTTATCGATCTAAAAATGTAGTGAGGGTACACGAGCGGTCGAAAATTATATATTGTGGGGTCATATGAAAAAATGAGTCTAAGTGTCTAATCTTTTCTGATCTTAGCTTCCGAAGTGAATTTGGAGGCGAGTTAGAACAAACTTTTAAGGCTATACTCTTTGTTTACATTTTGACAAGAAGAGGTTCGTTTTGAACGTCAACTTCAATCGGTTATTTCTCCCTGAAAACGCGATATAATTTATTGCGACCAGTTTTATTTTATTTATTAATCTGTTAGAAGGACCTGACTTTTGAGATATTTTCGAATATTTCCTTTCCTTTTGATTTAAGAAGAGTTAAGTGGGTGAGAATTCGCGAGATATGGCAAAATTTTAAACCTTAATCATTCGTTTTAGAAATGACATATCGAAAATTTCTCGAAATACAAGTCTTAATCTAATTCTAAAGAAGGTATTTAAAAAAAGAAATTGGAGAAAAGTTGAATTTCCATCAAGAAAAAACTGATCAAAAATTGGAAATTTTTGTTGAAATTGGTCGAAATCGTTCGCTATAAGTACAACTCTTTAATGTATTCAGATCTTGAACGATCATTAAAATCGCACAAGTTCGTTCAAAAACGTCTCATCAAAATGTAAACATGAAGTATCCCCTTAAGGGAAAACTACTGCAATAAATTTCACGAATCTTTCATATCTCCTCACTGAATGAATCTATACAAAATCAAAGTAGAACTTAAGGAGCCTCGAATTGAAAAAAATGTAATTAATATGAACTTATATTATTATTGGTGATCAGACGTATTACTGTATCCCCAATTCACCTCCATACATTATGATATCTGTGAGAAGAAGAGGTTATGACTTCAAAATGTGGTAGTGGTACAAGAAAGGTTGAAAATTTTCTATTGTGGCATCATATATTATGATGAAATCAAGTACCCTATTTCGATTTTTCCTTCCTACGTGAATTTGGAGGGGAGTTGGGTCAGCGGTTGTTCATAAAATGCGTTCAAAATTTGGTGAGAGACTCTTCTCAGAAATACGATAAAATCATTTTTTTGTTTTTCGGTATACTTCAAAATGGTGGATCACTCAAATTTTGAGTGCCCTGGAGGGAAGGGCAAATAGTTCAAAGTTTTCGTTTTTGATTTAATATGAAAAAATGAATTGAAGACACCAACATATCCTAATTTCAGCTTTATAAGTACATTTTGAGGAGAGTTAGAGTAAAAAACAGCTTTTTCAAAAAAGTTTGGAGTCATGAAATTTCTTGAATCTTCGATATCTTCTCACCAAATCCACCTAGAAAGGTCTATGGTGTTAGTTGATTACCCAAAATATGACATTAAGAATTTAGGTCAAAGTAAATCCAAAATGGCGGATCATAAAAATTTGAGGATTACTTGAGCAGCTTCAAATTACCAGAATTTGAAAAGTATTAGCCCATATGATTGCTACAGAGAGAAAATACGTGATATTCTAAATTTTACTTCTTTAGTGATTTTGGAAAGGAATAGAGTAGTGGTTTTCAGATTTGATTCTGAATATGATCGGGAGAAGAGTAGATATGAAGGGGTCAGCAACATT